>CM057846.1:141708944-141719045 GCA_030068395.1 Apalone spinifera
CATCCCCCGGGCGCCGCGGGGGCACCCGCGGATGACGTCATCATCAGGCGCCGCTGGGGCCTCCCTTTGAGCGTCCCCAGCCCGCGCCGCGCGTTCCCTGGCCGATCGAGTGCGGGGTGGGGGCGCCCCGTCACAGCCACCATCATTGAAAGATGACTTTCGAGTCTGACATGATGAAAACTCACTAACATTGAAGGAGTCAGCACTTTGTGATCTATAAAGATGCATTTTTGGACACCAGAGAGGTACTGTGAAAGGGTAATTTCCCACCTTTCACAGATAGTCATACATAGCCCTGAAACCATGCTTGAAATTCAAAAACACTCATTAAAAATGTTTGATGTTCAAGTCAATGATTCACCCTTATGACTTTGGTTTCAGCAGAAATAAAAAGAAACAAGAATGCAAAAAGCACAGAACAAATGAAATGTTTGCCAAGATGTTTCTGTAGTACTACAATCTTTGGTAGGAATGCACCTGAAAGGCTGATTTTCAGTGCTTATGCAATAGGCTGTAAAGATAGAGATACTTAAATCTATGCAAAGATGTTTTGCAAACTAATGGAACAGCATTTGTTTGTAGGAACAGTTCAGGATGTAGGAAGACTAGCTAGCTGCCACAATATTCAGTACAAGGAATGATTTTACTTCATCTGCCTGTCAAGCAGTAAATCACACTGTGTGCATTAAATGGCTGAGACAAGATTGAGGAGCAATATTCATTGCAAGATAGTAGATGAATATAATAGGTAAATTACTAAAAAAACTGAAAGTGTGAACGTACAAGTGAGACTATTTAATAAAGAAAAAAGAGATAAGTTTGTCTAAATTCATTCCGTTTTAAATGAATGCTGAGGAACACTAGTTTTTTGCAATATTCAACCAGCAATTCTAGTTATGGTTACCTGCCAATCTATCCACACCTCAACAGGTTGCATATGCTGCTATGGCTTCAGCTTCAGAAAACTGTCCTCCAATATTTAACACTCTGCTACACTAAGTTTACAACATATGCATCTCCATTAGTAGTGTGTCTGTTCTGTCCCTTCATATGATCATTCATTCAGTTCAATAGAGATGTGAGAGCTGCTGAAAAACAAAAGGAAGGAGGAGAAAAGAACTGAGAAAAACTTCAAAAGCATGGAAGTAATTTTCATTCTGTGGGCTTTGAAAAGGGAAACATGTTTGTATTCGTTTTAATGGTTGGGCAAACTTTTATAGGATATTTTCTGCTTAGAAATGTTTTGGTATTAAATATTTTTGCATATCGGATTTTTCCTGTCTTCTTTCTCTTCTACCTTTACTCTCTCCCAAGGTTTTTTTATTTTCTCATTTTACCACTGCAAAAAGGGAAGAAACATTCAACCCAAAAAAGTAAAACCTGAACAAAACATTTTATTTATTCATTTATTTGGCATTCTAATTTTGTCAGATTAAAACATTCAAAAACAAAAATACATTGTGTTTCAACTTTAAAAAAAATAGTTTGAAAATTTACAGCCAGCTTTCTTTATAGTTCAGAGCCAGTTCTACTACAAGTAATGTTGAGGATCACTTTCTGTCTAATGGTGGACTATTTCTAGTGGGATATGTAGTTTTTCAAAATGTTGTGTGAACAAGAAATCTGAAGGGGTGTGGTTGTTGTTCTAGTTATTGCTGTGATGTGTACAGGCCTGCTGACAGGAGGCAAAGGTCATAGTTGCTCCAGGTTCCAATGAGTCAAAGGGCCTGTGGCTTCTAGCCACCGCCACTGCTACTGCAACCCACAGCAGCAGTGGCTAGAGCTCTAGTCTCCTTAAATTGCCCCAAGCCCTGCCACTTCTGCATGACAACCTGCCCCTTCCAGGAGCATGGAGCTGAGCCCCCTTCCTCATTGGCCAGGGGGCTGTCTGCTCCCCTGGACTTGCTCCCATAATTATCATTAATGTAGCTCCTTCTGTTCTTTTTATTTTCTTCTGAATTCTGACTTATTAATCATTGTGTTTTAGACCATTTTCTTCTTTTGCAAATCATATCTCTGTCCAAGTTTGTAGAAGGAGGGACCTGCTAATTAACATATACATTGGCTCATCCAGTGAAAGCTGGTCTAGGTGATACTGCCGCTAGCCTTCCAAATTTCTGAAAGTTCTCGTCCTTAGTGAACTAAAATATATATCCTGCTGCCCAAAAGATCGTGTTTCCTATGTATCCAAAGACACAAGTTTCTGAAAAGATAATGGAGCATAAACTGGAAGTATGTCAATGATTCTCTGATCAAGATAATTATTTCATACCATGAATTCAGGAGGTGAAGTTAGATCCACTAATCTTGGCAGTAAAATAGATCATTGAAAAGAACCGTAAATTGCCTATCAAATGGCCTATCACAACCATGACTAACTCTAAAATAGTATATGTTTAGCATCTCATGTAGAATTCATGTTTCTGCAATATGAAATATTGAATAATTTTCTAAAGATGAATATGAAAATATGTCACATGACTATGAAACAAATCTAGAACACAAAATATGTATTCCTCTGGTTGTATATGAAATCTAATCATGTAATTGCATATTGCATTAGTCTTATGTAGGAGCTCAGACAGTATATAGACCACAAGCAACATTTTTTTCTTTCTGAATTCTAAGTAAACTGCATAGACTGAACTCGTATATTAACTAGTTAGAGAGACTATCAAGTCCATATCAGAGGGTAGTCATGTTAGTCTGGATCTGCAAAAGCAACAAGGAGTCCCATGGCACCGTATAGACTAACAGATGTATTGGAGCATAAGCTTTCTTGGACAAAGGCCCACTTCGTCAGAAGTGGACTTGATTTATCATAGAAATATAAGGCTGGAAGGAACCGCAAATCATCAGGTCCAGCCTGTGGCTGAACAAGAATTCTTAGACCATCCCTGATATCCCTAAACCATCTATAATAAATAAAACACTTTATTCCAGTCCAATCAGTTCTTTAAAACCTCTAAAGATGGGGCTTTGTCAACCTACCTTGAAAGCCTAATACCAGAATTTAAATACTTCTTTATAGTTATTTCCCCCCAATATCTAACCTAAAACTCCCTTCCTGAAGATTATGCTCATTAGTGAACCATTGATAAGTTCTCTGTCAGTATGATCTTTCAACCATTTATGTACCTACATTATAAAATTTCATCTAGCCCATGTTTCCATAGATTGCTAAAGAAAATGGGGGGAGGGATAGCTCAGTGGTTTGAGCCTTAGTCTGCTAAACTCAGAGTTGTGAGCTCAATCCTTGAAGAGGCTATTTGGGGCAAAAATTTATCAGCAATGGTACTTGGTCCTGCCATGAAGGCAGGGGTCTGGACTTGGTGACCTTTCAAGGTCCCTTCCAGTTCTAGGAGATAGACAATCTCCATTAATTTAAAAATGTCAGGAGTGACTGTGAAAAGCCTTACTGAAATCAAGATATGTCATATCTACTACTTCTTGCTAAACAAGGAAATTAGGTCAGTTTGGCATGGCACATTCTTGACAAATCTATGCTGACTATTCATTATAATCATATTATCCTCTTACCTTAGACTGGTTTATTATCTTTTAGGTGCTTACTATTTAATATTATTAAATTTGATCCATTATCTTTCCATATATTCAAGTTAAGATGACTGATCTATAATTTTCTAAGTCTTCTGTGTTGTTCTTTTTTAACTTAATTTGCCCTTTTCCAGCCTCCTGGGATCTCCCCTATTTTTCTGTGGTTCTTGAAGATAATTAATTGCTAATAGAGCCAAGATTTCTTCAGAGAATTCCTTAAGTATGATTGGATGAATTTCATCAGACCTGGCTGGCTTGAATACATAGACATACCCTTTAACTTGTTCTTCCCCTATTTTGGCTTATGTTCCTTTCCCCTCATTGTTAATATCAATGGTGTCTGGTCACCATTAGCCTGTTTAGTGAAGACTGACATAAAACAAACATAAAACATCTCAGCCTAGTTGATCTCATTAATTACTTGCTCTTCTTTTGCTGTTAAGTAGATCTATACTTCTCTTCCTCTTTCTTTTGCTCCTAGGCTGTGTCTAGACTGGCCAATTTTTGAGGAAAATCAGCTGCTTTTCCGCAAAACCTGGCCAGCTGTCTACACTGGCTGCTTGAATTTCCGCAAGAACACTGACTTCTTACTGTAGGAAATCAGTGCTTCTTGCGGAAATACTTTGCCCTTCCCGTTTGGGCAAAAGTCCCTTTTGTGCAAATCATTTGCGCAAAAGGGCCAGTGTAGACAGGACGGCATTGTTTTGTACAAAAAGCCCCAATCGCGAAAATGGCAATAGGGGCTTTTTTGCGCAAAAGCGCGTCTAGATTGGCACAGATGCTTTTCCGCAAAAAGTGCTTTTGCGGAAGAGTGTCCGTGCCAATCTAGACACTCTTTTTCCGAAAATGCTTTTAACGGAAATCTTTTCCGTGAAAAGCATTTCCGGAAAATCATGCCAGTGTAGACATAGCCCCAATGTATTTAAAGCACCTTTTTTTGTTGCCCAATATGTCCCTTACCAAGTGTAAATCATTTTGTGCCCAAGCCTTTCTGATTTTAGCCCTATACATTTGCACTATTCTTTTGTATCCTATATAGCAGTTCATCCATATTTTCATTTTTTGTAGAAATCAAATTCCTTTTGATTTTCTGGTGATTAAAGAATTCCTGTTGAAGCCATATTGGCTGCTTACTATATTTACCATTCTTTCACATTGGGACATTTATTTATTTAACAGTTTGACACAATAAATCTTGCTTTCCTGAAGCACCACACTAATGCAAAATGTATTAGCACAAACAGCAGGCGCTTCTAACTTGCCAGCTTCAAAGGGTTGATTACAGCCAAAGAACAGCAACAGACATTTATGCAACTTTGGAAAAGTACTTCTATGATTTTTAAATGCATAATAAACAGACTGCTTTATTGTAATAAATGTGCCACTATGTATAAACATATTGTAAGAGATGGAAAAAAATAAAATGACATATGCAAATAGCTTACTGTGTTCTTGAGGATGCAGAAATTATGGATAGGCATTTCTAAAAAAAATAATTTATTAGCAAGCTTCTTTTTTATTATGACATAAAAGACTTTGGAATAATACTATTAAAAGTGAAGCTAGGTTTTATATGGTCCCTTTATTCAGAAAACAATCATAGACTGTCATCTTTTACTGCAGCACCTACAGGTTGAACATATGTACACATTGTTATTGAAGTGCGTAAAATTAAAATAGCACTTTTCTCTGTGTAAACTGGATTCCTTCCTGCAATAAATCATCAGTATAGCACAGATTTCATTTCCTTTCCTAGTACATCCTAATGGGAAAACAGAAGACTAAAAAGAGTTTTTTTCAGGTTTCCTACCAACCCAAACCCCATGTAACAGCTGGATGCACATTTGCAAAACAAAAGATACATACAACTCAATGATACATTTAGAAGAGGCAGCAGAAAATGACAGTGGGTGGATGCAAATGCAGCAGTACACATTTTTCTTAAAGATTTATATCAGTGTAAATGAGCAGCATTTTGCAGAATGCCTATGGGTGAATCCTGAAATCATATCTCCAGAAGAAGAACCAGCCTGCATTGAGCCCCATTGATCTTAATGTGGTTTCGTGAAGGTACAGGTGCAGTTTGTCTGTTAATGCTTAACGGGGGTGAGGGTGGGAGTGGGGGAAGGCTATGGGCACTGCAGCTTTAATAAGATAGTGCTTAGAGGATGCCTCTTGGCAATTTGGCCCAACATTTTTCTTTCTTGGTAGGGTTTGTGACCCAACGTACCATCCTCACTCTTTTAAGCACTGCTGTCTGGACAGATCATTACAGCTACAAGATGTAAATGGCCATTTTTCATACAAAAGATTAAACAAGGAAACCCAGTAAATCCCTATAAAATCAGATGTACAATAGAAATAATTATAGATATAGATTAAATTGTGCAGCTAAATTGTCCAGCTAAATAATCTCTTTATGAAATAATGAATCAAATCTTTGAAATATATAGAAGTAAATTATATAGCTGCATTGTTCAAATAATTGTCCCATCTAGGTTCAGATTTAGTGTTTTAAGACAACTATTTAAAAAAAAAATAATCTGCTATTCACTGTTGCCCACTGCACTATTTTCTCAAAATGAATATAATTAAAAAGCCATATATTCATCATCTTCACTTGCTTTTCATGTAACTTTGCAAATGCACTCATTTTTTTTATTGAGGGGAAGGGTTGATTAGCTATAGAAAGATTAGGTAGCTGGTTCTGGGATTCACTACTAACTGTTTAAAAGTGAATCAGAAATTTAAAAAGGAGATGAACAGAAGTATTTCCCAAATCAAAAAATAACTTTCATGAAGGTGAATATGAGTCATAGGATCTGGAAGAGAAGAAACTGGATTACGAGCCCCCACCTACTGCAGGTAATTTAGTCAATTTTCAACACTTAGCACAACATTTCTGTGAACATATTTTAGAGGGTTTTCTCCTGAGACACCTGTCTAAGCTGCATCTGAACTATAATCATTAAGCTACTGTAACATTCTCCTTATAGAAAATGTGTCATAGAAGGCAAAATTTACCCTTTAAGGAAAATTTCCTCCTTCAGGAGCACAACAATTTTTTATAGGACTAAGCCACCACAGAAATGGTTACAAAAAATCTTTTTCCTTCCCCCATAACTAAAGTTCCTAATCAATTCACCCTGATTTTCACTCTCAAGAATTCCTCCAGAAATTGTAATATTACATAGTGGGACTAACCAACAGGCCAATAGATGCAATAAACCAAAACAAAACATGGAGAATAAAATTATTCATCCATTCCTCAAGAAACTAACACAAGATTCAGCCAATTCTTCCAACCATAGTAAAGCAATCCCTTGTTGTTGGCAGAGAGCAACACAATGCACATTAAAGATACCTCTACACAACAGGGCTAAGGTCGAAATAAGCTATGCAACTTAAGCTAGATTAATTCCATACCTTAATTCGAAAGAGCTTATTTTGGCTTTTGGCGCTGTCTACACAGCAGGAAGTCCAAGAAAGAGCACGCTTCTTCTGACTTCCCTTACTCCTTTTAAAATTAGGGCTATGGGTGTCGGAATAAGAAGTCCTCCAGCTCACCATTATTTCGACATTATGTTGAAATAACTGTTTGTAGTATAGATGAGGACTATGTTATTTCGGAATAACATGTTATTCCAAAATAACATTGCTGTGTAAATGTACACTAAATGAAAATAAGTTGGTGTGTGTCTGTGTGTGTGTGTTCTGCATTTTTACCAGACTTTGCTTATAGTCAGTTTCACCATTTCTCCTATCTAATCACTTTACTCCCCCTGCTGTTTCATGTGGATGTTAATGGGAAAATGTAACCAGAAAATTCTAAAAATGGGCAGAAAGCTTTATGGGGCAGGTGTAGACTATGAAGCTACCTTTAACTCATTTATCACATTTAAGTAGACTTTAGGTTGCTGAGGTAATTATTCAGATTGTCACCCGTGCTATTTAAAATATGAATGAAAAATCTTTATAACAAACTGATTCAGGACCAGCTACTGGAGGGCAAATTTAGAGGTGCTATGCAAGCAAGACCTCCATAAATTCAGACACAGAAAATCACTTACACCCTGTCGGCATAAGCATAAAGAGATCTAACAAAGAATAAGTAATATGGCAAGGCTTGGAAGGTGTAAATTAAAGCACTCTTCACCCTACTTACTTACTGTTTCTCACTATGTAATTTTAATCCACTTTGATTCTCTTAGACTTCAAGCAAGTGGTTGCAAGTGGCTCATATAAAAGTTCAACTGGCCTTGTCTTCACTAGGAAATTGCATCTTTAAAATAGCTAGAGCTTCAGGACTCCTGGCTCACACAGACACAATGCTAACCACAGTGTTGCAGTTTTTGTCAGAAGAGCCAGGCTGTTTTCATCATTATGTCAGCTGATTGTGGGTAGAACCTGGTCACAATAGGCAAAGACTTGACTGCAGAGTGGTAGTCAACATTGTTAGTTTATAGCAGTGTTTCTCAAAAGGTGAGTCCTAACCCACTAGTGGGGTGCAGGAAGGTACTAGATAGATCACAACCTCCAGAGCTGGATTAACCCATCACTGAGCCCCAGCCTAGCTGGTGATGAGGGAGGCCTGATGAAGAATGAGCCACTCCATACTCACGCTGTAGTAGTGACTATGTCCATTGGGGCTGGGCCCAGATTCCCTTAGATTCTGCCCAGCCACCCCAGTTATAACATTGGGAGCACAATGTGCCAGCTCATACCACTGGGAGCAGGGAGCTCAGTCCAGGCACATGAACTGGTGCTGCCTCTTCAGGATGAGTGGAGAATAGATTCACTTTCCAAAGCTCCTCCAGAGCTTCCCCTCCAGACAGGACCAGGATTAAGCATGTGGTATCAAGATAAGAGGGTACATATGTAATGGTGGATAGCAAAAAAAGACAACCTGCAGTTGGTGGGTAGCCTTAGCTCCAAAGTTTGGGAACCACTGGCTTATAGGTTTCCTCAAAGCTATGTTCTACCTTGATGTAGTTTTCTAGTGAAGACTAGTCCATCAAAGATCATGTGATATGACTTCACTTACAAGTTTCTTATTACCCCTGAACTTCGTTCTGGGAATTCTGTTAGAGGATCACGCTGATGATGTCACTATCCTCTCCACAGAATAATGGCAGTAAAGTTTGGCACATTTTTTTGTCTGATATTCTTTTTTTGCCAGAAAATGCACTGTCACGTGGATCAAAACAATACGAAAATTTGTGTCATTTGCTGAAATATTTCAGAAAAATTGTTTAAAAAAGAATTCTGAAAAAAAATAATTCATTCCAACATTTGGGAAATGAACTGATTTTATATTTTTAATTCAAAATTATTTTTCAAAGTTTGCTTCAATTTAATTTAGCATAAAAAGCCACATTTCTTAGTTTTAAAATGAAACAAACCATGTATTTGTCATTTGAATGATTATTTTCTTCTGATCTGATGTGATTTTTCCCCAACTTTTTGATTCGCTGTTTTTTTTTTAAACTTTACCCCAAGGTAACTTTTTTCCAGAACTGCAAGCAAACTAAAAAAATCCATTCTTCACACAGCTCTAACTGGAAGGACCAAAGTCTGGGCCAGTTCAATTTCTTATGCCAGCCACGTTCATTATTTCCTTGTGGGGTAAATATCAATATTGCATCTTGTAAATACTATAAACTAGATATTATGAATTGGGGCTGCTCTAGCACAGGATCCTCCAGATCCCATGGAAACATTATATCTGATATTCATTAGCAAGATAATTCATTATCTGCATACCACATGATAACATTTAGAAAAAGAAAAATGACACACCCTTCCTGCACTTTAGCTTCCCCTATGGAAGATCACTTGTCTTAAAAAAAAATAGCCAGTCTATTCATTTTGTTTCTTGGGGACTATAAAATGTCTTTTTCCTGTAAAAGAAAATTACAGTTAAAATAGACCTTTTCTGACCTTTCCAGGAAAGAAATACATGACTAATTGCATGATAACAAATTAATCTGAATGTGACTGAGTAAGTACCAAAGCACCAAGTAGGGATACAAAGTACTTTTTATGTGCTTTCTTACTAATTTGTTGATCACCAACTCTCTTTATGTTCATTGCTTTATCATTGCATCTGCCACATGCTGCCAATAGGGTTTCACATTAGTCCATGCTGCTGTATAAAATTGTACTGCTGATTGCTTGTTTGATTGTTTTCTGGGCAGAACAGTGAAATAAACGAAAGCATTGTGTTGGCAACTAATTTTCATAATCAGGTTGAACTTTTAAAATTAATGTATTCCAAGTATATGTAAAATAAATAATTTTGATCTAGCTGTATTTTTACACAACGCACTTTAAAATATAGGTGAGAGTGCTAGAATAAATGAAAGCTACTTGAAAAGGGTTTATTTTTGTCCTTTAACTAAAGTAGGCCACATTGTATTAGCAAAAAGGGAGTCATGAATTTACCAAGAAGACCTTTTAATGTCTCTCTCTCTCTCTTTGACTCTCTCTGGCTATGTCTAGACTGCACACCTTTTTCGACAGAGGCTTTGTCGACAGATACTG
>CM057846.1:141722533-141735057 GCA_030068395.1 Apalone spinifera
AATTCCGACTGGCCTCCTTTGCATGCCTTTTCCGGCAAAGAGGGCCAGTCTAGAAACAGCCTAGAAGTACCAGTAAGAATAGGTTAGTAAATGTTCAAAGCCTTTGATTTCTCCCCTTAAAAGTAAGGTATCTGCCATTTTTTCACTTAAAACAAACCTTGGTAGTGCAGTTGAGCTTTTAGGTTTCAGGAGCTTTACCACCGATAGCTAAGAGATTCAGTACCAGGCTTCTCAGATTTTTAGGGTCACAAAGCCATTTGGAGAGCTGTTACAAGAATGACATAACATATGACATAGGTCCACAGGGCTATCTGAGCAATAGTCACTGGCCTATGCTGTGTATTCAAGGGCATTCTGTGAACAGCAAAAACGAAGGCTGCTTTGAATACTGATATTGTTTGACATAAAGTCAAGGACTTTCAGGAATGGCACTTGTAAGCAGCAATAGCAGCACAATCCCTCAAAAAACAAAGCACGCCATTCACACAATGATCCATGAGGGGAAAGAGAAATGACACCATTTTGTGATGGACTGTGATATTCTTCACTTTGTATGATGTGTAGTACTGGTGGTTGAAAAATGGCATTTTCACTTAAAATTAGTCCTGAGAGAGGGCAGGAGTGGAGGGTGAGATTGATGTTGTCAAAAAAAAAAAAAAGAAGTTGGATGGAATTAGAAATTGAGATTTTATTTTTTTTAGCTATTCAAATGCTTAGGGGCTAAAGTGATAGAGTCCTTAGAAATGTGATAGGCAGATAAGGTTAGAGAAGTAATACCATTCATTGGATCAACTTTTGTTAATGAGAGAAATTGGTCCAGTAAAAGATATTATCTCACCCACTTTGTCTCTTTTATATCCTGGGACTGTCACAGCTACAACATCATTGCAGACAAACAGAGATACAAGATATGTGAAGCTTACAAGAAATCAGACAGCAGCTGCAGATAGCTGATTTGATTTATTTATGAATAGTTACGATTATGATTCTAGATCAATGGCCTCCAACCTTTTCAGGCACAAAATCACTTTTTCAATTTAAGTGCAATCCAGGAGCTACCTCAAACGCAAATAGCCTTGTCCCACCTTTTTTGTGCCCCTTCTCAAAGGTCACACCCCTGCTCACTCCATCCTCCCTCCCTCCCCCATCCTCCTTCACTTTTACCAGGCAGGAGCGGCAGGTTGGGGTGCAGGCTCTGGTCTTGGATTAAACGTTTTGGAGTGCAAGAGGAGCTCTTAGCTGAGCTTGGGGCACACAGTTGGGCTACCAGAGGGGGTTCTAGGTGCAGGCTCTGAGAGGCTGTTTGGATGCACGGGTGCTTGGGCCTAGGACAGGGACTTGGCGTGCAGGAGGGGGTTCATGACAGGTGTAGGATTTCAGGATGTCGGCTCCAGTTGGGCACTGCTTTCCTCAGGTGGCTCCTGGATGGTGGTGCAGTGGGGCTAAGGCAGGCTCACTCTGCCCTGGCCCTTCAGCACTCCCAAAAGCAGCCAGCAAACTCCATCCCAAGTCCTGTTATGCCCCCTTTCTGCTCTGTGGAGATAGGAAGAGGGGGGTACCTTGACATCAGCGCCCCTCTTCTCCCTGCCCTGAACTGAAAGCAGGAAGCTTCTGAGGAGACAGTTTCAAGGCAAAGGGCCAGAGATGCACACCCGTGTGAGGAGGAGCAGCTGAAGTGCTGGCACTTGACAACCTCTTGACCAAACCATTCAGGATCACCTGTCAGAGGCTCCAAGATCTTCCAGTAGATCTGGATCTACTAATTGGTGACTATTGTTCTAGATCAAGAGATGTAATAGTTACCCTCAGCGTTAATATTACTACCCTCACCTCATGTTTTCTCCTGCAAGTAACCTCCTTTTACCACACAGCTTGGGCATGTCTACACTGCGAAAGTATTTTAAAATAACTAAATTTCAAATAATTACTCCCCAAATAACTATTTCAAAATAATCTTATTCCCCAAGGAAAGCAGGATTACAGATTTAAAAATAACTAGATTGTTATTTTGAAATAATGGGCTTGATAGTGTGGACATTCCACTTATTACTTTAAAATAAGGGGGGGTTATTTTGAAATATCTCCCTAGTGTAGACTGAGGATGTAAAAGACTAGTCAACTATCCGATAAGCAAATGCTCATCAGATAGTATTTTGACAAATCGACTTGTCAATATCCCCGCCCCCTTTTCTGCCTCTATAAAATAGAGGCAGCAAAGGGGGGGAGGGAAGGGATACTTCAAAGTGGCAGTGCTGCACAGTGGCGCTGCCACTTTGAACCCCCTGGGTGGCTTTTCAAAGGGGCATCCTCTGCACAGGGAGTTGCACATTTAAAGGGCAGCAGTGGAGCTCGGGGTCAGCTGGAGAGTCCCCAGTTGACCCCGGGCTCCATTGCCCCTTTAAAACGGGGAAATTCCATTGACAATTAACCGCATTTAAACATCCTTAGTGTAGACCAGGGCTTTGGTAGTGTGTCTTGTCTCAGAATTTTTAGGCCAGGAGCAACATCACTCCATGTTCATTAAGTTCACATCCTGATGGGGGTCTTTAAACACTACCACAATTTAAATCAATAAATAACAGATAGTAAGGTAAATTACATTACCTAGAAGGTGCTCAGTGTACAGTTCACTACTGGCCAAATTCTTCCCTCAAATATGCATGCCCAACAGTAGTTGACTTCAATGGAAATTACACACACTGAACCCGAAACTCAGAATATGGTCTTTTGTGTCTTTTTAATCCCTAACAATACTTTAATCCAACACTGTGTGCATTGTGCTTTTACCTTATTTGCTACCCTTCTGTGGTGAAAGATGTTATATGGATTTATACTCGATAGGATACATACTCAGTACACATGGTCACCTCTTCATGTTTTAAATACAAAGCCTTAAAGAAAAAGGTTGAAATTCTAAAATAGCCTTACATTAATTTAAATTAAATTGCATTGGCTTTATGTGTTTTCCTAATCTGTCTGTGGGACTTTGTAATCTATTCTTCCTAAGCAAGGTTTGGGAATGATTTAGATCCTGCTGTTATGAATATCTGGCAATAAAGACAGTAATGTGCTTTCACGAGTGCTTTATCCCACAAAAGAATTAACATACGTATTATCTTAACATAAATTATTTTATTGACAACCCAGCAAAAAAGTAACCATAAGCCAAGTAACTCATAATCGGAACGGACCAAAAGAAATCCTCCCTGCTGCAGAGAGCACACCACAAAGCTT
Organism: Apalone spinifera; assembly: GCA_030068395.1. Lineage (NCBI taxonomy): Eukaryota > Metazoa > Chordata > Testudines > Trionychidae > Apalone > Apalone spinifera. Next base: position 141,725,768 of record CM057846.1, read on the forward strand.
TCCCAGGAGAAAAGGAGAAAACAACATACTGGACAGAGTCTAAAGTGAATGGGGAGGATCCAGGACTGAGCAAGGTCATAGCTCTGCCTCTTTCTCCAATATGCCTATTGGCACAGCTGGCTGGTTTTGAAGGGACATGAATGTAGCACGTTCTTGAAAGGCATTAGGACTGGATCACTCCATCCTGCTACAGTGCAGTACTGTATATTAATGCCATAGTATCACAAAGAGTGTCTCTGTGTATCTAACACAGGTGTGGGCAATAAAATGGTGGCAGCTCACCAGGGTTAAATTCTGGTGGGCTGCTGCTGCTATATTTACTTGTACCTCCACAAGAATGGATGATAGCAACTCCCAGTGGCTGGGAACCGTAATCCATGGCCAACAGGAGTTGTGATCCCCTGTACCTGCAGGTAGATACAGGTTTGTGGGCCCAGCAGGGGCTAATCCTAGCAGGTCAGATCTGGCTCATGAGTCAGTATTTGCCCACCCCAGTCTAACACATATTTAACTTTATATGACAAATAACTGCCTGGTAAGTTTGTGGCAGCTGATATGAAAGCAGGAACCTTTACATGAATTGAAATTTACCATGTCTTCTCCAAGGCATGGCAGGGTGGTTTAGGAATCGGGGGCTAATTCCCAGCTACATCTAACTATAATTTAGGCGGTATGGAGAGGAATAGTTGTAGGGTGCCAGTTGTGACTGTCCAATTCAAAAGAATCTTGCCACCGGTGTTAGGTATTTTACTGCAGTAAAGGCAGACATAACATAGCTGACCTCCATCTCCAGCTCTGACCTGCTCCAACCCAATCCTCTTTCTCCTTCACTAAGTCTGCAGCTATGCTACCTCCCCCAGCTGCACATAAGCAAAAATTTCCCCTGCACAGGAGGAGTTTTCCTCAATGAATATCCAGAGCAGAAAGGGCCCTTAGCAAATTGGTGAATCCTGCCCTCAGTCATAATGAAGAGGTATTGGAAAAGTATGGATATGTCTGCACTGCAATAAAAGACCCCCAGGATGACTCAGCTGGTCCCAGTCAGCAAACTCAGACTTGTGGGATTTGGGTTATAGGGCAAAAATTTCAGTGTAGATATTTAGGTTCAGACTGGAGACCAGGCTCTAAAACCACATGAAGAAAATGGGTCTCAGAGCCCAGGATCCAGCCCAGATGTCTACCCTGCTACTCTTAGCCCTGAAGACCAATCCAATTAATCTAGGTACTGTAGGCCATATAGTTATAAAACTATATTTTTCACCCTTAATATTTTTTAAATGAAGGATTAGAGCTATTATCTCTCTATATATTGTGACAAGATCAGTCCAACTCCTGGGTCCAGACCCCTGTTCAGTCCACAATCTGCAGTGTAGGTGCTGCAGCACAGGACTCACTTGCTCCTTTCACATTTGTGGTGTCTGTCCCTTGGCTAAAATGGGCATCAGGGTTGTTGCTGTTTTTCAGAGCTGACTTTCTCCCCTTCTAATCAAGCCCTCTAACCTGTCCTGTCTCAATATACAAAAAGTTTTTTTTCCTGTCAGAAAACAGGATGTTCCGGTCAGGCAACAGAACAGTGTCATCAGTTCATCAGCGACAACAGGCTCTCTCAGCAAAGCAAAAGCAGCCATAGAGAGGGGGGTAGGCGAGCATAGCCCCCTAGTTTTTCTGTTAAAAAATAAAGGGAACTATTTCCCAAATGCTATTAAGTTGGATATTGACATTGTTGTCTGTTTGTTAGCTAGCTTCTATTTTGATTTTCTGTTAATCTTAAGAGCACTGACTTATGTACGAGTAAGTCTGGTTAAAGAGCATGGCAGTTTAGCATGCAAACAGAATGAAACATAGATCCATAGTCTTGTTAGACTTTTCTGGCTCACATGAATTTAGTATTTTAACAAATAGCATGACTACTAAATCCTATTGTCTATGCAAGGAACAAGAATTGTTCATTCCATCTATTAGTGCTTGATTTGTTGTTGTAATGCTTCCAAATGTCACCCCAACTATGCTACATTCCTACCTGAATCTTCTCGGTTGCTTGTAATTATAATGTTTTTGTGAGGTGACAAGTTAATTTTTGCTTCCCTCCCCACTTGTGAATTAAATTATACCTCCAAACTCTCAAAATGGGCTCAGTGTGGCCTCCCAGATGATCTTGGATATATAATTTTTAGTATCCTTTATTTCACCTCAAAAACATTTTGGTACACTGCATCAAAGATCTTGATTGCTCAAAATTGCCTGCCAGTAAACCAAAGCACAATTTTTGGCTTGCAAATATAAATAATGTTTTAGGTTTTATTTTCAGACCAAATAAATAGTTTGTTCAAGCGAGTAGTTTGCAGCTTGGCAGGTCTGATAAAAAGTAAGAAACGAGTATTACATTTTTTGGCCAGAGGTGTTTGATATAAGACAGGAGGGGAGGAGAAAGCGAGATCGAGAGAGTGAGAGAGAGCAAGCGTGCAAGTGATACAGGGATAGTTCCTTGCTTCAAAACTCAGTCTATGTCTACACTACGGGAAAAACTCTGCCATGTCCAGGGAATGCATCTGCTCGTCCACTTTTTTTTGCAGAAGAGCAGATGTGCTCTTTCAGAAGCCCTGTCTTCCTCATTCCATGAGGAAGAAGGACTCTTGTAAAAGAAGAGGGTTTTCCGAAACTTGGCCCAGTGTGGACGGAGCGTAATTTGAGTACCTTTTCCTGAGAAATCATTGTAGTCTAGACATAGTCTCCGAGCACTCAACACTCTCCTCCTTGGACGACTTCCGTGACTTTTGTGGTTGTCTCCATCAGGAAAATTCTTGAACAGTGGATTTCTTGCACATAAAGAATGTCTCCTGTTTCCAGGACTTACTCTAAAGTCCCCTTGTTTAAAGACCAAATCAAATATCACGAGAAGGAGAAAAAGTAAAAAAGAACCTGAAATATCTTGAAATTATTCTTGTAATATTTTAGTGCCTCTCACAATTATGGTGATTAAGCAGTTCCCACTCTGAAAGTGAAAAATGCATTTCCTTTTACGATTGTTTAATCTTTTAGAGATGCCTCTGTGATTGCAGTACAAAATGACTGATCTGTGTGACAACTCCTAAACCTTGAGAGTTGGTGGGACTTACTTTATTGTAATGTTCAGGGCACTATTTCATGATGCAGCACTCAACAAACCATCAATCATCATGAGTGATATATAATTATGTAGAAGAAAATGCTTTTTTAACCTCAAGGTAACATAAAACACTTAAACATAATTGCTCTGGATGTGTCATTTTCAATAGATAACACTGAGATGCAGTTTGACTATATAAAAGAATAAAAGATAATAATAAACAGAACACAAACATAAACATAAAGGTGCTGTCTTCTGACAAAGACACAAATATTCAATAATACATAATTAATGTGAGGCTGTGTCAAGAAATAATTATAACATCTATGATTTAAATGTGAGGACAGTTTATAAACAAATTGGGGACTTAACTAGAGAATATGCTCAATTAGTTAAAAAAATAACAATACCCCTGAGTTGAATGGAGCAATGTGTGATATAGATCTTACCTTTGGTATTATTTTGCTAGCGGGACAAAGCTGAGTTACAAAGTAATACAGTATTGGGATGCTGTGACTCTGATTTGGTGAAGTTATAGACACTTTCTGTCATTTTGGAGATGGAAAGGAAAAACCTATGTTTGTGACATGAAGAGTTAGAAATGTTGGACTAAATATAGCCATATGAGAGGAGGAAAGGTGGGAAGGTACCTTCCTGCTTCACTTTACCGCATCTTACAACCTTCAGTTAGTTGTTTTTTTTCTTCTTAGAGACCCATCCTTTCCTTTCCCAATGTATTTTGGGTTGAAGAAAATATTTTGTTTGACCGGAAAGGATTTTTTAAAAAAACTTTTGGATTTGCAAAACAACTCTAAAAATGTTTGTTTCAGGTTGACCATATTTTCTTTTCCCAAGAACTACACACTAACTCCCCTTCTCTCCCCAAAAAAGTAGTTATTTACCTCGTTCCAGGCAGAAGTGTCTACCTCTTGAGCCAGTTATCTAATTTATTCTGTTTATTGTTCAGCCACTTATAATAAAATGTCTGAGCATATAAAAAACATGGATACGTGTTGGAACAACTGGGATTAAAGTTGATTTGTGATTCAGGTGGTCTGTCTGAGAAATGAGTATTTCCAGTACATTGTCACATCCAACCTCTGTCTTCCAGAAACAAACATCATTAAGATTTATAAAATTTCTTTCATTTCACTAAACTTTAACCTCTGTTCTCAATCTATGTTAAACCACCAAACCATAAACATAAAAAACAAATGCAAACGTCTGTCAATGTCTTACCTTCCAGGTAGCTGGATTTAGCTGTGAAAGACTGAATGCCAAAGGGTACACGCTTGTAGAAAAATATTTAATATAATTCAGTTGGCACTGAGGTAGGTGTCAATTATGTTCAATTCAGCATGCCTTTAAGGGAAGGAAACATAGTTTGCCAGATGGGAACAATGTCCTTTGCTGCTTACCACATCTTTTCTCCTTTAGCTAGAGAACCAGTGGCAGTGGAAAGAGACTGGAACCTGCTGATATGAATATAAGGATACACATATTACTTGAACTTGTCCATGGATAAATTAGTTTAGTGAAGAGAATCCTGCATTTGCATTTATCGGATAGCCAGAAGGAGAGAAATGTTTCCAGGTTTTGTTTGAAATAAGAATTTTCTTCCTTCATCTTTGCCATTTATAAAATGTATTTTTATGGAAATCCTTTGTTAGGGGGAACAGCAGAAAACTATCTAAATCACTACATTTGGACCTGGATGTCCAACCCCTCAAAATCTGTAGCTGTTCAGATGCAGATTTTTGGTTCATCCTTTAATAAACATAGGTTCTATTTGTCAATACATTGTCCTCCTTCCCCAAATGTAACCAGTAATAATAGTTTGAAAGAGAAAAGAATTACAGGAAGGGAGTAGTGGCTGAATAGCATTTAACATTGGAAGGCTAACCCAACAGAGTACAGATGGTTGAACTGTTCTTTCTGAATGATATTAATTATAAATGTAATACCTTGAATGATATTAATTATGAATGTAATACCTTTCCTGGTTCACAAAGCTCCTGTGAACAGATCATGTTTTCAGCAAACATTTTTTGTGGGTTATGGCTGATATAAAGCAATTGCAAAATAAAGTGAGTAGCACTTCAATGGTTTATGTGATAAGTAGGCCCCATTATTAAAAAATGTTCATTCAGTGGTTTGGATGGATAATTTTCAGATTAGGGATTGCTCAAACCCATTTACTTGGGCTGCTTTTTTTTTTCTCTCTTGATACTTGTGTTGGGTGATTGGCCACCTAAGTCACATGTGCTTTCTGATGGAAAGGCTGAAACATTTAAAACAAGGGCATTTAAAAAGTGAATAATGAGCACTTACTTATTTCATATATTTAGTTAAAAGTGATTATCAATAAGTAACATTATCAATAGGAAAAGCTCTGTAGTTTGCCCTGAATGCTTCATATCCATGTGATCACAAACCTGGCCTATTTTCCCTGCTGCATATGCCACAATCTCTCCCAGCCATTCTTCATTTACCCATTCTCTCCCTATTGATCTTCCTTTCCACAAATACATGGTAAGAGATGGTTGAAATTTCTTAAATGTTGAGTTTTCAGTGACACTTTTCATCGTTTGTGATGATATCCCTTAAAAAATCTTTTCCATTAAAACTTTGTGGGTTGAGCAGCTGGTTGATATTTTCTCCCAGACAACTGAAATATTTTGATGAAATTTCAACAGTTTCTAAAATAATAATACAAAAATCCAGCAATTCCTACTAAATCAGTTACTGTTTTTCTATCTAGTTCTACGTATGGCTCAGTAATGTCATTTTGGATATGTCTACATGGGGATGACGGATATTCAGCTTGGCCCTGGATGGGTCAGGTCAGATGACTTGGCTTTGAGGCTTGCTCCACAGGGCTAAAACTGGTGTGTGGATGTTCAGGCTTGGGCTTTTCATCCCAATATAGATGTACCCATGGCGGCTCCACTGATTCAGTTAGAGCATTTGAAGGAATTGTGTTTCAGAGAATTAGATGCTCTCCAGCAGGGCCAGATTAACTCTCTTGTGGGCCCAAGCTATTGGATTTTATGGGGTCCTGACATACAAGTCTTTTTCCTAATTTTAAGCAAAATGATCACAATTTTGGCATTGAGGCTATTGACTTGACACTAAAATTGCCCTGGGTACAGGCAAGGATTTTGATCTGGGACAGGGGAATGGGGTGCAGCAGGGGGTGCAGGCTTCATCCAGCAAGTGCAGCAGGGCTCTGACAAGCTGCCTGCATGTCATGGCCCTGTGCTGTTCCTGGAAGCAGCTGGCTTTTGGCATGTCTCTGCACACCCCTGTTGGGAGTAAAATCTCATTTCATTAGTTAACTGGTTAAATGTTAAATTTGACTGATTAACCAATTAAATGGGGGTGAAGGAAGGGTTCCAGCCTGGCTGGGCTGGAGTGCCAACCCTCCACCCCGCACCTGCCACAGACAAGGACCAGTGATTGTAATTATGGATTTATTTTTGTGTGGGCCTCCTTAGTCCAAGGCCCTGGGCTGCAGGTTCTAAAGGCCCTGCATTAAGCTGGTCCCACTCTCTAGGTTGGTTACTGGGTGTATAACTGCTAATTCACCTTTAAGGTTAGCTCTGCTTCTGAGTTCACAATATTCGTGTGTGCAGAGGGGGCTTTGCACCTCCCCACCCCTCATGGTGCCCAAGGAATAACCTAGAAAAGGATTACAATTGTGGCACACAGAAGGAGCTCTTTGCTCTCTGCTCTCCCCTATGCTTTCTCATATCAGCCTGACCACTGGAGAATAATTAGATCCGGGCAATTTTTTTCTGTATATGCTTTATTTGCCAAAAAAGTGAGAACTTTTTCCATCTAACCATGCTGCTTCTATATTTGGATTGAATTTGGCAAATGATTTCAGATCAATCACAACAGGAAAAAAAATCAAATGTAGAAAAAGAAACATTTTGTTTTAACAAACTTTCAGAACAAAATGTTTAAACATTTTGGTTCAAAATTTTTTGTTTGGAAATGTAACTATAATTAACAAAACAGAACATAAAACAGAGACACAGTACATATCAAGGTACATATCTTCTCTCTCCCACCTCCTGTTGAAAATGATATTTACCATTTCAGATCCAATGAAACATTTTGTTTGACCCCAAATTATTTTTTTTCAATTAAGGGTTTTCTTTATTTTCTCTATTTTCTCTTTTTGCCAAAGAAAAATAAATTGCCATTTTGGTTTATCTTGAAATGATTTATCTTATGATATATATTTTTAGTTCAGTCACCAGTCTGGATAATCGATTCTTGACCCAGCTCTAGGAATAATTGCTTGGTCAATTAAAGTCTGTGTATTTATATTAAATTTTCCCTGTTATCTATCTCCTGCGGCTAATGGAGATGAGACCTGCACTTGTATTCAAGTGTATATCCTACCTCCAGCTCTGAGAAAGCAAAAAGGAGTTTGTACAAGCAGAGCTAGGAGAGGAGGAGAGAACAAATGGGAAAGGGAGAAAAAGGAGAGGGGAAAGAAAAGGAGTGAGGGGAAAAAACCAAAGAAGAGATAAGCTGGCGAAGAAGGGTTTTTTTTAGTGTAAATTACATAAAAATCCCTAGTGTGACTGTGAGCAAATCCTTCAAGAAAAGCACAGCGACTGAGAGCAGAGAGGATTATGGACACATGATCACAGTTAACAATGACACCCTGGCTTTTTCAACAGTGAGGCCATCAGTATCAGAGTTGATTCACTCCAGCACATGCATGTTATTCAGTCTGGGTATGTCTATACTGCACCATAATTCAAAATAAGATACACAAGTTGGCTATACAATATCTTATTTCATCATTTGACACTGTCTACACAACACCAAATTGCAAACTAAAGCAATATTCCAAAACTTCCCTTATGGCATATCCTGAAATAGAATTGCAGTGTAGACATATCCTCTGAGAGCCCCATCAAGTAATCATTTAATAATGGAACTGGTCTGAGGTGGGCATGGCCCAAAGTTCCTTTGCTCAGACAGGCACTGACCATTTCATTTCCAAATAATCCGTGATATTCACGCTGTTTAATAGATAATCTGTTTTGCAGAGTGCACGATTGGAAAGAGATCACACAGTGATATCCTCCTGTCATTACCCTATGGGCTTGCTTCCTCTTAACTCTACAGCTCATATACTCACAAGCAGTACATTAAAGTAATGCTACCAAAAATTAAATACAACACAAAATAAGTGAATAAACTGCAACGGAGTCCTGTTTATAGACTCCCAGCGGAGTCAACATAAAGTTAAGATTAATTCTACCACAGTTCCAGTTCTCTTCAAGGATTGGCTAATGGTTTGCCTTAAAAAGCACGGTTCAGATTTTTGCTGACAGAACAGCTACATTTATTGCTTTGAATTTTTTATCCGACAACTGAAGGTAAAATAAAAATGAATTTGGAAAAGCACTGTTCCATGTGATTAGAGCGATAATTAACTGTTGAAAGCAGAGCAAATGAAATCCATTTAGGATATTGGCATTGACCCCAGCGTGAGATTTACCTGTCACTGTCAGGGTATGTCTACACTACAAAGTTAATTCGAACTAACAGCCTTTAGTTCGAATTAACTTTCATAGGCGCTACACATACAAATGAATTAAGTTCGAACTAGCGGAGCGCTTAATTCGAACTAGTAAACCTCATTCTATGAGGACTAATGCCTAGTTCGAATTAAGTAGTTCAAATTAAGGGCTGTGTAGCCACTTAATTTGAACTAGTGGGAGGCTAGCCCTTCCCAGCTTGCCCTGGTGGCCACTCTGGGCCAAACCAGGAAAACTCTTCTGCCCCCCCTCCTGGCCCCGGAGCCCTTAAAGAGGCACGGTCTGGCTATACTGCTTGTGCCAGTTGCAAGCCTGCCAGCACTCGGCCAGCAGACCCTGCACCTGGCACGGGATGAGCCAGTCACCTGCTGCCACCCAGCCCTCCCCCTCTTCCCAGGACGAGACTGGTGGCTCCCAGGAGCGTGCCCGGGGCCGCAAGAGGCGAGCGCCCGCCTGGTCTAGTGCAGAGATCGTGGATTGAGGTTTGGGGGGAATCCTGCAACGTCCACGATCTCCACACTAGCCACAGGAACGCGGCCATCTACAACCGCATGGCTGACAGTCTGGCCACCAGAGGTCACATGCAGACCCGGGAGCAGGTCTGCTGCAAAATTAAG
>CM057846.1:141746786-141761652 GCA_030068395.1 Apalone spinifera
TTTTAAGTACATCAGAAGCAGGAAGCCTGCTAAACAATCAGTGGGGCCCCTGGCCGATTGAGTTACAAAAGGAGCACTTAAAGATGATAAAGGCATTGCAGAGAAACTAAATGAATTCTTTGCTTCAGTCTTCATGGCTGAGGATGTTAGGGAGATTCCCAAACCTGACCAGTCCTTTGTAGGTGACAAATCTGAGGACTTGTCACAGATTGAAGTATCATTAGAGGAGGTTTTGGAATTAATTGATAAACTTAACAGTAACAAGTTACCGGGACCAGATGGCATTCAACCAAGAGTTCTGAAAGAACTCAAATGTGGAATTGCGGAACTATTAACTATGGTTCGTAACCTATCCTTTAAATCAGCTTCTGTACCCAATGACTGGAAGATAGCTAATGTAATGCTAATATTTAAAAAGGGCTCTAGAGGCAATCCCTTACAGACCAGTAAGTCTAATGTCAGTACCGGGCAAATTAGTTGGAACAATAGTAAAGAATATAATTGTCAGATACATAAAAGAACACAAATTGTTGGGAAAAAGTCAACATGATTTCTGTAAAGGGAAATCATATCTTACTAATCGATTAGAGTTCTTTGAAGGGGTCAACAAACATGTGGACAAGGGGGATCCAGTAGATATAGTGTACTTAGATTCCAGAAAGCCTTTGACAAGGTCCCTCACCAAAAGTTCTTACATAAATTAAGATGGGATAAGGGGGAAGAGCCTTTCATGGACTGAGAACTGGTTAAAAGACAGGAAACAAAGGGTATGAATAAATGGTAAATTTTCAAAATGGAGAGGGGTAACTAGTGGCGTTCCCCAAGGGTCAGTCCTAGGACCAATCCTATTCCACTTATTCATAAATGATCTGGAGAAAGGGGTAAACAGTGAGGTAGCAAAGTTTGCAGACGATACTAAACTGCTCAAGGTAGTTAAGACCAAAGCAGACTGTGAAGAACTTCAAAAAGATCTCACAAAACTAAGCGATTGGGCAACAAAATGAACCTTTAGTCTGACCTAGTATGGCTGTTCTTATGTTCTTACGCTAACAGCAAATACCTCTGGTGGTCAATGATAGAGAAGGCTCGGAATTACTACAGAAAATTCTTTGCAGGACTTTATTCACATGCTCAGGATCCAACTGCTCACCATATTTGGGGGCAGGAAGGAATTTTCTCCCAGGTGAGATTGGCATATACCTCTGCAGCATAGGACCTGGGTTACCTGCAGGTTTAAACTCATGTAAATGGTGGAGTTTGTGTAATTTGAAAAGTCTTTAAATCACAATTTGAGAATTTGAGGACCCTGCCAGAGGGAATGGATGGTTTCTGTGGCTTGCAAAATCCAGGCGGTCAGATTTGATGATCATGATGGATCATTCTAGCTTTGAAGTTTATGATATCTTTATGTAACTTTAAAAGGCCATATAAGTCTTGTAATAAATGTTTATTCCTTTTAAACTCCAAAGTTTGCCCACTGACAGTCATCATGACACCATTAATTGGCAATATTGCCTTGCAATCCACAACACTCCCACCTGAAATTGTGTTCAAGGCAGCACTTTTTGTAGGCTGGTTTTGTACCTTTTCTAGTCAAATGCACCAATGTCCATGAAATCCTCCATCTGAGAGTATAACAGTAATAGCTTAGGCTTTCAAGGGTTGTTTCCCTGTGCAGTTAAAAAAAACAAACAGCTTTTCTAAAAATTCCTGATCATTCCTTATAGGCTCCAGTGGGAGTTGAGAGTAGTCCAAACATTTCACGATGCTATCTTATAAGCAGTGGTGAATGCATAGATATTGTTTGGAAATATGTTTGTTTATGAAAAAAACAGATCAAATTTTCAGCGGGTGAAATCCAGCACAGTACACCAAGATATACTATAACCTGTATTTTAAATTCAAATTTTCGTTTAGACCTGGAATGAAAAGTCTCCTTTAAGAAGTGTATATGGTAAATACATATATAGATAATTTACAAAATTCATAATATAATGTAATTCTGTTAATTATTCATATATTATTTACCAAAAAGGTCTATTTTCTGTGAACGTGTATTTAAGAAGTTTACAAAACAGAAATAGTTTCCTGAAAAATATATATTAAATAACAATAATAATAATACTTTTCATACACTGCAGATATTATATTTCATGCAAGGATCTCAAATTACTTTTCATATGAAGACACATGTACTGAGCATACATGGATTCTCTCTCATACAACTCATAACAACTGCTTTTAAAAATTACCATGAACATATGGACTGAGGCCAGATCTACACTAGACCAGACAGTTCGGCTTAAGCTATGCCATCCAGCTACACAAAATGCATAGCTGGATTTGGTTTACCTTAAGCCAAACCACCACAGCAGCTACACTGCAGGAGGCCAATGGGAGCACATGCTCCTGTCACTTCTCCTTACTCCTCACAGAATAGGGAATACAGGATGCCAGCAGGGCTGCTCTCAGCTTTCCATTTGGGGGTCTCATTAGATTCCCCCTAAATCATAAGCTAGAAGATCGACCTCTGGAGGATCGATCTTCTCCATAGTGTAAACATGCTCCAAGAGTCCTTATTCACTTCTGTTCTTTCTGGAGCAAAGGGTCAGACGAACTGGGTGGGTTCAGTTCCTGATTTGGGGTTTTCCTCTTCTCACAGTGAACCGCTCTCTGATTCTGTTAATTTCTAGAAACAGTAAGATAATAGTTTGCCTTCGCTCTTGATGTAGTATGAGCATACCACAGGCAGTATGGTTTGATTATCTGATTTACTCCCTGGAATATTATTGCTAGTCAAAATCTGACGTGATTATGGATGAGATGATTTACCACTTTGATTGGAATAGCAGTCAACTATGCAGATCTTGAAATATTGTCATTATTTGCTCAATATTCCTCCACTCTGCCCACATGTAAATGTGTAGCTTCCTTCAGCTAAATGGCTCAAAATAAGGAGAAATCTCCATTCTACATATTCAGGTCTGATTTCCCATTAGACTTCATTAGTTTTAACTTTGGTAACATCCTTTATCTAGAACTGTCTTTCTCCTTACTTTCTCCCTGACCTTTCCTTCTCTAAAATATGCCTTTGCAGGTGAACAGTTGCTTGAAGTCCAACTCTCCTGACACCCTCACTCATGCTATGTTCTCATCAACCACATAACAAAAATGTCCTGCTCCCCAAACAATAGGAGGAAGTTGAAAGAAGAACACTCTTCCTTCTACTTCCCTTACCTCTGTGAAATTAGGGTTACCACGAGTCGGAGTAAGTAGTTCTCCAGCTCAACATTATTTCAGAATAAAGGCTTGTAGTGTAGATGTGCACTTTGGGCATGTCTACACTAGAAAATTATTTCAAAATAAATTATTTCAAAACAATAACTCCCGAAATAAGAAAATCAAAATAGCATGTTCCCACTACGTGAGAGCCCTGAAATTAGTTAGAGGAGGGCTCTATTATTGCGGAATCACTACCTCAACGTTGAGCTCCAGGAAGCACAGGGCAGTAATTACATCAAATTACTTGGGGGAGTAGTTATTTCAAAATAGCAGCAGTAAAGTGTCCACACTAACTCTATTTCAAAATAATTATTTCAAAATAAGTGTTATTCCCTCAAGAAAGCAGGAGTACAGATTTTGAAATAACCAGCCTGTTATTTCTAAATAACAGGTTTAATAGTGTGGATGCTCCACTTATTATTTCAAATTAAGGGAGGTTATTTCAAAATAATTCCCTAGTGTAGACCAGGGTTTGGTGGGAACAACCTCTTTCTATATTTTTATGGACAGAAAATAGGGTTTGTTCCTCAGTTGTATGAAAAAGACAGTCAAATGTCACTCACCCTTTTAGCTACTCACACTGCAGCAAGGTAATGTATGTTGTAAGGGGTTACTTCAAGCATTCTGCTGCAACATGACAAACTCTCTTTTAAAGATATATAAACATATGGGAAATAAATTATTTAGGCTTTCTTCCACTTCCTCCGTTTCCTTTACTTCACACTCCCAAACCCATGATCTCCTTCTATTCCTCCTCCCTCACAAAAGTTTCCCAATACCACCAATTTCTCTTCATCCATCAGGAATCTCTCTTAGTAAACTACCTTCTAGTATTATTGGGCTTAAAATGGCTACTAATGTAAGCATTTTTTTCATTCTTTGATGAAGAAAGATATATTATATTATATTATATTATATTATATTATATTATATTATATTATATTATATTTCACAAACCAAGATAGTGACAGAGAATTAAGAAAAAGCAATTTTAAAAAATAAATTGTCTATTTGGGCATTGCTATTTAAAAAAACAAATTTGGGACTAATAACTAAGTATTATAATATAAACTGCATATTACAGGAAAATGTTTAAACAAATATCTTTGTTGAAATCTAATATGCTGTAAGAACTGAAACAAAAATGCATCTTAAATAGGTCCTGACTCTAGACAACTTACATTTTATTTTGGAAAATCTCTGTTATTTTCATTTTCTTTAAGGTCAAGAGTGCAAATCTTGACAGCAATAAAAAAAAGGAAAAAAGAAAAAGAAAAGAAAACCACTACATCATACTGCTCTTAGATGAGGTGGCTGAAAATCATTTGTAGTGTCTTGAGGAAAGATTTTGTCTTAAACTATGTTCCTCTGACACACAGACATGTCAGAAACCTCTGTCTCATTGTCCCTCACACAACTTATAGCCCCCCTGAAAGGGTACAAATTGATGGAGAAAGGCCTAACCAATTTCAAGCTTTGTGAGAATTTCTCAGTTCCCTGTCCAAATATAAATAAAGCTACAAAGTAATGTTGCAACATTTGAAACTAAAGGTGCATTTTTCCTCATAATTTCACCAGGATTATATCAATCTCAGAGAAGTTATTCCTGATTTATACCACTATGGCTATGTCTACACTACCAAATTATTTTGAAATAAGTTATTTTGAAATAATAACTCCCAAAATAACTATTTCAAAATAAGCTTATTCCTCTTCACAATTAGGAGTTATTATTTCAAAATAATAAGCCCATTATTTTGAAATAATAATTCAAATAATAATTCAGGCGTGGTAGTGTGGACACTCGCCTTGTTATTTCAAAATATAGACATGCCCTATATGTCAGAGAAGAACCATGTGCTTCTCACTTCTCATGCAGTGCATAAGGGGCTTCCAACAGTTGTGCCCTATTCTGTCTTTGGTTCCAAGTGGTAAGCATAACAACAAAAATTTCACAGTGCCCCACCCTGATTCACTATCTGGCAAGCTCAGTGCTTAAAGCACAATTACCAATGCCACAGACCAAGCCAAAAGGTTGGAGTTTCTGGGTATATCTCAGATTTACCAGTGCGATCCAGTCCCTTACGTCACATCACTGGAATATCCTGGTAAAGTTGCCATATCTGTCATTGGAAGGCTGTCACAAGTCAAAGGAAGTCAATAGCTGTGTTTTTCAACTATATACAATCAAACAAGGCCTAATTCCATACATATCACTGCTCTGACTGGTTTCTGGTGGCTTTTGAAACATCCAACACAATTAGTGCCACTAGAGGGCTCACAAAATAATAAACCATTACTGCCCTATCCATATGCATTCGAAGAAAGTGATCTTCACTACTTCCTCACATGACATTTGCAGTGTTATACAGCCAGAAGGATTGGCAACAAATATTTTTTTAGCTGCTGGATTTCTGATGGAACAGAGAGGGGTTGTATTGGCGGCTGGGGAAGTGCAAGTTATAGAAATTAATGTGGTAAATATTGAGAGCCTTGGGGAGTATTTTGGATGTCTGGGAAAGAAAGCAAGAAAGAAAGAAAGCAAGAAAGAAAGCAAGCAAGCAAGAAAGCAAGCAAGCAAGCAAGAAAGAAATGGACGGATCTTGGAGTGGAAAACCACAAGATGTGGACACAGCATATATATCAGGAACAAGCAAGAGGGAGGTGTCAAGGATGGCTACCAAATTACTGTTTGTATTTCAATGTCCAACCCTGTGATCTTTAGTCAACTAAAACTCCCCTGAGTTTAACAGGAGCTGGATTAGGCCCATTATCTTATAAGTGCAAATGACAAGGTCAGCTTTCATGCAGATCTGCAGCAGATCACATCTGCCACATCTGAAACTATTCAAAGGGGTCACTTAAAATTAGTACTTTGGTAAATGTGAACTAAGCCATCCTTCACAGTAGGCTAGATTGTTGATTTATATGTTCAATTGTTATTGCATTTTGCCTCACAGAAACAGGTCCATTGAGATAAATATCTTTTTTTAAGACATCCTGGGGCTAACCGGACACTAGGCACACATTATTCTATCTGTGTATTCGTCAGAATATTTTATTAACAAAAGGAAAAGACATTTCCTGAAGCATTATGAACCTCCATAGGCAAGATAAATCCTTGAAGAAGAATAACAAAAGATAAATTAGACATTATCTGATATCATGATCATTCTTCATGCAGTAAATATAATGCCAAAACAATACTAGTTCTAGTTGATGTGTACTGTTAGATTTTTCAAAACAATCTGAAATAGATGGGGCTGCAAATCACAGTGATGTCATTTATAAGTGACAGTAGAATACATGTCTCTTAGTCTTTAATGAATCCCACAAGAATCTTTTTGAAAAGTTCACAGCACTGAGTTATTTTGTCATTATTAATTACTAAGTTTGTTAAGGAAGACAACTCCTCTGCTAACATTTGATTAAGAGACAAAACAGATACCACTTAACTTCAGGAACACACTTTAAGAGCATCGTTTGTGTATCTGTCTCCTTTCTATCTCCATTTATACAATATTAAGATCCAAAGGAAACTTCTCAATTAAGAGTGAATGTTTTAAAATCAAAAGGTGTGTTAAGGAGGTTCTGAGGCTACGTCTACACTACAGGCTTCTGGTGCAAGAAGTTTTTTGCGGAAGAGATCTTTTGCAAAAACTTCTTGCACAAGAGCGTGTCCACACTGCAAAAGCGCATCAAAAAAGCAATGCGCTTTTGCGCAGGAGAGCATCCAGACTGCATGGATGCTCTCTCATAAGAAAGCTCTGATTGCTATTCACAGAATAGACACCAGAGCACCTGTGCTTTTTTTGATTGGCTCTTTTTGCTCAAAAACCCCCTGTTGCCCATCCACACACACCTTTTTGCGCAAGAACTCTTACACAAAAAGGAGTTATTCCTTATGGAAAAAGGAATACCTACACCACAAAACCCCCTCTGTTATTTTGATTTACTGTAAATTTACTTGCGCAAAAACTAACTTGAGATTTGGATGCTCCGAGGGTTTGTGCACAAAAAGGGTTGGTTTTGCGCAAAAACCCTGTAGTGTAGACATAGCCTAAGATGTGAGGGAGCAAGTTCCACTGGATTCCTTAAGACCAATTCTGGAGGAACTGAAGTGCTCTGGTTGGATGGAGTCAAAAGGAGAGTTCTGGCTCCTCACGCTTAGTCTGCCTCAACTCCCCATCCTGATATCACAGAGGAGGGAGGAAACTGGCACAAGAACTGCCTGTAATACTTCCCCTGGTAGAGAGCCCTTTTGTGCTGAAGGCAATTCTCCATTGGCCATTTCTAGTTAGCTTAATTGGTATAAATTGGATTGAATGGACTGAAGTAATCCTCATTCTGTTCTCTGTTATACCCCTTGCCAGTTATTGTCCACAATGCTATTCCACAAGCTTAAATGAGATCACAAGTTGCTACAATGTACCTGAGACCTTTGTCCCACCAAAGGGACATAACGCCACCTTAGCACTTGCCTTGCTGCAAAGATATTCTTTAATACAAAATATTGCTGAGACATCCTATGTGGACTGGGCCCAAATAGTAGCATTTTTAAATAGTCATATTTCAGCCCAGAAATGTAGGACAAGGGGCAGAACCTCAGCTGCTATAAATTGGTATAGCCTCATTGATTTCAGTGGAGCACCACTGATTTACTCTAGAGGCCATTGTTCCCAGATTCATTGAACAGATTCTCGATAAAAAGTATTGGTGCTATACAATTTTTAGATCTTGAAAAACAAGCACTAAAAAGAATCAGTAAATAACCAGTAATGAATTAATAAATATAAAAGTTAGCATTAAGCTCTTGACCATGGGACTTTCTTTGGAAACAGTTTTGTGAGCCAATTTTAGGTTTCAAAATTGTGTGATCTTTTTGCTCATCTGTGATAGCAAATTATCATTTTCATGAAAGGAATGAAAATAATCGACAGACATGTTTGAAATTCAGGCTGGCATCTTTTGAAGCATTCATTTATACTTTACATTATTCTTATTATAAATGGTAAAATACCTTGAATAAAATGTACAGTCTAATAACAAATACATTTAAGAGAATTACAGATATTCTGGGAAAAGAAAGAAGTTAAAGGTGCTCAATAGATTATATGTGTCACTCTTAAATACATGCCTGATTCAAAGCCCATTGAAATCAAGGGAGATTCCCATTTACTTCAAAGGAACTGGGAAAAGATCCAACATGCACATCCTTAAAAAGAATGGCTGCTAGAAGCTACCTCTCCCATCTTACCAGGCATACATAAGGAGAGAAACAGTGGAACTCCCCCAGCAAGAGACAAGCAGAGCATGAAACAGTAAGTGGAGTCTTCTGTGGATCTGATTTTGGTGCCCAGATTATTGTCAGAGAAAAAATTCAAGCAACTTCATTTCCTATGTTCCCAAGAGTGATCTACCTCAAAATATCAACTCTTGCCCTGTCCTTTTCCTGAAAATCAAATGTGTTCTTTCTTTGGATTTAACCTATCTGGGTCTCCTAACTAAGAAAAAAAAAGAAAAGTTCTGAAATGTGCTCCATTTTTATCATCACAGAAGAGAGCTGCTAGGAGAGAAGGAAATTTCTAGCAGTTGTAATGGGAATGTCTCTGTCCTTTATATCCAAAGGAAGGCTTCCTGGAATATGTGCATGTTTTTCCAAAGCTGAAGTACTTAGGAGGTAGATGAGGTAAATGCAATTAAAGATATTGGGATGCAGATTTTAAATGGTTGTGTACAGAGTAATGAATATATGGGATGCAATTAAAGTGCAGTTGAAGTACATAACTAGGATAAACTGCATACAGGTTGTGTAGACCTCAGCTGAGGTAGGATAATGGCCAGTTGCTGCATGAGATGTTTTCCAAAAGCATATCAAATACTCTGAAAAATCCAGATTTTTGAGAAAAAGGTAATAAAAAACCCCCAGGCACCTCTACCTGCCTCTTCTTGAAGTGGCTCCCTAGTGCACTGCTTCCTGGCTTCTCTTTTCTCTGCTGTGGTTGTAGAAAGTCAGATATGGCTTTTGGGCAACCACAGAGAATCATTCCATCCTCTAGAGGACAGTCTTTTTCATCTGCTGCCCCAGTTCTTCCTCTGAAAAACTTGCTCTTTAAACAGTTTTCAGTGAAAATCTGTTCTTTTGGGGGAAACTTCAAAATTTGAAAACTTCAATCCTATTATTTCATTTTTTCTCTGCTAAATTTATAGTTTGGTTTTTGACCAGCTCTAGTCAGCTATCAAACAAGGGTGTTGGGGGGAAAAAAGCTCGGCTGTGACTGGGGAAAAAAAAAAGCAGACGATAGCCTGATAGATCATTGATTTTCTGACTGTGTTTTTTGTGCAGCAAACAAATTATGGTGATATGGAAAAATCAGAGGTTCCAAAAACAATAGTATGCTCTGATTGGTCTAAATTTTAACCTTCATTTTCCCTCCTTTACATGTTCTTATTCATTTAAAATAATCAACTCCTGATATTTAAAATACTCCTCCCATTTTGGTACAGAAGCCCAGATCCTTCCTTGCATTCAGGCCATTTTACATTACACCATCAACACAAAATGGCCCTAAAGCCAGAACTGCTGGCCCCAGAGTGTCACCCCAGGGACAGCCAGTGTACTGGTTCTTCTACCATGTTCCTCAATACCATTGTAAGATGTATAGTTGGGCTTCTTTGCATCTACCAGCCTCTTATGGCTGTTAGCAGTCAGTTTAAATTAGCCTCCTCCCTCTTATTCCGTGGGACAGGCCTAATGAACATACAGGACTGACATGGAGGGGGGAGGGGGTCCTTATTTTGGACCTGATCATATTCAGTTGAAGAAATATTCTATATTATTTTCCCAGATATTAAATAAAACAAATGAGCTCTTTTGAGAATAGCAATAGCTAATATGCAGAAATATTATGGGTATGGGACAGCTACGATATGAGAAGAGATTAATAAGACTGGTATTTTTCAATTTGGAAAAGAGGCAACCAAGAAGGGATATTATACAGATCTATAAAATCATGACTGGTAAGAAAAAATGAATAAAGATCAGTAATTTACTCCTTCTCATAACACAAGCACTAGAGGTCACCAAATTAAATTAGTTGGTAGCAGGTTTAAAATAAACAAAAGGAAGTACTTCTTCACACAATGTACAGTCAACCTGTAGAACTCCTTGCCACAGGAATTTGTGAAGTCCAATACTATAACAGGGTTCAAAACATAGCTAGATAAATTCATGGAGGATAGGTCCATCAATGGCTATTAACCAGGATATGTAGGAATGGAATCCCTGACATCCGTCAGAAGATGGGAATGGGCAAAAGGGGATGGATCACTGTTCAGTTCATTTCCTCTGGGACATCTGGCATTGACCACTGTTGGAAGATAGGACACTGGGATAGATGGACCTTTGATTTGTCCCAGTATGGCTGTTCTTATGTTCTTGCATATCTTCTAAAGAAACAAAGACTTCCAGAGTCCAATCAAGAAGATAAGAGATTCACATTAAAACACACTAAAGAAAGTTATATTTTAAACTCATGAAGCTTTTAGAAAGTTTAAGAAATTTCAGTCAGTGTGTTTCCACTTTCAAATGAATCTGGTTTCAAGGCTTAGAACTGAAAAATTAAGGTCACAGGGTTAAATCTTTCCTGGAGAAAGGAGGGATGTGAAATGGCTGAAAGATTAAAAAATGACTACTTGAAGTGTGGCATGAACTACTGCATAAAGCCTACACATAAAATAAAAGTTGTGATTAAATATGAACTCATGTGCTTCTGTGTTACTGGGGAAATCAAGACTTTCTTAGCTAAGTTTCTTGGGGTATTAAATGGTATGTAATTAAGGAAGAAGCAAATAGATGAGAAAATTGCATTTTAATGCCTTTCTATCTTAATAAATAATAGATATGATAGTCATAGCAGCTATGGGGCGCAGACACATGGGGAAAAGAAAGACAATGAAAAGGATGAAGTGTGTTATGCTCATTATTAGCAGTGTGATTGTGCACCTTGTTATGCCTTCATTGGAAAGAAAGAAACACTCTTTTTCTCATAAGTGCATTTTTTTTAAAAGTGAGTCTGTTTAGTGATTGTCTTGTAAAGTCAAGTTTAAAAAGCAGGCTTGAAAGTTGATTCTTTATACTGGTAGGTAAAGCTTTATACGTTCATTTCTTAAATCAACCAAAGGTAGTGTCAGAGAAGGGTGGAGGAGTTCATAGATGAAGTCTTTGGAATGGCGTCCCAAGTTTCTGTTTGTCAGAAACAGAAATGGAAATGGATCACAGGAGAGGGATCACTTGATGATTACTTGTTCTGTTTAGTCCTTCTGAGGCATCTGATATTGGCCACTGTTGGAAGACAGAATACTGGGCTATAGGGCCAGCCTGAGGCATTTGTGCACCCTGGGCTTTGGGAGCACGGCAACACCCCCGGGAGTGCGATGAATGTGCGGCCCCACCTCCGGGTGCTCAGCACATGCGTGGCCCCACCCCCGGATGCCCAGTGCATGCATGGCCCCACTCCCGGGAGCCTGGTGCATGCGTGGCGCCACCCCGGGCACGCAGAGTATGCACAGTGCTGCCCCCGCCTGGCCTGGCAGCCCTGCGAGGCACCCCCTACAATGTGCCCCGGGCGGTAGCCCGGTCAGCCTGTAGCTTAGGCCAGCTGTGCTGGGCTAGATGGACCTTTGGCTTGACCCGCTATGGTTGTTCTTATGTTCTTAAGTCATCAAACAACATGGTTTTTAGTGACAGTCTACACAATGAAGAGAGGAGGCAAATATGCCAAAAGTCTCCAAACTCATGGAAGGGGAAGAATGATGTCTTCTGCCCCCAGATGCCCAATAGCTACTGTGTTTCACCTCTACACAATTGGAGCATTGTAACTTTCAGAGTGATACAGAAGAAGATCCTTCTTTTGGGATCAAGTAAATTCTTAATCTAAATTCTGGATTCTCTGGGCCTTCTTTCCTCTTGTGCAAGAGCATGTCCACACTGCCATGTGCTTCTGTGCAAGAGATGTGCTTTTGCGCAAGAGAGTCCATGGCAGTGTGGATGCTCTCTTGCGCAAGAAAGCTTTGATGGCCATTTTAGCCATAGGGGTTTCTTGTGCAAGAAACCCATTGCCTGTCCACACTGCCTTCTTGCACAAGAGCTGTTAAGGAAGACAGCTTATTCCTCATGGGGAAAGGAATAACACTTGTGCAAGAAGCCCTCCGTTCCAACGCCTTACTGTAAATTTACTTGCGCAAGAAAGCACGTGTAGTGTAGATGCTCCTCAAGTTCTTGCGCAAAAAGCCTGCAGTGTAGACATAGGCTAGGGATTTATTTCAAAATAACCCCTCCTTAGGTCAAATTATAAGCAGAGAGTCCACACTACCAAGCCCATTATTTCAGAATAATGGTCTGGTTATTTAAAAATCTGTACTCCTGCTTTCCTTGAGTAATAATGCTAATTTCAAAACAGCGATAGTGTGGATGCACCAGTGCCGCTATTTCACAATAACTACCCATAGCAATTCAAACTAATTATTCCCCAGTGCCTCCTGGGGCTCTACGTTGAGGTAGCATGTCCACATTCACAGAGCCTGCCTCAGACTAATTTTGAGGCTTCCCCATACTGAGGACACACTATTTCAATTTTGTTATTTTGGGTGTTATTGAGTCAATTTTAGTTATTTCAAAATAGTTTCCTAGTATGCCCTTAGTGATAAGAATTTTCACAAGGACCTTCTAACAGCACCATGGAGCTTCATGCAACAGATCATTGTATCGCAAACTGTGCCACCAGCCCCCATGGCCAATGATGGCCAATGATTTTCCTGTAAGAGGATGACCTAGACCACTTGGTAAATCTATAAGTCTTACAGACTGAAAGAATTTTTAGCTGTGACCATGTGCTCATTATTTTATTTGGATGTTGCCTCTCTTTACCTTACCTTGTTGATTTTCTCTTTTTAGAAAACAAATCTTGCCCTCATTTATGTGTGTATAGGACTTTGCACATTGTAGGTTCTACAAGTAAATAATAAAACATGTATCCATAAAATATAATAAATAAATAATAAAAATAATAAATAATAATAATAATAATAATAATAATAATATAGCAAGTTCAAATCCATGGAGGGTAGTATATACCTTATCTAGTTTTGCTATACATCAGCACCTTATATCAAATTTGCTCAGCCTGATAATCTGGAGTCATACTTGAGCTCTGTCATCTACTTTAAGACTTCTCCCTCCTTCTCATAGCCATAAGAATAATTCCTGAGAGAGGTTAGTGAGTTTACTTGTCAGTGACATGTTGCAAGTAATATAAACAGAGGGGTTTCCAGAGAAATCCCTCCTCCTTCCCCCATCTGTAACAGCTACCATTGAAACTTCTGCAGCCAAAAGGTATTTTTGACTAAGAGGGGAGGGAAATGGAGCTGTAGAGAAACTTCAATGATTTTTCATATCCAAGACTGTGGAAGGGGATGCAGAATGCCTGAGCATGTTTTTAACTCTACTAAAAACAATATTTACAATATCTATATGCTGTTCCGGGAAGCTATAGTGTATTCACAATCTAATGTATTATTGGTCATATTACAGTAGCACCTAGAGTGCTCAACTAAAATCAGCACCCTCTTGTGCTAGGTACCATCCAAACTCACAGTTAGAAACCATCCCTGGCTCAGGTAGCTTAAAATCAATCAGATCTAACTCTTCTCGCTTTGAGGTACAATGGCAAACTCCCACTGACCTCAGTGAGGGTGTGTCTACGGAGCACCGTTATTTCAGAATAACTGATATTATTCTGAAATAACAAAGAGCACGTCTACACTACAAGCCTTTATTTAGAAATAATGTCAAGCTCGAGGATTTCTTACTCCAACTCATGGTAACCCTCATTTCACAAGGAATAAGGGAAGTTGAAGGAAGGGTGTTCTTCCTTCGACTTCCTGCTGTGTAGACAGCTCCAAAAGCTGAATTAAGCTATTTCAACCTAAGCTATGCAATTGATGTATCTGAAGTTGCATAGCTTAATTTGACTCTTGGCCTGCTGTGTAGATGTACCCTGAGAGAACAGTTAGGCCAGCGCTGGGCACTTTTCAAAATCCCAGCTAACACAAAGTATGGGAAGAGGACTTGAGAGGAAGGGAGCAAGCCAATTAAAGAACTTGGGTCCCCTGACTCCTGGTCTAGCACTATAACCATTAGACAACACTACCTCTTAGCATTTAGCTTTTTTTAATCTTGAAATGAGGATGATGGGGTGAATATGTGGCAGGAAGTTCTCCCTGGAAACAAAGGTTTTGGAAAGAAAAATGCTGTTGCCATTTGATTCAATCTACTTTCCAAAGGCAAACAATGTGCTCTTGAGAAGCATTTTTATGAGTCCCCATGATAATTAATCTCTGGAAAGGATGGTTTAACAATATCCAGGGGAAAAGGAGGGAGGAACAAAGTGAGAGGCAGAGGAATTATCCTAATCCTCTCTTCTGTGTGATAGCTGAATTTTAACCAGTGACTCTTGGGAACCTCTGAGAGCATTAGGACTTCTCATGTAAATAAAAATGTAGGTATCTGGGGGGGGGGGGGGGG
>CM057846.1:141761662-141784800 GCA_030068395.1 Apalone spinifera
GGGGGGGGGGAGGAGGGAATGCAGACAACAAATGTATTCAATGGCTGTATATTTCTCTGTCGGTAGCTGAACAGAAAAGAGATGTTATTAGATATATAGTTAATTGCAAATTGTAGTTGAATACATTGAAATGGTGCTTTGCAGGATCGGGCCCTCATCTAGCAATAGCTTGAGGATGCGGCTCTCCCACTTTCCACTTCATCAGCTCACATCAGTTACATCAGTCACTGATTTCATTGGCATCAGTCCTCAGCTGTAGTTGGTAAAGGGGGTTAACCACAAAGAAGCTGTTTGCTACTCCCTGATCATGAGACCAGCCTTGTCTTTTTCAGCTATGGTGTATTTTAAAGAAGTGCTGAGCTGTGCAAGGTCACAAGAAGCTTAGCCACCAGTCGGGGAACCCATTACATTCCTGCCATCCATCTCTGGCTTCTTTTCAACACGGAGAGATTGGTGTAGTTCAGAACTATGCAAGTTCTGCACTGCCCATGGATTCCATGTGCAAGGAGGATCCCCAGGTGTTGAGATAACAGGACAGGGCAAGAATCATCACTGAGCCTAATATTTGCAAACAATACAACAGAAGCATCCTATGTTCTAAGTCCTCTTAATTTTGACCAGGAGGAAAAAGAGATCAAAGGACCCTAGAGTCTCTCATTTCTGGCTAGGTTCCTTGTTTGAATGGTATTGTGTTTTGGTTTGTTGGTTTTTTTTTAAATGAGCTGTGTTTTCCTGTCTGAAGTTTTGCTTGAAGTTTTAAATTAAATTCTAATGGTAAAAGCCTGGCATGATTTTTTAAGGCAGACAGCCTTTCTTGACTCACATTTTTAAGCTTTGGTAGCCCTATCTGACTTTAGATGAAATTAGTTTCCAGTCTCCAGCTCCAAACCATATCAGTTAGACTGGACAGAAGAAGACAGGAAACATTCACTCTGTACCTGCTTTTTCTCTAGAAAGTGACTTTTAAAAATCCTCAGGTGAGAGTTTATGATTTGGAATCCATGGTGAAATAAGATTCCTGAGAATTTTTCCCCCTACAGTGAAAAGAAAAACCCTATAGATGTTAATAGAAAAGTTTTATCTTTCTAAAGAATCTTTAAGCAAACCTATAGAATGTTAGATAATTCTCTATGAATGCATACAAGGTAAGTTCTCAAATGGTGCAACTCAGCATAGGCCTATTGATTTGAATGGAATTATACCAATATACTGTCACTGAGGCCTGATCTATACTACACTGAAAGGCTGAAGTAAGATACAGAACTTCAGCTACATAAATTATGAAGCTGGAGTCGACATATCTTACTTTGTGTTTTCATGCCATCCACATGGGGGAGACCGATGGGAGCAAACGCTTCCATCGGCTTTTCTTACTCCTCATGAGGAGCAGGAGTACTGGCACTGACAGGGGCACCCTATAAGTTTGATATATTGGAAGATCGATGACAGTAGCATCGATCTTCCATGTAGTAAGACGTGCCCTGAGAATCTGGTCCTTTAGCTTGGTATAGACAGTGATGGGCAACCACGACTAGTGAGTGGGCTGCATGAGTGGCCCTCCTTCCTCTCAGTGGGCTTTGCCAATGGTGGGCAAACTGTGGCCTGTGGCCCATTGGTGTTCCACTTGCAGGCCCAGGTGCTACTCTCAGTCTTCTTCCCCCATGCACCTCTCGCACTCTAGAGCACTAGAGCCCCACACTTCCTGCTCCTCCCCCTTCCTCCCAGCACTTTTGGCACACCATGAATCTGTTGATTCATGCTCCATCTCCATTCCTCCCCCACCCTCCCAGAGCTGAAATAGCTGCAGTCAGCTGATTTGTGGCATCCAAGCCCTGGAGGGAGGGGGAGAAGCAGGGACAGAGCAGAGTCAGCAGAATCGTGGCGCTTCAAAAGTGCTGGGAGAGAGGAGGAGGATGTGCAGGACTCCTGTGCCCCAGTGTGCAAAAGGCACATGAGGGAGAGGTGGCAGACAGGGGATGCATGGGCCACAGATGGAACCCCAGTGAGCCGCATGCAGCCCACGGGCCGCAGGTTGCCCACTGCTGGTGAGGATATTCTCTGCAACAGACTTCATTCGCTAATAAACTCTGTAGGTGTGGAGAGTGGCTAGAGAATGATATCCTCATCAGAAATCCAATAACCAACTCAAATGTCTCCTCCCTTTCCCCAGACATTTCTAATTAAATATCACTGGAGCTTCCTGACACAAAGTTCTACCTGTGACAGCAGCAGAGTCGGAGCAATGAAAAAGCAGCTGTAAAGGCACTTCTGAAATTGAGAGTCTGGCATTAGGCGTGAGTTTAAAATAAGAAAATAACTCTCAGTCATTGTGTGTTGCTGGACTGCGGGGTTTTTTTGGATATCGGAGGTATCCCGAAAAATCTCCGCCATGTACAGGGAATGTGTTTGCTCTTCTGCTTTTTTTTTTTTTTTTTTTTTTTTTTTTTTTTTTGGCAGAAGAGCAAACGTGCTCTTTCGGAAGCCCCCGTGTTCCCCGTTCCACGAGGAAGAATGGGGCTTTCGAAAGAGGGGGGTTTTCTGAAATTTGGCCCAGTCTAGATGGGCCAAATTTTGGAAAAGCTTCTTCTGACAAAAGTATCAGAAAAAGATATGCAAAATGCGCTGCGTTTAGCAGCTACTTGTGAATAGTTGTTTATACTCTTCTATGAATAAGTGTAAATGCTATGAAATAATGGACAAATGGCACAACAGAGCAGGGTGGGTACTGTCTACAAGAGATCATTTTGATCTAGTCATTCATCTCCTGCCTTTGGCGGATTATTTGAGAACAAGCCAGGTAGCAGCACATTCCAGACAGCATGGTATCACAGAAGCAGATGAGCAGATAGTTCACTAGAGATTGTGGATTGATGACTGGGGAAAGGGAGGAGAACACATGTGTATCGCACACAAGATTGACAGAGCAGAAATACAGACCTCCGGCAAAGCTTGGAGAAAAGTCCAAGTAGGTCAGAACAGTGTAATCTGAGCACAGCATATGCTGATGTCCTTTGGATATACACACGTGACAGATGTCTTCTGTCCAGGTCAGGCAAATATCCCTAGTGCAAGAACAAGGATGTCAGAGAGAAAATGAAAGGAGAAATTTAGTTAGGTCTGGAAGCAATAGCTTTTTTCAAGGTTTCTTCTATGCTGCAGCTATTGACCTAAAATAGGTATGGATACCTCCATATATATTCAGTATTCCTTAATACAGTATCTTTCCCTTTGGTTATCGTAGGAATTACTTTCTATAGCTGTGTCTACCCAGCACCCTTAACTCAAAATAAGCTACGCAATTTGCTCGACACAATTTGTGTTGCTTATTTCGAGTGTATTTCAAAATAGCTTATTTCATAATTTGGTGCTATCTATACAGCGGCAAATTTCAAAATAAAATGCTATTCCAAAATGCCCCTTAATTCTCATGGAATGAGGGTTACCAAGACATCGGATAAGCCACCCATTATTTTGAAATCTATTTTGAAATAACAGGCTGCTTCAATAGACGTGGAATAGTTATTTCGGGATACTTCTGGTATACCGAACTAGCCCTACAGTATAGACATGCAAATACTTATATTAGTTAGCTGAACATTTTATTTTGTAAAGTGATGGCAATTCCTTGTACATGTTCAGCTTCAAATCTCTCCTTAAAACTCTCCTTTGTCATAAGACCTACAAAATCTTTAGGGAGGCTTATAGTCTGCTGAGACCACTCACTGCCAGTTATGTTGATCAATATTGTCCCATTGTTTCCTTGTATAGATTGAACTTCCATGGTCTGTCACCAGGACTGTTCCTGAAACAAGGAAATAGCTGGACCAAGGGAGGTCAATGAGAGTCTCTCCATTGCCACAAACTGCAGGGATCTGCTTCAGAGGCAGCAGAGGGGACAGCATTGATGAAATGGGGACAAAAGGTTGCTTGGGGGAGCTGCCCCACATCTTCCCCTGAGCACCCTGTGCCCCCCCTTCTCCTCCCTCTCTGAGCTTGAATACCACAAATCAGTTCTTTGTGGCACTGGGAAAGCTCTGGAAAAGGCAGTGGAGGAGTTGCTGAGCAAGACCCCCGGCTTTCTCCATAACTGCTCCAGTCCTGGAGCATCCACAGATGCCAGAGCACAGATGTTGCCAGATGAGGAAAGCCTGGATTATAGAGGTTTAACTTGTTCTCCATCAATCTTTCACTATCTTTCTCCTGTCTGTTGTCTTATACTTACGTTGTAAACACCTTGAGGCCAGGATTGTATTTTTGTTCTGTATTGGTACAGCGCCTAGCACAGCAGGAGTCCCCGTCACTGACAAAGATCCAAGGCACCACGGTAACATAAATCATAATGAATCACTGCATGCAAAGGTTACAGAGCAACAAATATTAACTAGGAAAAGACCTGAGCCATAAACGTCAGATCCAAACTATCAGAACTGTTCTCTCTGAAGGATGTGTTTCATGCCCATCCCTATTAAGAAGCTGCTATTTTGTGAAAAGAGCAAGTTCTCTAAAGCAGTCTCCTATCCTTCCATCCCAAAGGAGAAAGACCCTAATCCAAAGTATTTAAGAATTTAATTTTCATTGAGGACCTGAGCCATAGTGTTACAACCTGATTCTCTCATAAAATGTTGAGGTTTCTCGGCATTATAAAAATAAAAATATAAGGAATAATAATATGTTAATTAAAACTGGATTATCCCAATATTTGTAATAAATAAACAACAGCAATAAATTAAAGACCTGTGGAATCACATCTCCGAATTTCCTACATAGAATGCTCATTCATAGAACAGAGGATCTCTCATTTTCTAATACATTGCTACTCTACTAGTGTGAAGAAGAAAAAAGAAAAAAAAAGACTAAGGAAAAATAGACCTATTTTGAAAATTTGAGCACTAATTTTCATTTACACAAAAGCCAATGGCAAGGGTTGCCAAAGGTGGTTTCTGATTGTGTTCAGCATCTAAATCTAAGCCGGTGGTCTCCAACCTTTTTAAGCACAAGATCACTTTTTGAATTTAAGTGAAAGCCAGGATCTAACTCAAACCCAAACACCCTCCTTAGTGCCTCTTCTCCAAGGCGCTGCCTCTGTTCACTCCATCCTCCCACCTTCCGCCATCCTCCCTCCCTTCCACCAGGAAGGGGCAGAGAGTTGGGGCACAGGCTCTGGTCTTGGGCTAAGAGACTTGGAGTGTGAGAGTGTGAGAGGGGCTCTGAGTGAAGCTTGGGGCAGGGAGTTGGGGTGCAGGAGCGGGTTCAGGGTACAGGCTCTGTAAGGGAGTTTGGGTCCAGGGGCCTCAGGGCTAGAACAGGGGCTTGGGTGTAGAAGGGAGTACATAACTGAGGCAGGGGTTCGGAGCTGGCTTCAGTGGCTCCTGGGTGGTGGTGCAGAGGGGCTAAGGCAGGCTCACCCCTGCCCTCGCCCTGTATCACTCTCAAAAGCAGCCAGCAAACTCCCTCCATCCCAAGCCCTGTTGTGTCCTCCACCCCCGTTCTGTGGAGATAGAATATGGAGTGGGGGGGCATTTTGCCATCAGCACCCCCTCCTCTCCTTTCCCTTCTCTGCACAGCAAGCAGGAGGCTCCTGGGCGGGGGGAGGCAAAGGGAAAGAGATGCACAGCAGTGGAGGGAGGGGCAGCTGAAGCCTTGGCACTTGATAGCCTCTTGGCCAAACCAGTCGGGATCACCAGTCTGAGGCTCCAAGATCTACCAGTCGATCTCGATCGACTGGTTGATGACCACTAATCTAAGCTTATATCTTTACAGATATTAAGACAGGCTGTTTACCCAGGACAGAACATCCATCTCTGATTCCCCTTCTTCACCAAAGGACACTGCTAGAACTCTGAGAGTGCCACAGACTTGGCACAGCACAAAACATAATTTTGTTTTGCTTTCTTTAGAAGAGGAAGACAGCAATCTCTATCCAATTCTGCAGGTGAATTGTTTAAAAAAAAAGAGACTTGGCTCTGCAAAGAAAATCATTCACTTTGTTAAAACTGAATCTCCAAATGTCCTGAGTCTATTGCCTCTCTATTTATCTTAAATAAGGGATGAATAAAGCACACAAGTACTCATGATTGGGTGGACTTGTTTGCACCAGCTGCATAAGAGATTGCCAAAACTGATTTTATATAAGATAGCCTAAGTGCCTGATGAGCATTAGAATTCATTTCCATCCTTTAATGCATATACAAGTACATTAGAGCTATAGAAAATATCATATCCATAAACCACAGTATGTTTTTTCTTGGGCAAGCTATAGTAAGAGCTAAATAGATGAAAGTCACCTCTTTTGTGCCTCACTTGACCTTAATGTTAGCTATTTTCCATGAACAATTTTCAACATTTCCCCCCTTAATATGCTGCTAGAAATCCTACAAAGGCATTCACTGACAAATAGAACCTCATTTCTACAGTAGCAAAAGAGCATTTTCTGTTAAAAGCAGGCTTAGTGAGAAAGTTAGTCCACGATAATAAAGACATACTTGATTAAAAGGAATACTCATTCCTTCCTTGGACTTCCTGTAGGGGACTAGGGGAGTTGGCAATCTGTCCAGCAGTCACAGTGGGGTCAGGGTATGTACATCAGGCAAATTAGTCATTGAGTAAGAGCCAGAGGAATGGCAGAGTCCAGAGACTGGAGGTCCAGGCTAGTACAAGGATGGAATCAGAAACCAGAAGACAAGAGAAAGTCTAGGTTCATAGCAGACCAACTTTGTGCCATTATCTCATGCCTGCTGATGGAGGGCCAAAAGGGGCAACTGCCCTGGAGCCCAGCTGCTGGAACCTGGGTCTTTTAAATTGACCCTGGAGCCTCTCCCAGCAGTACATTCTAGGCATCATGCTCCAGGTAGTGCTGAAGGGCTGGGCTGGGAAGGCTAGCTCCCACCCTGTCTCTTCTGCCTGAGGTCCTGCCCCTTCTGGGGGGCATGAAACCAGCCCCCCCTTCCTACGGGGCCAGCAATATTTTCAGTCCCTCTGCATTATCCAAATAACTTCTTGGGCGAATGAGAAGGGCTGTATGGAACTGTCAATCTGGGTTTTTGGGTGGCACTTCCTGTGGCACCTAACACAGTGCCCCCTGGGGATGTGCCTGTCGGAACACCAATGAGTTCAATCTCTGCAGACCCTAGTTTTAGTCTTTGGACCGTCACACTGCACCTTTTTTCACTCTGCCATGCCACAAGGATCATTACACTCTTTGAACATTCATGAATGTGCTTGTAGCACAGTCAGAAGACACTCCAGAAGGATTGTTCTTTGCAGGACATAAGCCAACACCTTCCCCACCTGGGAAACACTGTGCAATGGAGGCATATGCAGGCTGCATCACTCATGGTATAATGTGGCCTGATCTTTGCTTCATGTCAAGCCATGATCTTGTCTTGTCCCCATTCCCTGCACTCCTGGGCACAAAGAGGGAGCAGTTCTATGGAAGGGAGAGCATAAAGGGTTGAAAGATCTCTTGTGTTGGTCCCTAGTCTCTTCTTTTTTATAAAGTTCTTATATCACATCATCACAGTTCTATCTTAACACCTTTCAGCAGCGCACTAAGTCGTGTACTAACAGGTGTCACATCTTTGTTCTATTGTCCTCTCTCCATGATCAGAACTATGTGCAGGAAAATGTTTTGTATAGAGAAAACCACAGGTCACTATGGGTATGTCTAAACTGCACCCTGCTGGCAGCAGAGGGATGCAGATTAGGCAGGTCGAAATTGCTAATGAAGCGGGGATTTCCGTTTTACGAGGTGTAAGGGATCTATCGGAAAAGACTTTCTTTAGTGAAAGATCAGCCTCTAGACTGCCGCTTTTCTCCGACAAAGCTTTGTGCTGAAAAGAAGTGGTGGCCATTTTGATGCTAATGAAACGCGGGGTATTTAAATCCCCACTACATAAGCAATTTCGACCTGCCTAATCTGCATCCCTCTGCCAGCAGAGGGGTGCAATCTAGACATATCCTATGCATTAACATGAGATTTGTGGTGGTTCCTCTAAGGGTATGTCTACACTGGAGAGTTTTTCTGGAAAAATGGCCATTTTTCTGAAAAAACTACAGCTATATCCACATTCCCATTGCTTTCTTTCTACAGAAAGTCGAAAAAATGAAGGTTTTTTTCAACAATGTTAAACCGCTTTCTACGAGGAAGGAGTTTTTTTCCGAAAAAGCTTTTTTGGAAAAAGGCATGTGTGGACGTGGAAGAAAATGCTTTTTTTCAAAAGAAATCACCTCCAGGAAAAAGCACAGGTGCCCTGGTGGCCACACCATCCACAGTAATCACAACTGAAATGCGAGATAACATCCAATCAATGTGGATGCTATCTTTCAAAAAAGATGGCCACTTTTTTCGTTGTGCTTTTGCTGTGTAGATGCTCTCTTTCGAAAAAAGTTTTTCTGGAAAATATCTTCTAGATAAGCTTCTTCCAAAAGAAACTTGTAGTCTAGACGTAGCCTGAGAGTTCATTCCATGGCCTTAGGAGAAAGTTCTGTCTCTTTGACGTACCATTTTTACCCTTACTGTACAAATCCCCATTGGGCTGGAGGAATTCAGTTGTTAAGTATAGTCTCCATCCTGAAGCTTTAGGCAGTCTTTAAGATAACCTGGCCAAGGCCATTGAGAAACTTGTAAATTAAGATTGAGACCCTGAAATTGATTCAATATGCTATGGGAAACCAGTGCAGAGAAATGAGGCTGAGTTTGATGTGTCTATAATAGTTTGTGATGCTGAGGAGACATGGTGTGTTCTCAGTTATGCACAGGTACACTGCATTCTTTCTACTCCACTGATACCTGTTAAAAGTATCAACTTAGAGTAATTCTGTTTATAGCTAATATTGTTTGTATTTCTTTGTCACTAGTTCCCTGTACATTTCCATGAAAACTTGGATCTCTGTTGTTAAAAAGAACATCTGTGCCTGCTTATTATTTTCCATTTGGAGTCATAATCTATCTTAAGGGGCAATTATTCTTACAGTGACCACCCATTTTGTTACAAAGAATGTGGCTGCCCATGAGGAATAAGCCAAAGAGAAGCAAAACAATTAAAAACTGAAAAAAGAATGCTTTCTCTACTCTCCTCCCCCCCAAAATTCATTAATATGAATACAGTGGAGAAAAAAAAACCCTTGAAACTAAACTAACCCTTTATTCACATTAGAAAGTAATGACAAAATTAATTCACTTTTGCATGGGTAGACTCCTTCTCTACAACAGATTGTTTCTTGGGCTGATTTTCCTGTAGACAATCTCCCAAAGTTAATTTATGTTTTATTTTTAAATCTATTGGCTACATCTAGACTGGCGTGCTTTTGCGCCAGAGCTATGCAAATGAGGCTCAGCATTGGAATATCGCCAAGCCTCATTGCATAGCTAATGAACTGCCATTTTCGCGGAAGAGGCTCTTGCGCAAGACGGGGTTGTCTACACTGCCCCTTCTTGAGCAAGAAAAACCCTCTTGCGCAAAGCCATTATGCCTGAAAATAATCGGCATAACGGCTTTCCACAAAAGGGTTTTTCTTGCACAAGAAGGGGCAGTGTAGACAGCCCCGTCTTGCTCAAGAGCCTCTTCCGCAGAAATGGCGGTTCATTAGCTATGCAAATGAGGCTCAGCGATATTCCAACGCTGAGCCTCATTTGCATAGCTCTGGCGCAAAAGCGCTGCAGTCTAGACGTAGCCATTCAGTTTTGAATGAGTCATACAGAGTATACATATAAAGGAATCTTGCAGTCCAAACAATATTTAAGAGTAGAAATGGATCCATTTTTTACTGCCTGAGTATATAATATAATTTACTTTGGTTTATAACTAACAAGCAAAAATATACTGTATTTATCCATACAGTAAATGTAAACATTATCCATCCTTTACTTAGAAACCTGCATGCTAGCCCCTACCCAATTTAATCAAAACACCTAGAAATCAGTAGTGACAAATTAGTGTGAAAAAGAAAGCACATTCTGCTTCCCACAAACTACATTATTCATGATGTTGTGGATTCATTTAACAAGTTTAGCTATAGCTGTGTGTACATATCTATATCTATCTTAGTTAGATAGATAGATAGATAGATAGATAGATAGATAGATAGATAGATAGATAGATAGATAGATAGAAAGTATCTGTTATTCTAAAATCAGAAAACAATTTCAACAACCACTCTAACAACTAGTTAAAAAAGTCATAAATCTGTATTGCTTGTGAGAATGAACAAGTTACTGTTATCAAATATAAGGTATTGTTAATTTGCCATCAGTGTAAATCTAGCAATTTTCAGACCAAACCAATTAGCCAGAACAAACAACGGCTTTTATAACAGATGCTGTTAGCCACCTTGCAGTCAGTTTCCACTCTTCTTATTCACCCTGAGTCATTGCTTTCTCTTCATGAGTAAGGGGAACAGAATCTGGCCCTCAGGATGTAGGTATTATCACAATTATATAATCCACAGAGCAATTGTTCCTAAGTAAAGGGGAAGGATCTCCATGACACTACAAGAACTAGGATAAGATTTCTGGACTAGTCTGTTATACAGACACCTCATATACTCCAAAAGAGGCCATATGAGACAAGGCCTAGCTAACACAAATATTTTGGGGTTCAGGATACCGTATAGTTCTTCTTTAAAGTGTATTGAAACCCATTTACTGTAACTGGAATGTATTGTGTATATCTTTTTCTCTACAGATAAAATTATGCTATAGCTGACATTGAGATCTATTGGCTGCAGCAGCAATAGCTACACAAATGCATATTCTAATATTTTCAGCAGGTGCCCTTGTCTTGGCACGTAACCTTAGTTAGTCAAGTGGGAGAAGGAAAACCTGCTCTTGGAGAATGCTCTGTACAGCTGCTTTATAACCAGGTTACAATACAGGGGATGACACAATTGCACAGCTGATGCAAGATGTCATGTATTATCATAAGCCATTTCACAAAAGGAGACATTCACTGAAAAGCTTAGTGTTCACTGTGAACAAGGCTAAAAAATATTGCTCAGTTGTTAATCGGTGCTACTTCTACTCTATTATATGAACTGATATTGATAGGAAGAAGTGTAGTTGTTGCCATATTGGCCCAAGGTATTAGAGAGACAACGTGGAGGAGGCAATATCTTTTATTGGCTGACAAAAAGAGTGGCTTAGTGGATTACAAAATCCTTGTAATAAACCATAAATCCAGTATCTTTGGTCCATGAATTTTAGTGTTAAGCAAAGTTATGAATTTAAGGCCCCAGTTTCATCTTTTGAATGCCCCTATAAAACTAGATTTGCAAAATCAGACTTCACCCACTTAGTCTCTCCAATTGTTAGGAAGAAGCACAGTAAGTCATCTGCAGAAAAAAAATTCCCCCTTTGTATGCATTTTGTTTTAGAAAGCCAACTAGAGTTAATATAATCCTGGTTTGAATTAAATCAATGTTTAAAGCAGCAAGGACTTATTGGAGAAGTTAAGTACTCATTTGTTGAAAACCACGTGAGTTTCAGAATGTTAGTAAAGAAGGCATTATTTCTTCAGGTCTAGCAAATATATACTGGAACGAGAAGAAAACACTTAAAAACATCAGTGCTAAGATGTTTACCTAGTATCTACAGGTCTAGAAAGTGGTTCCAGAAAGGTTTGAATGCTCTGTTTGTCTGGATCATGCGCCATATAAGACATCACTCTGCCACAAGATTAAATAACAAGCTCCAGCTTTATTGTGGTTATCTACAACATGCTTCCTCAGTTCCCAGGAGGTGTTCCTTATGAAAAATTCATCCCCTGCCCCAGGAAACAGTATCTTGCCTGACAGACGTGCTAGCAGTTTCAAATTGATCTATCCCTTCTGAAGAAGTGGGCTATGCCCACGAAAGCTCATGATACCATCTACTTGTTTTGTTAGTCTATAAAGTGCTACCAGACCATTTGTTGTTTTTTTAAGTTTATCCTGTACAGACTAACTTGGCTACCCCCTGAAGCTTTAAAAAAAAATCTGTTTAACATTCCAATATCAATTGATAATGTAATCTAATTAGATTACATTCAAATACTGACCATTCTCATAGTTACTAAGTTCATGTTTATGAATTTGTTTGGCTATACACCAGTACAACTTATAAGACTTATAAGTCCACAAATTTCAGTGTCTGCAACATTCTGTCTTTCCCTATACCCCTATGTATCTCCCTCAGCCTTCCTTCTGAGAAAGTTAAATACTGTACTATCATTACTGTCCCAACCTCAGCATCTATAGATCCCTCTTTGCTATGTTCTGGGAGACATTCACAGCTTAATGTGTTCAGGAACACCAAATCTCTTCCTGGACAATACTTGATCCTTACATTGTACATCTACAATTTTTTCATTACCCACTGTAAGTGTTTTGACGCACAGAGTAATGGTTTTCAACAAATACAATTGAGAAATTTATGGTCAAATTTATTTATCTGTGCTGAGACCATAAGTGTATAGATTGTTTCCATTCCAAAGGGTATGGCTAAGTGTTCTTTTTTTAAAAACTGAGCATAACCCTTTTCTGTCACAGACTATGATCTGCTGAGAAACACAACAGGGTGTCCTCTTTGCATCAAAACAGCCCCTAACACCTCACACTGAAGCATCAGGGGTTCCTGTGGGTGGTAGGTAATATTTCAGAATGGGAGCTTTGCTAATGATCTCTTTTACTTTTTGGAATGCCTACTCATATTGGTTTTTCCATGCCCATAAGGTGTGTCACTATATCAGCTGTCCCTGGATTTTTCACCTCTCAGACAGATGGTTACAAAACTTAAATAACTTACCACTCCCAGGAATCATAACTTTCCTTTAATATCACTGGGTCTTGGCATTTCTCTAATTACATTCAGAACTTCAGAGATCAACAAATATTCAATGCATTTTATCTTTGTTGCTCTCAACTGAGTTTGTCTATGGTCAGGTCTACACTTATATGGAATGTTGAATGAAGATACACAACTCCATCTACATTAATTTTATGTCTAGAGTCAACGTACTTTGTTTTGCATTTCCCAGCCATCCCTACTGAGGGAGGTCGATAGGATCAAGTGCTCCTATTGGCTTCCCTTAATCCTCATACAAACAGGAGTACAACTGCTGGAGGGCGTGCCCTCTGAGTTCAATTTAGCAAGTCCTAACTAGACTTGCTAAATTGAATTCTGGAAGATCAGTCATGGCAGTGGTGATCTTCCATTTAGTGGGGGCATGACCTAAGTTCAATTCAATATTATTTTCTCTGAATATCTGGAAAAAAATAGTAATTTGTAGCCATGGTCTTGTTCTGCTTGTTCTGGATTGCTACTTTCTCCCATTAACAGCACATAGTCTGCTATTGTCCAGATTCATATCAGGCCTCTAATGCCTGAATTTGCTGCAACTTCTGGTACAGGACAGGTTCCTACTAGCTTCCTTAACTATCAGTATCTCCCAAATTAAGTTGTGAAGGTAGTCAACTCATTGTATATTTCATCCACTTTGTTGTGCTAGGAAACATTTTTCATAGAATCACAGAATACTGAAAGGGACCTCGAGAAGTCATTGAGTCCAGTCCCCTTCCCTCACAACACTGTGAGGGAAGGGGACTGGCATATCTAGGAATAAGCACCGTCTAGATCATCCCTGATAGACGTCTATCCAAACTGCTCTTAAATATCTCCAGTGATGGAGATTCCACAACCTCCCTAGGCAATTTATTTCAGTGTTTAACCACTCTGAATTTTATCCTAATGTTCAACCTAAACCTCTCTTGTTGCAAATTAAGCCCATTCATTAAGTCCTAGCATCAGAGGCCAAGGAGAACGATTTTTCTCCCTCCTCTTTGTAACACCCTTTTACATACTTGAAAATCGCTATCATGTCCTCTCTCAGTCTTCTCTTTTAAAAACTAAACAAGCCTAATTCTTTCAGTCTTCCCTCATAGGTCATGTTTTCTAGACCTTTGATAATTTTTGTTGCTCTTCTCTGGACCTTCTCCGATTTCTCCTCATCTTTCTTGCAATGTGGTGCCCAGAACTGGACATAATACTCCAGTTGAGGCCTAATCAACACAGAGTAGAGTAGGAGAATAACTTCTCATGTCTTACTCACAACACTCCTGTTAATGGATCCCAGAATCATGTTTGTGTCACACTATTGACTCATGTTTAACTTATGGTCCACTATGACCCCTAAATCCCTTTCAGCAGTACTCTTTCACATGGTCTATTGTAAAAAGTTACATTAGACAGATGTGGTAATATATCCTCAAGGATGGATAAAGAGACAGTGTTTCTGTTAGAAGATTTTGAATGAGTGCTTATTCTTAGTGTTCTGGATAGCTTTCTTCTCACCTCATGACTTCTTAGCTTGTTTGTGCTCTTCTCTAGAGGCTGTATATTTTCACAATTCAGTAGGGACTGCAGTTTATCTTTCAGTAGCTGTAGTACTGTAGGAGGTACTTTTCTTTTTGGCAATTTAACTGGCTTCACGCTGGTAAGAAGTCTATTTTATATCTCTCCTTTAGCCTTCTGTCTTGCTGAAACACATCTGTAGACTCCATGTCCATCATCTCCCAGTTCCAGGTAATATTTTACAAGGTATCTTCAGTCACCCCACTATGCATTTTCATTATGTTCTAGGCTGTGCTTTTACCAGATTCTTACCATCTAGGGCACACAGTTTATTTCTATTTCTTCCTTGGATTGTTTTCTTTCATTTTACATTTTCCCACACAGGTTTTAATATGGTACTATTAAATATTGTGAGCAGCTGGTTAGTCTCTTCCACTTGTATGGATTAGGATTCCCCAGCCTAATCAGCATGGTGTTACCACCTGATTGAAATCATATGACTTGTTTCTCAAATGCTTTTTGTGCATACAATTGTTTTGATGCTTCTTAGGTTCTTCACACACTCTGTTTACTAGTTGTTTGGTCACCCACAGAAGGTCCTCATATTCATTGTTGCACTCTTCAGTTACTGCTTGTTCCTGGAATTTCTTTCTTCTTTCTAGACAAACATTTGGCTGCAATATGATTAAATATGTCATAGGTATGGCATTTGCCCATAACATGGACACTTTCTGGCATACATATTAATTCTACTAGTATTGTAAATGTACGAACTGTTGATATCTGATGACGTTGTGTCTATTTTTTTCCCCTCTCTCTCTCTTATGTATTTTATGGAGAGTTTATGCTGTCTGCCCTTCCAGAATTCCCATGTTCTCTTCTGATAGCTCTGCAGCCCTGCATATCTGTAAGAGTGAAGTTAGTGTCCCTCAGCCACCTACATGCTCTCCAGTCTTTTATCAATGAATCCTTAATATTTTCTAAATTGCAATTGGATCCTCATACTTTTAATCAGTGCTGTACTCATCTGTACCCTCTCCAGCTGCACATTCCCAAGTAAAGAAATTATATCTTTCCACATTTTTATTTTTCCTGTTGGTACAGGGAGTAGCACAACAGCCCATTATTGTTTCTAATGTGCATTGAGCTTGGGGAATTTCCCCGCAGAGAGTTTCACTTATCTCTCTCCTCCTTGCTCCAATCAAGTAATAAAACAGTTTTATTTTCACCACATTCTCTTTATCTGTCCTTAGCATTAGCTACATAGAGGTTAAATTTCTCTTTCCAACTCTTTCAGCCTGTGCTAAATTCTTAGCATGCAAGTTTAATGTCCCTGGAGGCTTCAACCCCTCCATTTTCTATTATCAGCCTTGTACTCCCAGAAATATTGCACTCTTTCCAGTGCAGTTGTGAATGGTCTCTTCTGCTATTTAGGATTCGATTACCATTGCTACCAGGTGCTATGCTCTGTTGTGTCCGGATCATTTGCCGTATACGATCTCATTCTGACACAAGGTTAATTAACAAAATTTCAGTTTTATTGTGGCTGTCTAGAACACAGCTTCTTCAGCCTCATGGTTGTTCCCCAGGAGGTGTTTCTTCTGAAGAATTCCTCCTGAGGAAACAGTTGACTACCTCTAAGTGTCTGCTAGCGATTTTATATTATTACAGAAAAAGGTTAATTCACATTAGCTAAAAACACTGTGCCATTAGTGCCCACAGATAATTCTGCTTATTAAAGGAAATACTGACATTGTTTCCTACCCCTCCCATTTTTCCTGCCTTATTTCAGAGCATGCATTTAACAAGCTAGAAGAATCCTCTTGCCTCTTTGTGTATGTTTCGAAGACATACAGCCACAAAGGAATTCTTTCATGATGGATACCTTCAGTTTACACTTGGATGGGATGTTTTCAGGGGGAAAAAACAGAATAGAGAGAGAACAGCATAGAGGAAAATATTTTAGAATAATTGGATTCGTTTCTTTTTTGTCTATTTGTCTTTTGGCTTTGTTTTGCTCACATGTTTCAGTTTGTAGGTGGCCTGGTGAGAAAGTCACTGGAACAGGATTCAGGAAATTCCACTATTGCCCCTGCCCTTACTGACCCTGGACAAGTCATCTACCTTCCTATTATTTGTCTATTTAGACAGCAGTAAACTCTTTGGGGAAGGACCTGTCTTTCTTTATGTAGCAAATAGTACCATAGAGTTCCACTCTCAGGCTACATCTACACTACAGAGTTTTTGCACAAACACTGCTGTTTTTGTGAAAAAAATGGTGGAGCATCCACACCTCAAGCGGGTTTTTGTGCAAATAAATTTACAGTGAATTGACAGAAGAGAGGGCTTTTTGCAGTGTAGGTATTCCTATGAGCAGGGCTTGACAAACCCAGAAGAGCCAGTACAGGACGATCTGTGCATGCGCAGAGCTCAGAACCACACAGCTAGCAAGCAGGGCTCGCTGCCGTTCAGCGAGCCCTGCCTATGAGGAATAACTCTTTTTTTGCGCAAAAAGTGCCAATCGAAAAAAACACAGGTGCTCGGTGGCTATTCTGTGAATAGCAATCAGGGTCTTCTTGCAAGAAAGAGTCCATGTAGTCTGGACACTCTCTTGCTCAAAAGTGCATCGCTTTTGCGATGCGCTTTTGCAATGTGGACGATCTCTTGCACAAGAAGTTTTTGTGAAAGATCTCTTCTGCAAAAGGCTTCTTGTGCAAGCAGCCTGCAGTGTAGACAAAGCCTCAATTGTAACAGATAGACGCTACTGAAATACACATGGTAATAATAAAATAAAAACAAGTTGAAGAAATAAAGGACCATTTAAGAAATTGTTAAAAGACCAGGTCATTTATTAGAATGCAAAATGTTGAAAAAAAAATCCCCAAGAAGATCTTGAAAGTCACTTGGTTTGGGGTTTCACTAAAAATTCAACTATCAGACCAGATTCAAGAAGGTGTCTCCACCTGGGTACATTTTCCAATGTGTTTGGGTTACTTATGGGTTTTTGGTTGATTTATTTTTATTAAAACCAAGCAAAACATACAGTTTTGAATGATTTCCTCTGAAATTAAAACAGTGGGAGTTATAGGTTGGCTCCACTCTCCATTTCCTCAAGAACTGAATAGTTCCAAACCATCCAAAGTGTCTTACTCCACTCTTCTCTATTTCTTTACAGATTTAATTCTGATATCATTTATATGGTTCTCCATTGCTTTCCATTAGGTACAGTCTTTTACTTCAGTGCAAACTGATCCAGACCCTTGGCCCTGTTATGGCCTCTTTGGGCCAGTCCAGTAATAAAAGATGCTACGATGCTAGCTTAACCAGCTATGTGGGGCTTCCCCCACTGTATGGGGAATCCTTCGCTGGTATATGACCACCTTCTTCCATCTCCTCAGCATGTTATATAATTTGCATTCCCTTTCAGATTGATGGAAAGGTGATTAATTCTTCTTTGACTTCACCTATTTTTTGCATAAATATAATCCACTTGAATTCTATGAGGTTATTTCTGATTACATTTACGTGAGATCAGAATCAAGGCTCTGAGATCTAACTGAGCTCAAAAAGAGTCAACTCAACAACATCAACTTTCAAACATCATCATTCAAATCATCTCTAAACTAGGGCCTTTAAACTCCCAAGACCCCTCCCTCTGAAGAGACAGGGAGTAAGGGATTCCAGTCACCAGTGGCAAGTTCTAGGGCCTGCATTGTTGGGAGGACAGACTAGATTATCTCAACAGTCTCTTCTGGCCTTGGAGTCTATACATCTATATTATATGGATATTCTCCTCTTAAAGCACTACCTGTTTAATAAAACCCATGCCTGGCACAACATACACAGCTTACATAAGAAATATCTTAAGATGATATTACACCAGGCACAATTCTCCTTAAACATCATAATTTATTAATTCTGCGGAACCTCCAACAACACAAAATAGTCCACAAAATGACTGTGAAATTTACTGCTAAAGAACACTGATCTGAGTGCACAGTACAATAACAATGGTTTTGTGTGAAAATAATTTACTCGTTTATTTTAAGCAGAGTAACCTAAGCGTAATATTTAGACCAAACTATAAAATGGATGAAAAAGCAGTACCAGCACAATATTTCAAAGACTGATATCTAATCTGCATTTATTTTTGAGCATAATGTTCTTCAGAGTCTCATATGGGCTTTAGAAAAGGAAGAGCATAGAGTTACAAAGACAGGAAGATTTGCAAGGACATATGGTAAATGTATACTCACTTAGACTAAGACAGGGAGAATGGGGAAATAAGCTGAAACTTGCAAGCTTATTACCGCTAGCAAGCGAAATTCTCTTCTTCTTCTAGTCAGTTTCCATGGTAAAACTCCAACATTAATATAAATTTACAAAACCAGGCTGATTTTTCTGTTATGAATAAAACTAATACTAAAGTCTGTAGCCTGATCTAAGGTTATGTTTAAATTCTATTTACCCACCTTTAGGGTCGACAGGTTCTTTGTTCCAGGATCAGGCCCAGTATTCAATTATTCTGTGATTGGGAACCCTGATGTGAACGGTTGCAACTCTCACACTATAGAAACTCTTGTATATTTACAATATTTATAGTTTATTAATACAGTTAGCACAGTCACAAACACCCCCATTTTATCACAGGGAAAGTACATCCATTTTTCCATGCCATATATTTACATCATTCCTTCTAGAACAATCTTAGGTGTTAGCTCATCACCTTTCTCATTATCTTCACCTTCCCCATAACCAGGGGCCATCATTCTGGCCCTTCCAAGGACAACATCTTCTCCCTATTGCCCTTAGGCTGGGGTTCCACTTTTATACTAAGTGACGCTGACGATAATATGTTTGATGCATATTCTATAGTGGATGTTTCTAATGTTGAAGTGTTCTTTTCCTATAGGTCAATATATCATTGCTCTCAATTTATTATCATATACGTCAATTCGTTACCACGAGCCTTTGTAGTTATCTATCACAACCTGTGTCCTGATTACTTAACTCAGCCTGAACCAATTATTTTGGGACTTTTACGTAATGATACATCTGCTGAGTCTGAGGGTATTTTTTCTACCATCCTGTGTGGGTGAAAGGTCCCAGACCTAAGTTCCCCTTTTCAGTCCCAGGAAACCATAAATAAGGTATGACTGGTATCTGGGTGAGACCATGTCTCAACCACAGAAATCTGCTACCCTCAGCTTCAGCTGATCTTGCAAACAGCCTATTACAGCATGGACAAAAGATAAAATATAACCCCATATTACCTGACCTGAACTGTGAACGTATGTTCTTTCATTCAAGTGCACCCTTCCCTAATGAAGACTTGGGACTCATTGGAAAGTGTATTCAGAGGCTGAACCCTTTTGTTATACCCTAGAGCAGGAGCCACTGCAGGGGAATCCGATTAATCAGAAAGCCTTTGGTCTGGGCTGTACTGCACCCATGCTGCTTCTACACCTAATGGCATCTGCACTGTCATACAGCCCACTCAGTGCACGGCATCAACAGGCTTGTGGTTGACTGTGTGCGGGAAAGCAAGCAGCATATGCACACAGACAGGTACAAGCAGCAGGACCACTAATTTG
The DNA here is from genome assembly GCA_030068395.1 of Apalone spinifera. NCBI lineage: Eukaryota > Metazoa > Chordata > Testudines > Trionychidae > Apalone > Apalone spinifera. Next base: position 141,781,580 of record CM057846.1, read on the forward strand.
GGGCTCTTGCTAGACTCTTAGATACAAACATGTCCTGGCTCCAGACAAGAAAGGGCACAGACCTATACCCAGGTGAGTCAATGGCAACCATCCCCACCCCAAGGAGTTGAGTGCTGCTGTGTTAGTATTAGTGGGCTTTCACAAACTGCAATGGGCAGACATAAGGCCTAGTGTATTACACCTGAACCAGACATCAGTAAAGCTAACACAAAGGGCCTGTGGGAATGCTGAGAGCAGCTTTATAAAGCCTGCTTCCCGCTCCCCCGAGTGTAGCCCTCTGGCCAGATAGTTATGCCACCTCTCAGTTGCTCCAGTCTGAGGCACTGGGTAAGCAGGGCACATTGTGCGACAGACCAGCTTTTAGCAGATTTCTTGCATTACAGCTCTTAATTATTACTAATTAATCTAAATTAACACAACCATATTATTAGCATGATAAAGAAGTAACTTGATAGGCTACAAGTCATTGGAATTTCCACAGATGGAGGGCTTTAGGATTAAGCCTTTTAGCAAATTGGAGTGTGTTCAGTGCTCTTAAATTAAGCAGTGTGGGTTTCCAGTCAGAAAATCCAGGATTATGTGTATGTCTACAGTGCAATTGGCTAGACCTAAAGTAGATTGGGAAACAACAGTAATGAAACTTTGGCAGCATGGACATATATATGGACTAGTCCCCTATTTCCCAACCCAACCAAGACCCTAGGTACTTACTTGGGCTACAAATACAACTTTTGATTGCAATGGAAACACACCCTGTGACTGGGATATCCTAAACAGTGCTTATCAGACTGTTATCAGCTACTTAGCAGGTATTTGTTCCACTCTCTGTATCTATTTACAATATGTACACACATGCATGCTTGCACACACACACACACACACACACACACAATCACACCAGTTACATGCCATAATGAATTCCATAGAGTTGCATCAGCACAAAACTAATATAATGTATTGGAAAATCAGGCCTAAAGCACCTACCTTAATTAGGTTGGTTCTATCATTATAAATCTCCGAAAGCATATAAATAAAAGATAAAATAAAATTAAGAATTGTCTGATCGTGGACCCAGTGCCCACAATACTTTTTTCTGTGACTTTTTTTGCATGTGATAGATTTTTGGTATTGTATATGACTGTTTCTGGCAAATACTTATACAATTCTTTTCCTTTTGACTGAAACATTGGATGAGAACATAAAGGGTATGTCTTGACTACATGGAGGTCGACAAATGCCTTTGATGTCGACTGCAGAGCGTCCAGACTATAGCGCTGTGCTGCCAAACAGCTGATCGGCACAGCATGGCAGCCATTTAAATTTAAATGAAGTGGTGATTATTTAAATTGCCACTTCATTTGGGTATGTCTAGTAAACTAATCTACATGGCTCTGGCGACAGAGCCATGTAGTCTAGACATACCCAAATAGAGATTCTTCTGTATGTGTCAGTTAGTTGCAGTATTTTCACCATGGACTTGATGAACACAAATCAGCACAAATTTTAAATATTTATAAATAATTGATCCTTGAATAGCTACCACTCTGCCTTGAAAAACTGAGCAGCTAACCTATCTGTGTGCACTATCCACCTTCTGTACCGAATGAGATGGGGTACATGTATAAGAGATTACAGGCAACTATAAGTTTGGCATTATCTTAGTTTAAGTGTCTGAATTTAAAATCTTTATTCTTTCAACATAGTTGATATTTTTAAATTTAATTTCCTAGATTTTAGAAAAAGAACAAAGAAATCAAGAATTCCATTACATGTATTCATACTGATCCTTACATGTGCCATCAACAGGATTGGGAAAGTTGATCAGAAAACTGGTTGTTGTTGTTTTTTCATAAGATAGGGGTTTTCAGCCTTTCCAAACTACTGTGCTACTTTCAAGAGTCTGAGGCCCTACCCAGGGCTGAGCTACTTGATAAAAAATGGTGTTTGAACAATGTAAAAAAATGTGCATCATTTGAAATGTTTCAATTTTTCATCAAAATTATGCTTGGGGTAAATTGTGGCCTGGCTACTCTACCACACAATCTACCTGTGTTACAGGTTACTGCATGGAAGGGGGAGCCCAGAGAGCACCAACACTCCATCTCCTCCCTCAACAAATCAGCTGCAGTAACAGAGACCTAGGAGCTTAGAGAAACCTGCTTTGAGTCTCATTCTCCCTGCTCCTGGGTCAGGAGAGCAATGCACTGCCCTCTACTGTAGGCTTTTGGTAAAGTTACAATTGAGTCTTCTGTGTGCAGTCAAGTTTTATATTTTATGCTTCTGACATGATTGTCTCCTGTTTAGTAGATCATTGAACTTAAAGATGGTAGCTTTCTCTTGTGTATTGTATCTATATATATAGTAAGAGTAACTTTTGGTAATGCAGCCTATCAAACATGCAGAACTGATGAACAAGCATCGTCTTTGCTCTGAGAAAGTTACATCATGGGCTTGTAGCAGATTACAACTCTTTCCAACAGGACTATATTAATGCCACCAGGTACCTGTTAGTTTCTATCAGCAGTTTGCATTCACTGCTTTACAACAGTTTGCATTCACCATACAAAGGGTATGTCTACACAGCAAAGTTATTTTGAAATAACAGCCCTTATTTTGAAATAACTTTCTTAGCATCTACACAGCCAAACCGCTATTTCAAAATAAATTTGAAATAAATTCGAAGCAGCGGAGCGCTTATTTCAAATTTGATAAACCTCATTCTACAGGGAATAACACCAAATTTGAAATAGCTATTTCAAAATAAGTGCTATGTAGACACTTATTTCAAAATAGGGGGCCTCCAGCCTTCCCAGGGTGCTCTAGTGGCCACTCTAGCCTCAACCAGGAACACTTCTTTCCCTCCCACCTCTCCGGAGCTCTTAAAGGGGTAGACTCTGGCCATAGTGCCTGTGCCAGCTCCAAGCCGGCCAGCTCAGAGTCAGCAATCACTGTCCCTGACCCAGTGGCCCCAAAACATGAGCCAGCAAGCCACCGGCAGCCAGCCCTCCACCGCTCCCCAGGAGCAGTCTGCCAGCTCCCAGGAGCCTTCTAGGGCCCGGAGAAGGCAGGTGCCTTCCTGGTCCAGGGTGGAGATCATGGAACTTATTCAGGTTTTGGGGGGGATGCCCCCAACATCCATGATCTCTGCACTAGACAGAGGAATGCATCCGTCTATGGCAGGATAGCTGCCATCCTGGCCACCAAAGGCCACATGCAAACCC
>CM057846.1:141784900-141818200 GCA_030068395.1 Apalone spinifera
GGATGCGCTATTTCAAAATAGCAAAATGCTATTTTGAAATGCATTTTGTGTGTATTTAGAAATAAGCTATTTAGAAATAACACTGTAGTGTAAACATACCCAAAGAAAGCATAGACATATACTCCTGCTTAAACATAGGCTATTTCCTTTCATTTGGTTGAGCCTAAAAGGAAGAGCCTAAAAATCAACTGGCTGCTTTTTAATACTTTAAAAGAATTACCTAATAGACTAAAGGATTGAGATCTCTAGGCCTTGATTTGGAAATTAATATATAATTTCAAACATTGGCAGATAATTATCAAATGAAATGGTAACAAAAGGGACTAATGCACTTTCCTAATTTTATTGGCTTACTCCTCTGCTTAAAGATAAGAAAATGGTTATGTCTAAAAGCATCAGAGCCATAGTTATACAGGTTGCAGCTCTAAAAACCAGCACTCTCTGGTCCGGCAACATCTGTGGTCCAGCATGGATGCTTTTGGACCAGAAAGCCTGGGAGCCTAATGACAGAAGGTCCAGCATCCCAGCAAGGGTAATGGGGCTAGACGGAGAACACTGGCAGCCTGCATCAGTGCAGGGCTGGGGAACATTGGCCAGCCACAGAAGCTTGGGGCCAGGGATCCCCGGAAGCCCATGGCAGCATGGTTTCAGAGAAACCTGGCTGCTTGCAGCAGTATAGAGCTAAAGAACCCCGGCTGCCCATGGCAACCTGGGGCTGGGGGGGGGGAGGGGGTCAGCAGCAGCAGGGAGGACAGCGACAAGGAGCTGGCTGGCTCAGGGCCAGTGGCAGGGGACACCTTCCCTGGTCCAGCAAATTCTCTCCTTTGGGACCAGTGAGGTCCTGATGGTGCCAGACCAGGAAGGTTCAACTTGTAGCAATAACTACTCTAATAGTTAAAGACCATGATAAAAATATGACAAAGGTGTTTTAAAAATGGGTCTCTAAAAGTAGGCTTTTAGATGCTTACAGGCTCCTAAATAACTGATTTTAATAATAAATAATACAAAACCTAGCTCTTCTGTCTTGCTTTTCAGCAGTAGATCCTCAGGTGCTTCGCAAAGGGAGCTTAGTATCATTATCCTCAGTAGCTGATGAAGCTCTTTAGACTATGTGTACACAGTAGCCTTCTTGTGGAAAAGCTTATGCAAATGAAGCTCAGCATGGAATATCTCTGCGCTTCATTTGCATAAGTAATGAGAAGCCGTTTTTGCGCAAGAGGCTTTTGTGCAAAAAGGAGCTGTGTAGATGGCTCCTTTTTGCGCAACTCCCCCCTCTTGCAATAGAGCCATTCTTCCTCATTTTTTTATTTCCTGGAGGCCTCTTCTTTCAAAAAAGAACCCCTCCTCCACATCCACACATGCCTTTTTCTGAAAGAGCTCTTTCGGAAAAAAGCTTCTTCCTCGTAGAAAGAGGATTACCAGTGCCAGAAAAACCCTTCTGTTCTTTCAACTTACTTTCGGAAGAATGGGGTTGCAGTGTTGATGTAACACAGGTTTTGTTCAAAAAATGGCCATTTTTCTGACAAAACTCTATAGTGTAGACAATCTTAGAAACTCAAGTCTTTTCTGGTAAATCCACACCCAGCCCCCATGCCATCAATAACATTGATTTGTGTTCTTACTAAAGCATATGAAATCTCAAAGATATGGATAAAAAGTTGAAAATATCTCAGTTCACAAAACTAAATCTTTATCTCTGTAGCTTAAACTCAAATGTCAGTAGGTTTCAGCATACAAAATTACATTCTGAACACAGTAGCATTAGAAACAGGTCTATAGCATCAAAAGATACAAATCATCTAAAGCAGCTAAATTTTCTGCTGAAGGAAAAAGGCAAACGTGAGAGATGAAACTTCTGTGAAGGAGTGAAGGACACATTTTAGGATTAAATGATAATGATTCTGAGTATGGTTTCATCTACAACCAGGATAAATCAGGAAGTAGCCCACTTAAATCAATGGAATTACACGGGTGTAAAACTGAGAAGATTTAGGCATAGTGTTGTCAATCAAGTTAAAGCTTTATGATTGGTTGGTTCGTTTTTAAACAAAGAACTTTGAAATACCTATAACAAACTCATAGATCTGTATTTAGATTCAGAGGTTTTTACTACTCTACTGGCTCAGGTATTATCTGAGGACTACTTGGTGACCTATGTGGAAGGACTCAATCTAATTTGGGTTCCAGTGGATCAGTATCCATTAATAATTTATTAGCCATCTCACTGCTGGTAGTCTTACCAGAGAGACGGATCAGATGTTGATTATGAGGGGGAACCACCATCTTAGCCCTAGAAGTTATCCTTCCTGATCATGACTGGGGTGCAGAGGCCGAAGAATACCAGAAGCAGAGTTGCCAGTGTTATGGTAACTGTTCAACCTCCAAAGCAGTACTTATAGAAATGCCATCACAAAAGTTGTATCTTTTGGTAATAAGGAAAGCTGTTGGGTTATTGTTCCATTTACATTTCATGGCAATTTCTGTTGATTTGAAGGGGAAAACAAGCATTATTTATAAACAAACAACAGTAAAATCAAGATTCCCCCCACTCATTCCTGATTGTTGTTTGGACACTTAGCTGCCAAGTTTGCCAGTTTATTTACTTCCAAGCAAATTAGTATCCTATACCCAATGCCAACAGATTTTTGCAGAGGTTAGCCTTCCTTGCAAAGGTAAGATCTGGCTCTGGTGTTTTCAGTCAGGCCCACTGGGTTGTGATCCTGAAATGTACTGAAGACATTAAAATTGTATTGATTTGACGGTGCTCTGGATCTCTTAGGAGGTACTTAGCACCTTGCAAAATCAGGTTCCTTTCTGGATACTTAAACATTTTTTAAAAATGTTTATATTTATGCAAATGCTTCATACTGTACCTCTATACCACATTCTTTCTTAAGTCCCAGGCACTATGTCAGCAGTTGTGACACACAGCATTACCACAGACATCTCATGTTCTAGAACATTCATCCCTATGATACGGTTTTGACTTGATATTTCCATTAAATTAAGTTACCTTGACAATACAATTTTTTACAAGAGTTAATAGCTTACAAGCCTTCCTAACCTGATTTTTTTTTTAAACAATGGAATAAATGCTGTCTGAATCAGTGCAATATGTTATTTGCCACCATGGCATTTTCACTTTTCAATCATCCTTTATCACAGTAATTTGCTTGTCTTGACTCATATTTAAAATCTATAAAAATGTAAATGTTGAATCCTCTCTCAGATATCTGATACTGAGATTACCTCCCGTGATAAGCTTGCAATTTAAACTCAGTCAGGTGGGAGGTGATGTGGGGCACCAAGAGTCTCACTGGACACTTTCTTCCATAGTTTCCAAGAATGTAATCAATGTCACTGACATTCCACTAAATCTATCATCATGCATATTCCGATCACACAGCTATACCACCAAAGTCAAATTACTGAATATAAAAGATTGCACTAGTCCTGGGATTTTCATTCTATACCCAAAGCCTCCTATGGCAACTGAAGTGTGTCTAAAAGTCTACATTTGGGATTGAAGGAACTAACTAGATTGTACAGCACATGGCATTAATTCAACAGTATCTGTTTGCATTTGCTTTGATTTTTCATCTATCTTGCTGAGCTTCATTTGGTCTGCAATAGTATAGCCTTTTTTCAACTGCAGATGTAAATGAGTAATGCACATTTTTTTCTCCCATTTTCTGATGCCAAATCTACTTTGCAGCTCTGGACTAGTTCTGAAAATATAGATTCCCATCTTTAAATTTTTTTCAATATTTTTTTCTGTGAACAGCTTAGTAAATCCTTTATAAAACAGAATTTAGATATTAGTTTGAATTTGTAAAACTGATTCTCTACACACACACACACACACACACACACTGTTGGTTCTAGCATCTGAAAATACTAGGCATCCATGGCATATTTATCCTACTGATAAATCCATTCAATTCCAGTATCACATAAAACATTCTATCAATGTACAAAGTTCAACTCTGCACCACAGAAATCAATGGAAGTTTGGTTATTGACTTCTATAAAAGCAGGATCAGGCCTATAGCATGATTTGGTTAATATTTGCTATGTAGCAAATGAACCATTAACTTATTTCAAAATCGTTGGGAATGCACTGTTGAATCAGGTCCATTTCAAATTAATGTTGCTTAATTGAAATCAATAGAATTACAAATGGACAACAGAGTGTAAAATAACCTGTAGTAATGCAATAAAGAATCAAGCCTACCATTTATGAAATAGGGACTTTCTGTAACTGCCGGTGATATAATTGAATGGAAAAAAAATAGAGGATCTATGTATCAAAGATATTTTCTTCTAGCTAATATCCCAACAGTCCAATTTAATAAACAAATATATAACAACAATTTTCATCAATAGATCTCAAAGCACTTCACAAAGATCAGTATAGGTATCCCCATTTTGCAGATAGGGAAACTGAGGCACACAAGTTAAGTGACTTCTCTAAGCTCTTCCAGTGGCCCAGTAAAAGAGGAATTGCATCTCGTTCTCCTAAGTCCCAGCCTAGTGCCACTAAGAAACACTACCTTTTCAATTTAGCAGCTAAGTGTTATATAGTCTATACCTATAGGCTATACCTTTGCCACATTATGCACCTGTCCACATATAAAAGCACAGCATATACAGTAATTAGAAGTTCAGTAATAGTTGATGATGACTTGCAAATCAGTTTGCAAGAAATGTTCTTTCATATTGCATATTCAGTAAATGCATAAGTCATTATTTTTACATTGATACTGAAAGATTAATGCACTTTGTCATGAACATTTTTGCTTTGCAGTATGACTGCTAATAAATACTGAACTATTATTGCAATGCTAGTACTAAAATTGGTACTAGCTAAAATTTGAACTTCAAGGGCAGTATCCAAGGGGCAAATACTTTCTGAGTACATGGGAGCATAGTCATGAAACACACTGAAAGTTAATAAGTATAGAATCTACCATAATTCCTTAAGTGTTTGAGTAAAGACTGAATTCCTGCTGTCAACAGATGTTTCTGGATAATTTATTATCTTGGACATTTATTCTCATATTTGATGAAGAGAAAGACCTTCAGAGCAGAGCAAATCATTTACTTTGAAGAGGCCCAGAAGAATCCAAGCTCAATGGGACAGATGTAGTTCTCAAGAAAACAAAATCCATAATTACATATACTGTAAAATCTCAAATATTATGTGCACTTTTTTCTGAGTTTTTTTGAGCACAGCGCATTATATATTGGAGTTATTATTTAAAGTTTTATTTTGGCAGTTCCATGTCAGAAGACGACGAACCTCCGCTCTACCGACGCCACGCTAAGACAGCAGTAAACATGAAATCAACATCAACTGAAATGGCAGAGATTCCGACAATGCTTTAAAATATTTAAAAACAATAAATAATATGAAATTTACATCTTACTTGTCGTATGAAATAGTTTATAGTTAATTAATTGCTGACATTTATGAAAATAAGTTATAAACATGGACACCGGATGTGAAGTTGAATTTTATTCCCATAGACTAGCAATCATGGGATTTAAAAAAAGTAAGTAAATCAATAGTCGGGGTATGCATTATACACAGAAGTATAGATTTTTTTCATTATGATAAAATTCAAAAGTCAGGGTTCGCATTATACATCGGTGCGCATTGTATTCAAGCTTTTACGGTAGTTCATCACAATACCTCCAAATATTCCTGGGAATGCAACCTATACTCCCTGCCTGCTATACCCCTTTTTCTGGTGCTGTTTACAACCCCACAGTTGCCAGTACTCCTTGGGATAATGTTAAGATCTTGGCCCTGCTTCGGCAAGTTGTTTGTTTAAGCTTTAAGCACATGCATAATCCCATTCTACACACATGATAAAGTTAGGCATGGATTCAGGAACTTTGCTGAACTGCGAACTCAGAGGGTGGGGAATGAGCAGTCATTCTCCCCATGAAAGTAAGGGTTAGAATTTTGCCTGGACCTTCCTTACAGTGTGAAAGAAGGCTCCAGATAATCTCTTGCCATGTACCTGGGTACAGGCTATGAGTATCATGACCTTTACATAGTGAGAGGCTGCAATAAAATTTATGAGACAAAGATAGGATGGCCAGAATAATGTCACAAAAGCTGGATGTATCTGTGCTAATATATATGTATATTATGGCAGGAAGCCCAGTTCCAGGTGGCAGCCTGATTGACTGTTTATAGTGTTGTTGTACCCACACTGGTCATACAATAGGACAGAGATAAGTGAGTGAGGTAATACCTTTTATTATTCAATCAACCTCAGAAAGATGGGGTGGGTGAGGTAATATTTTTTAGTGGTCCAATATCTATCAATGAAAGAGAAGCTTTTGAGTCTGCATAGGTCACTGAAGAAGAGCTATGTGGCGCTCAAAAGCTTGTCTCTTTCACCAACAGAAGACAGTCCAGTAAAAGATTTTACCTCACACACTTTCTCTCTCAGACTGCTTGGCTATCGAAGTGATTTGAAAAGGGATCATGTTGGGTTTTTTAAATAATATCCTAGCCTGTCTGTTGCTAAAAATTATATTTCTATAGCACCTTCTATCTACAAACTTTAACATGACTCCTTGTGACAGGTGAGAGATATGAACTGATACACAAACATGTAACTTGATTTATCCAAGCACATGTACAGAAGCTCTCTGAAAAAGCTGGATACAGAACTCACATCTTCTAATCCCAGCTTGGTCATTTAAACACACAGGTCCAGATCCTCTGCTTGGGCAAATCCATTAAGTTCAGTAGGACTTTGCTGCTTTATGCCAGAACAGGATCTGGCCTAAGACGTTATCTGGACTAATCCTTCTCTGTAGGTTGTATCTTCATTAAAGAAACTATCATGTTTATTTTTAAGTTTTTAAAAATAGTTCTAACCATATTTTCACAGAGATTAATTACAATCAATGAATAAGAAAACAACAATGCTTTACATTTCTTATAATTTTTTAAATATCTGGAAACTCAATTTTTCTACAAGTGTTCTGCTTTACTAAGAAATGCATGGTGGGATGTTTTTCACACAGTGCAGCACACAGAAAATTGCAAGATGGGATATAATTAGTATTTAACTGATTAACATTAACACTGTATTACTCTCTTATGATTTGAGTAAGGTAATGTGAGGGTGAGATAAATTTAAAATAATGAAATATCTAAATTAAGATAAAAACCAAGGCGAGTATTTTACTATAGGAATATTTCTTCTTTTATTGATCCTTTTGTTGAAATCAGTGGCCCATTAGGAGAGTTGTGTTTTCACCAGGAGGAATATGAGAACCTTGAAGGGTAGGCTGACACATCAAATTCATACAGTCATTCCAGAAGTTTAATCAACAGCTCAAGGAGATACATTTTATGTATGAAGCATTGGTGTGACAAGGGCATTTCTCTTGAGCTGAAACACCTCTGTTTTGTGGTTTCTACTGGCCTGCAAAGCCTCTTGTTATTCTTTAGCTGGAGCTCTGCTGCTGGATCAGAAGTTTTATTAAGGTGCCAGTCTAAAGAGAAACCATTTCTGGTATCAAATTTGGCTGATTATAGGGACCCTGAGCTGGGACCTAGATTAGTGACTTCTGCCCTCAGTAGAGGTCAAGACTCCCTAGGAAGCTGGAAGGAAGAGTAGGATTTCAAGAGCTCAGAGAGCTGCTTGAAGATGTGGTGTTCCCCCTCTTCAGCCACATCAAGCTTCTTTGTCCAGAGAACACCTGCTCACCCCTCTAAATCCAGCCAGGAACTGATCTAGTCAGATCCTATAGCTCTTTTTATCTGAGCGAGTGGGGTTTGATTGGCTACTTCTATGCAGCCTTTCTAGGAAGGCCTGGAGGATCCACCTTCTCTGTTTCTTTTAGGGGCATGATGTATTTGAACTATAGGGCCTCTACAAGGGGACATGTTATGCTCCATCACAATTGACTGACTGTATTGTTACACAGCTATGATGCTATTGACAATAGAAAACCATACAACTTCCCATCTTTTCTTCTGTAAACCCCCGTTTTCCTTGTTCCTTTTTTGCTATGCCACCTCATCACTCCCATAATACTGGCACCCCAGGAAGATAAACAGCATTGGGTTTCTCTCTTAGTCTTATAAAACATTTCATTTTCCTATATTTAATGCAGGCTCCTTATTTGAGGCAAACAAGATTACAGTCTTAATCACGTTTACATTTAAACTTTATTTTCCCAATATGAAATAGTCAGTAGATCTAGAATATAGCTTATGTCCCCTAGTCACACTGAGCTGAATGTGTTACATCAGAGATTGCACAAAGCATCCAGAAGAGCCAGGGAGACTACTTGGTTCTGACCCTATTTCACTGCTTCAAATATGGTAGTTTTCCCTCACACTGATATGATATTTACAGCTGTATGACCTCAGTGGATTTATTCAGATTTACACCAGTGTAACCTAGATAAAGTAATGGCTAGCATATTTAAACAAATGAAAGACTTCTCAGCATGTAGGTCTAGGAAAAATAGCTATGAAACTTGAGCCAGTATTTCATCCCTAAATATATTTTTCCATTAGTTTACATAGATTGCTTTAAGAATTCTGTAGATAGGATTTCATTTCTACTAAGTTCCAGGCACATAGAAATTGCCATAATGGCTCACACAAGTGCTCCATTTAGTTCCAAATCCTGTTGCTGACAATTACTGGTATCAAATATTTTAAAGTGTTTTAAAATGATTTCTTGAAATAGGTATTCATGATGAGTCAGTTTACAATTCCAAACAATGGGTCAAACTCTGATAATTCCACTGACATTAATGGATTTCTTTACACTATAGATACATTTGATCCAAAGGGACAAATTCAAGCTTGGTCTAATTCCATTAACAATGCAGTTCCAACAGGGATAAAATTAGCCTATTGTCTCCACCCATATATTTCTATAAAGTTAAAATATTCTAGTTTGTTTGTTTGTTTGTTTGTTTTTTAAAGTGGTGATTATTGGTACTCACTTAGTCACTATTAAACACATTTTTTTATCAAAATCAAAACATTGCAGCATATGTGGTTAGCAATGCCTCATATGCAGGCCATTTACTCAGAAGTTTCCTTTTTTTGGAAACATCAGAGTACACAGTACGCTGTATAGGAGCACCGTATACAACATGTACTAGTATTCCATTAACTACAGAAATAGAAAGGATAAATTGTAAAGAGTTCAATGAAAAACAACTTGCTTTAAGAAGATAAACAGTGCAATTCTTGTTTGGTAGAAGTGGGTACAATTCCATCTATTTAAATGGAGATCCAGTTGTTTATAAGTTTGCGATTTAATTGAGGGCCTAAATGATCACCTGGTTTTAGTGGGAAGATGCACTCAACATGTGAATGATAAAAGCAGTCAATATTTGTAATGATATAATTTTTTTCAACTAAGAAGCACGCTGAGCATCATAGAGAAATGTAAAATAGCTGAATTGATCTTAATAAAAAATGCCAGTGGCTACATTACTTGAGTAGTCACTTATTTTTTAGAATTACGTGGCACATTAGCCCTTCTATTTCTGTTCTGTAATTTTATTTTATTTTTTCTTACATTTTATCTTGTTCCTTTTCATATTTTCCTTTCTACTTCACATATTTCTCTCTCTTCCCTCACTCTTTGGTTTCAGCTTTTTAATTCTAACTAATATCTTCTTCAAACTGTACATTGTGTTCCTCTTTTATACTTGTTGGGTTAGATGATCCCAATGAGGCATAACCCCTAGAAATGGGCAATACAAAGCCACACTCTGTTGGACAGGAGATGGGGGTAGTGGAGAGATGGAACTCATTCTGCTTTATGGAGATTCAGTTTAGTTAAGAGTCAAAGAGGTTTGCTTGTCCAAACTTTTTTGGACAAGCAAAGGCAAGAAATCTCAGAGGCACAGGTTTTCTTGTGAGACTTACAGTATTTCCAAGTGAGAAATATCACAAAAAGTTCTTTTTCTCATGGCACTTGAATATTTATTACTCTATTTCAGTGTCTGGAATTATAAACAAATCCGTGATATATTATTTATTCATTCCAGTGTAATTTGAGTAAGCCACCTTATTAACATCATACTTAATTACTGCTGGTAACTTTCATTAGTAAATAATAAAAACTTACTTGGTTGCAGCATCTGAACCAAGAAACACAGAAGCACAGGAACATTTTGTAAACCAGTAAATTTTTCTAGCCTCAGAAAATAATCATATTTGCTTTCAATGTTGAGGCTGATTCTTATTTTCTACCAGTTGACTAAACGATATGTTATTCAAAGTGTCATAACCTATTTCATGTCAAGTATTATTATTTGTGTTGCTAACACCCATAAAGTCTGTAGAATTGAAAAGGAATACTTCCTATAGAATTTTTATTCAATCCAGAGAATTCTATAGCAAGGATGTCATTACATATGACTTTTTGTATGTTTCTAAAATCATGACTATATATCCTATTGGTTTCATTCCTATTAAATTCTGTAGAACTTTTCCATACTTTTATATAGTACCTAAAGGGTGGTAGGCATTGTATGGAATAGATTCCACCCTCGAATTTTATTCTGGGCTAGAGAGAATCTTGCTTTGCTAAGGTCATGTGATGGTTATAGTGGACATACGTGCATTGTAAAAAAATCAGATGCTTGTTTATTTTTTGTTTGTTTGTACCTATTTAGTTTCATAAGATTTTGAATGTCATGCTAATCAGGGGAGATTGAAATGAGTGGAGAGGGATGAGATTGTAGATGGGAAGAGAGAAGGAGAAAATGAAATTGAGGTAAGGAAAAAAAGGGCCAGCAGAAAGAGGGAGGCCCATAGTTGATGAGGAGAATGAGGGTGGACAGCTAAGGAGCTCTGAAAGTAAGAAAGTAAGAGAGGGGCACAATAAGGGAGGCATTAATCACTAATATTAGACTTGAACAGGGATCCTTCCTATAGAATTTTTATTCAACCTAAAGAATTCTATAGCAGAAATATAATTATATATGACCTTCTGTATGTTTAAAAAATGATTATACATCCCATTAGTTTTATTCCTATTTAATTCTGTACATTACATCAGAATAACTGCTCGGAGTGTAGCTATGACAATGTTATTCCAAAATAACTCTGCTATGTAGACATACCTCATAAGTCATCTTATTTATTGCAGACAGTCAGGACTTGACAACTTAAGAGTTCACAACAGCAAGATTTTTGAAAGAACTCACTTCTTTCCAATTAAAACAATGTTATCTGAGCACCTGTCTAAAATGACTGAGACACAGTCACTCTTATGAAGTTTTACCTTGAAATAATTTTGTGTTTTACAATACCTTCTTCAACGGCTTCCCTTAGGTCTTTTTCAGTTCAAAATGCTATAATCAGTCATGGGAGACAGACATATTCAGATATATAATTGTACTCAATTATTTACTAAATATAAGTTCTGAAACTGATTAACATTACAGATTAACTTCTAAATTATTTAGTAGTTACCATTCAAAATATTTAACTGCATCCAGTTTAGTTTTAAGAACAGAAGAATGCCCTTTTCAATTGATCAGAGAACATAAAGATTTTGATTTTAAAAATTCATTGTTTAGCAGCTGGCTAGTTTTTACTATGAGAATTTTTCTTAAATTAAACCTTGAAACTGCAAACACTTATATACACTCAATTCTAAGCACATGGGTAGTTCCATGAGCCATTACACTCAGTCCTCCAAAATGGCAACTGGATTTCCAGAGAGCTTCATGATTTTATTATATAGTATCGGTTTCTGTATCATTTCAGAGTCCTCTTATTACATATTTGTAAAAAATTCTTATGTACATAGTATAACAGGCAGGACATTATATGGAAGACATTTATAGCAATCTTAATACGCTGTAAATTTTATACATAGTAATAAACACACTCACCACAGACACACATTTTTTTTGGCTCATGCATACACATTCATTAACCCTACTTCTATTCTATATGCTATACTATAGCTTGCATACTTATTCTCTGTATTCTTCTTTCATTCTGCTCTGTCTCAGAATCTTTTTTTCTGGTTTTTCCTGCTGATGCTACTATTCTGCAATGACTTCTGCTTCCTTCTTCTCCTGGTCCTAATGTGGCTGGCTTTTACCTGCTTGCTCTCAGTTTTTCATACAAATTTTGGTCTGTTCTGATTGGCTTGTTTCCCAATCCTAGCATTAGCATAGCTATACTCCAAATTATCTTTAAATACTCTAATTGGTCAGTACTTCAAACCAATCACAACTGCTAAATCTAAGTGTCAAAGCTGTTACACAATGAATTATAGTATTATGGGCTGTTTATCATTATGGTATGGTGACCCTCACCTAGTTTTGGTCTAAGCAGGTCTGACTGCACTCTTCCTGAAGTGTTGCAGTAACCTTTACTTGACTTCAGTCCACACTTGCCAATATACTAGCTATAGGGTGAGTTTAAATTAGGTCATTCTATTTGGTTATGTGGCAATACTTTACACATATCAAAGTACTAAACTGTAAACAATACCTCATCCTTTTTAATATGTTTCTAATTGTTAAGGTATGCATCTCACTATTAAGATCCACTATTGCCACTCTATTATTAGCTAATTTAGTTAATTTTATGATGATTTTTCCCGTGTTTTCAATCAGTGGTGGCAAAGCAATGCTTCAGTGCTGTGCTTAGAAAACAGAATAGAGCAGCTCAGTCTTTTGCACTAAAAGCATTTTTTTCAAAATCCATTAAGTCTTGCTTGTTTAAAAGCAAACAACAGTTCTTTTATTTGGGTTTCTTACTAGCCAGTGGTCACTGTGCACAATGAATTCCTCTAATAATAGAAGTTTTTCATGTCAGACTTTGAAATCTTGAGCAACATTCACTTCAATATCACACACTATATTGTTTATCAAATGTGGACTTTCTAGACATACCCATTATAAATCTCGGACCTTTATGCATGTGTTTAATTGAGGCAGTAGGTATATAGTCAGATATTCTTGCCATTGGATTGTTCTGGTCTCGGTAGAATTTTGCCACATGCCTAAACTTAAAACAGGTTAGATGTAAAGATTATTTTGTGTGATTGAAATGTGCACAAGGGGGTACTTTACCATTGAAAGGAATTTACATAGAGGAGACTCACCATTCTATGTTAAAAGGCAGCTGCAATTTGAATAGAACTAGGGAATTAGGAGTATCCAGAAAAAAAATCACATCCATGGGCAGGTTGAACAATAAATTCAATAGTATTGGGTCAGCTCTGATCTTAGCTTTTCACAAAAAGCAAACAAACAGGTTAGTGATAAAATTGATTACATGTCATATTTCCAAGCTTTATGGCAGATAATTCAGCAAGTCCCACAACAACTTCCCTTAATTCTGCCTCAATTTTCTACATCTACTGAACATTTCCTTAATATTTGTAAATCCAACTTCTATGGCCTTGTCCTGTTTGTTCATTTTAATCTAGAGGTTACCTATTTAACTCTCAGTATTTCTGCTTCCTCCGATGATGGGGTTGCGGAATGTACATCTGTATACTTCCTTGTGCTGCAAACCACATTTGCATAATGCTAGGTTGATATCCCTGTCACAAACAGGAATTCCTTAACTGAGCCTGTGGGACTGAAGAGAACTATTCTGAGAATGGTCATGTATACATTTCCCTATCTGTAACAATTCAACAGTAAACTTTTCTTTTAGTTGAATCGTCTACCAGGGGTATCATTCCTATATGCCATCTAATATCTCCACCTTTTTGTAACTTCAGGGATAGTTGTATTGTAACTACTATACAGAGACATACCCAGATATTAATTTAGTCTGTCATTAGGTATCCAGGCATTTCCTTCAAAATTATCCCTGACATAGGTTATACAGCTGGAGGGTCTAGTTGGTTCTGAATCACCATCAAATGGCTGTCAGTCCAAATACAGCTCCCAAAACCAAAATTTTCTAAAAATAATAATCCAAATGAACAGCCATATCACTTAGCCCCTCCAGTTACATCTGTAGTACCAATTTCAAAGCCCCATCCTAATCTCGCTGTGGCTCTTTTCTAAAGACTACAAGATAATGACATCAATTCCTTATTCATTGGGTCACTCTCCAATTTCCCACTGAATATTTCCTTCATAATAAGTGGAATCTTTCAACTCATTTGCATGTATCCACTTAAGGAGAACTGTATATGCAGATTTTAATATGGTATGCCACTAATTATATTTTTATTTATGATTTATATGATGTCATAAGGACCTTTCTTATTATATCAGAACTTTCATAATCCTTTCCTCTTTGATATAATTAAGAAAAAACATAATATATCATTTTCATGGATGAGGATTACCAGGCATAATAAGCTTTTGTCTTCCTTTGCTAGCCTTTCCATGGTTTCAGTGCTAAAAGAAAACAGTGCTTTCAAATGTGGCTTTAACTGAGAAATGTTGGAGCTCAGATTTTCTGTATGTGACTGATGTAGAATGTGATATGGGGGATCATTGTAACTTCCTGTAATGAGCTTCAAAATCCTGTCATGTATAAAGCAAATAGCCCAATGGACTTTAGGGAAAACTTGCAACTCATTTTCTTTGATGATTGGGCAGATTTCATAAACTTGATTATATGTTCCTTTGCATTTTCTACTTAGCCAAGTGACTGTCAATTATGTGCAAGGTATAGCTTGTTCTTGTTTTTAAATTCCCAGTGTATTGCACACATCTGCCACAATCTCAGAAGTGAAGGCTGCATTTCCGTCTGACTTTGTTCTCAAAGATAAGCACCTGTGACTGAGAATATGATTCACCAAAATAAATGGTATGCTTTAAACTGTGTCATTTGGTATGGGAATTCCACCCTTCTGGTAAACAAACCGCTGATAGTCAGCATGTACTTAAATCATTTCTTTGTGTCTACTTGCCTTATCCTCAAAGTGGCAGAACACATTATACCTTCAGATGGTTAGACATACCACAAAAATGGTCTGTCTGTGTCTAGACTGGCAAGTTTTTGCGCAAAAGCAAGTGCCAGCTGTCTACACTGGCCACTTGAATTTGCGCAAGAACACTGACGATCTAATGTATGATTGTCAGTGTTCTTGCGCAAATACAACGACTCTCCCACTCGGGAAAAAGCCCTCTTGTGCAAATGCTTTTGCGCAAGAGGGCCAGTGTAGACAACTGAGAACTGTTTTGCGCAAAATAGCCCCGATGGAGAAAATGGTGATCGGGGCTTTTTTGCGCAAAACTGCGTCTAAATTGGCCACGGATGCTTTTGCGCAAAAGCGCTTTTGCACAAAAGCATCTGTGCCAATCTAGACGCTCTTTTCCACAAATGCTTTTAATGGAAAAACTTTTCCGTTAAAAGCATTTGCGGAAAATCATGCCAGTCTAGACGCAGCCTCTGTGTATAGCTCTAACCTGTACACATGACAAAACAAATAATGTTAGGTTTTTTTCCAAAATTTCCTCTATAACCAAGTATCTACTCTTTCTGCATATTGGTTTTTAACTCTAATAGTTGGTATATCTGCAATATTTCAGATTGGGTTTTCCAAAACACATCAGTTTCAACACATTCCATTCCTTACATGTGAAAGGAACACCCTTCTGCATGTAGTTACAGATAAAATGTCTTCACAGTATCATCGGAATGATGGCATTCCTCTGTGAAGGTGGACTTTCTGTCTTCTCTACAATTGTCTGCTTCACTTCTCTAGTAGTTTCCTAGCACCAATAGAATCCTGATATTTCTTGAACTCTTAAAAGTCTTATATTATACATAGTTTATGTCCTCAGTCCTACCCTCCAAATATAAGATCCATGCAGAAATTCTCAGATTTACTCTCTCTTGCTTGTTTTGTCTTCAAGTATGCAACGGATTAATGGTTAATCGACAGTTTGTTGTCCAGCAACAATGCAATTCAAACCTACACTGCTCTGAAACCTACATAGCAGTTAGCAGAGCTCTCTCTCTTTGAATGGGTTGAAGTATTTCTTTTCCACACACACAGTCATATATTGGGATAAGCTACCTCTCTGTTCTCATTATTGATAAAATACTGTTCTCAGAATTAGGCACTATTCCAGCTTGAAGGTAAAACTCTTTACCTTACTGTAGAAAAGTTAAGCAATAGGCATTGCTATGGCACTGAAAGACCAGTCAGTCTGAATATGATCCATAACACCTTAAAAGGATAAATCTAATACATCTGTGAGTTTCTAAGATGCCAGAGGACTCCTTGTTGTTTTTGCAGATACAGATGAACACAGATACCTCTCTGAGACCTTAAAAGAAGCCATTACAATGGTAATCAAGACAATTTACTTGTTTATGAATTCTGAAGACATGTACCACACCAACAATCATTTATTTGTCGTAAAAAAAACCCCAAGGGTATATACTAAATGTATTTATCTGTGTTTATCTATACCTTGTTACAAGCTTAACAATGTAACCAGGTTAGCTTGTAGATGCTAATTCCCATTCATTTCTTAATTGCTTTTATATTGTGCCTGTGGCTGGATTAGTTAAAATTAAAGATGTTAGATACTGCAATAAATTAGTCAGATTATCTACATTGTCTCCATTTTAACTAGCTATGTTATAATGAAGCTAATTGCCTTATGTGAATGAATACAACTACAGGCTGCACCTCCCAAAAGACTCTACCACAGATATCCCTGAATAAGAGAGCCCTAGGCAGGAGGGCCAGCAGCTGAGAGCCCCGCACACACTAGTAGGGCTAGGGCCTCAGCAGTAAATTTTGCACTTGTGTGGCCACTCAAGAGAGATTCAAATGCTGCCCAGCTGATTAACAGAGTGCCCACAGCTAGGTTTTTTTGTTTCTACTTCTGATGCACAGTTGTACATGCCTCACTGCACATGAAAAAGTTGATGTCATACACAGATGAAAAAAATCTGCCTATGGATAGAAAAGATGATTATTATTAGGTAAGATCTGAGACTTATATTGACCTTGAGATAAAGCCCCACTCCTCTGGGACTGGTAATCCTCATATATCGTGACTAACTTTTCAGTAATCATTTATTTATATTAGACTTGGTTGTTCTGAAGGGTGTTAAAGAAAGGCTTGCCTAGAGGATACTGTGTTTGTTACCAGCTTGGTGAATCTATTTATTACATTCCTTAAAACCAGTTTGGGGGATTATCTGTCCTGTCTCTTGCGGTGTACCCTGAGTATGTTATTCTCAATGGTACCTATGTAGGCACCAAATTGCATAGCATATTTTTCTGCTCTTTATCTGCTTCATCCTGCTCAACTCTCTACAGCTGCAGTCATAGCCGTCTGCACTTATGATGGCATCACAGTCATATTTAAATGATCTTAAATTGTTAAAATTCCCCAGAAAACTTTTAAGTTCTTTCAACTCTGTTGCTGCTCTTAAATCACAGATGGTCTGAACTGTTCTCCTGCAGTTTACATTAACCTTGATAAAAGTTGACTGAAATTCCTTAAAAGTTGTTTACAATTCCAGCTTCTCCTTTTCTGTTTGTGCAGATGATTTTCTACCTGAATTACTAATTAAAAGAGGGATTGAGGTGAAATCTCTACCCTCTCTCCTCAAATATCTGTTACAATATGCTGTCTAGTGCCAATCTGGAATAGACTGGTATCTATTCAGACAACACAGGATCTTTACCATCTAGTATCCTGGGAAAGAGAGAAAATCAGACTTAACCAAGTATAACTCTTTCCCTAGATAAAGTCAGCAGCAACAAATGCCAGATTCAATACCCAGGGGTCCCGCTTAATAATATAACACAGAACTGGCTCGAGCCCCCACCCGGTAATCTTGAAAAATTGAACAACACCGTTGGGCCCCTCTATAAGGCAACACTTTTCCTGTCACATGCACTGAGTCTCTGTAGAGCAGAGAAGACTTTTAACTAAAAAAGGAAATTAACCTGGAATTAATTAGGAAACTATCAAAATCATGATTCAAATACATGACCACAAGCAAAACTCCAGCTCTAGAGTACATGGAGGCAAAGGACACTGAACAGTTTCTCACTTTACAGAGTGTGAGACTAACAAACAAATGACCTTTAAGATACTACTCCCCTTTCTCATGCCCCACTGACAGCTACTATTTTTGTTCAGCAGAGTCCCAGACTTCAGAGATACCTCCACTTCCCACTCAGGTGGGGGGAGGAGGGTGACGAGAGAAAGGTCAAGCTATGCCTTCAGCGCTGCTCGTGCCAAAACAGACTGCAGCACCAGCACCATCGTTCATTCTGCTGCTGTGGTTCATAATGCCACAGTTCATTCAACCAGCCCATCATCTGCTCTGTCCCTGAGGATCCTTCATCATCACCTTCTGCTGCCACCTATGTCTGTAGCAGGCCAAAGCGCTTAGACTGGATTCTCAGAGATTTCAGCTCTCGTGGCTACTTAATAAAACAAAAGACTCTCAAGCAGCCTAAACAGCAAGATCTTTAAATAGGGATAGGAGCAGGTCAAATGACGCTTATGACCATCAGGGTGCGTCTACACAGCACCGTTAGCTTGAAATAAGCTATGGAATTTTCGCTACGCAAATTGAATAGCTTATTTCAAATGTACTTTGAAATACCTTATTTCATAATTTCCAAATAACTTGCTATTCTGAAATTCCCTTAACCCTTGTGAAATGAGGGTTACTGGGACGTCAAAATAAGTTAACCGTTAGTTCAAAATCTACTTTGAAATAACATTCTGCTTCAATAGATGAGGAATATCTATTTCAGGTACAATATCCTGAAATAATGCTGCAGTGTACATGTACTCTCAGGTAGAGTCCCCAAACACCTATCCAGAGACCCTTCCTCTCACTACTGGGATCAGGCATCTGAACCTCCTGCTTAGCAAGTTAGGTTTAATTGAGGCTGTCCCCTACAATGAGGACAGACTAAAAAGAGTTCTGTTGCCTTTTACGCATACAGTAAGGATAACGACATTTTATTACTGTTGGATTCAATACTAAAGTGATTTGTAACTCAACACAAGCCAAAACTGATCACTTCAGCAATATAGCTCTACTTGCTGGATTTCTAGGCAGAGTATGTGTTTTCATGGAAATACAATCTGGTCCTGAAGTCTTTTCTCCCCAGCTCATCACAGGCTGTCAGGAGAGAGATCACTCAGACTTTGCTTACAAAAAGAAAAGGTAAATATGTGAGAAGAAATGGTCTACAGATTATCCTTTCCCCCCCCCCCCCCCCCCCCCCCAACCACACACCCATAGGGTACACATTTCACAATGGAAACAGATAATGAAAAATCATTCCAGTTGGCTTTCACTGTTCCAATTTCAGCCTGAGCCAGACAATAATTAGTGGGTCTGGCCCACGAAAGCTCATCACCTATTAAACCATCTTATTAGTCTTTAAAGTGCTACATGGTCCTGGGGTTTTTTTTGTTTTTTTTTTTAGTTTTGATATATTCTTTAGTAAAACATGAGCAATTCGCGTGTGTCTAGACTACAGGGTTTTGTCAACAAAAGTGGACTTCTGTCGACAAAACTATACCTGCGTCTACCCTACTGCCGAGTTCTGTTGACATAATGTCGAAAGAACACGGTAGTTTTGTCGATGGCGGTAAACCTCATTCTACAAGGAATAGTGCCTTTTGTCGACAGAGTTCTATCGACCAAAGGTGTTATTGTATTTACACTGTTCTTTGTGTCTACATTCTCATGTTGACAAAGCGGCTTGCTTTGTTGACAGAACTGGATGTAGTCTAGATGCTCTTTGTCGACAGAAGCTTTGTCGACAGTATCTGTCGACAAAGCCTCTATTGACAAAAGCCTGTAGTCTAGACTTACCCCTGGAGAAGTAAAGGAAATACGCACTATTGTTTTGCCAGATGAGTGAAAGCTTTCTTTCTGGAAAAAAAATCATTATAGTTGACAATTTTGTAAAATATCCATAGCAACACAAACTAAGACCTTCAACTTAGTTAAAAAGTTTGTTGCTACTTCTCATGGAAATTCACATAATGCCAAAAACTTTCAATTTCTCATTGTCGCCAAGCAAGATCTCAGGCAAGTAAAGTTCCTGACCTAGATATAGTTTCTGTAAAATATTGCTGTGGACAGAATGGCCATCAGGGCATCTATGCTTTTTCCTCTTCCCTCTTCTTCTGAAAAAACTCCCTCTTCCCCGTCCACACATGTCTTTTTGCAAAAGAGCTCTTTCGGAAAAAGGCTTCTTCCTCACAGAATGATGATTGACAATTGTTCAAAAAGCCCTCTGTTCTTTCAATTTACTTTTCGATTTACTGCGCTTGCAGTGTGGATGTAACCAGGGGCAGACTGGCAATCAAAATAGGCCCAGGAAATGGTTTGAGAATGACCCACTTTTTCACATCAAATAATTTTTTTTTAAATTTACTCTTTAACTCTAAGTCGTTCATAACATCCTCGTTATTTATTTCGGACAGTAGGTGCTTCTCGCATGACATTAACATGAAGGATTCAAGATGTGACTGTGTAAGACAATTTTGAAATTTGTTCAGAATATACTTCAGCTCTGAAAAGACCTCTCTTTGAAATATACTTTTCAGCTTTGAAAAGTATATTTCAAAGCTGAATATACTTCAGCTTTGAAAAGACTTCTCACATGGGTTGCAGACAAGGTTAATACATATTTGTACACTAGATACCTGGGTTACCTGGATTGCAGACAAGGTTAATACATATTTGTACACTAGAAAGACGTGCTTATATGCTAGCGTGTGCAAATTAAACTTGGCCAAAACATGGTAACAACATGCCATGCAGTTTTTGTAGGATTTACATTTTTTGAGAGCAGTTTTGTTGCAATTGTCATTATTCCCAATAGTGTCATTTAAGACATTTTCGGTAAGAGTTTACCTGAATTTGCTCCATTCCCTTGCAAAATTCATCACCTCTGCATGCAATATTTCTTTTGAAAGAGTATTGTTAAATTTTTTTAACAACTCACTTAATTTTTCAAATGCATTTTTGGGGAGGTTGTTTAGAATATTTTCAAAATTTTTCAGATCCAAATAAGAAAATTCTGCATAAGGATTGTGGTGTTTTAGATACCTCATATTGAAACTGTTGACTACTCTGTCCATTGCAACATTATACACATTTATGCGATAAGTTTCTTTTGCATTTCGTAGCGTTTCATTTGAACCAAATTCCTAACTTTTTCTGTATTCTAGTCTGTTTTTCTTTAAAATCTGTTTTAATGAACATATCTATACTTCTGATTTCTAATTCTTCATTTGCCGATGTCACAAATTTTGTAGCTGCAATAAGGATTAGTTCTAAATTTCTCAATATTTTAGACAATTCTTCAGAAGTACTTTTAATCATTTGATACAGTTTTATAATGTACATGTTATTCAACTGTAAATACTCCGATAAAGGAGAATTGTGATAAAAAATATGTAAAATCTGTAAAAATAGTTACTATTGTTTCAAAACGGGTCAGAGAATCCAAAATAGTTTGTGCTTTCTGATGCACATCTTTGTTAAATTTAATGGATTCTGAAATTTCATAAAATATTTGTAACATATCACAATAAAATGTAACATCTGTAGTATTAAGAGGACCAAAAAAATTTCTTAAAGCTCTGTCTTTCACCCACCAGCAAATATTTCCAATTGAACTGAAATATACTTCATCTTATAAATTCGCGCCACACATTCATGCGTAAGTATGATTCCCTGAGAAAAACTGAACAGGTGTTAATAATCCCAAAGAGAGAAATAGTTTCCACCATAATCTGTTATTTCACTTATAATTAAATTCAAAATATGTGCATAGCAACACACATGCATTTGGCCAGGTGCAGTTATCAAGCCACACAGAAAACCCATTATATTCAGCTTGCATATTGGCTGCTCCATCATAGAGTTACCAATACATTTTCTTATTTCGATATTCAGGTTTTTTAAAGGATTGAAAGCTAAATCGCTCAATGCGTTACCAGTTATTGACGTACAGTTGACTGCTGCCACTAAATGTTCGTGGATAGTATTTGTCACGTATATTACAACAATCGAACATTGATCATGAACATTAATATACTGCATTGTATCTATTTGTATGCTGAACATTTCTGCATCTCTAATTTCATCACCTAGCATTTTCTTTAAGGTGTGTGTGATGGAATCAATAACTGCATTTGCAGTTGTTTTGGACAACAATGTCTGCAGATTTCCTCACCCCTTTTTATTCACATTTATGTCATGATGTTGTTTGCTTTTTTCTACTACCTCATCAATATGTACTTTTAATATCGGATCAAATTTACTAATAATTAAAAGTAACTCCAAGAAGATCAACATTTTCATTGAGTAATGTATATGCTGCTTCATTTGCACTTCCTCTGTAGCTGAGCCCTTGCTTTCCAATTAGTTTTATAATTTCAATTATCTTTTGCATAATTTGACAATTGCGTTGTGAGTTTTCAAGTTTCTTTCTTGTAAATAAACTTAACGGATTTCTTTTATTAGTTTTTAAAATATATGCTTCAGTAGAATTTGCATGAAGTGCAGACATTTTATGTTCTAAGATTCTTTGGTAAACGTGTTTAGTGTGATTTACATCAAATCCAGTGATAAATGTAGAATTATCTGAATCGTTGCTAAATGCAAGGCAAAAAGAGCAAAATAAATTTTCTATTTCAGTATTATACGTCAACCAATGACAACGTAAACCATCTTGTTGAAAATAAATATTTTTTAATTTAATTTTTCATTAAAATTGTGGTGTTTTGGATGAAACTTGAGAAAATGATTTAGATTTTCTTGTTTTAGTTGTAAGAAATAAATACTTTCGGATTCATTATCCCCCACATTAATCTGAGGAAGAGGTCAACAGCACGGCAGAAACAAAATCATTAGGGTTACCAGTAAAGGATGGTAAATTCAACCATTATTTGGGTTCAAGAATGGAATTATCAGGAGATTGTGAAGTCGATGGAATGGCGGGAATAACTTTGAGAGCAGAGTCTGAATTCTTATTTATCAGTGATGCTGATGACAGTAACGCAGAACGTGAAGATTGTGCAGATATAGTTGTAGAATCGAATGTTTGTGTTTCCTCAAACTGAGAAGTACCAGTACCAAAGACATGTGTAGCAACATTTACATTCAGTGATGGTGTCAGGGAAGACTGACTGGTCACAATGGAAGAATCATCTGATTGAGAAGTGGTTTTCGAAAATATGTCCGTTAATTTCTGACATTTTTTCACTTTGGCTTGTAAGATTACCTTTTTCTTCTTTTTTAACTTCTCCCAACTACCTTCCACTTTTGTTTTGGACATATTTTAAATTATTTTGTTTGTACTTATCTTATATACTGCTATAATTCTTCTTGTACATAACATCAGGTCGACGGGAATGACGGTGATGTTTACAATGGCTGCAAAGGATGTCGACAGACCCACAACTGGAACCGGAACAACGTACAAGCACCAATTGATATTGTCAACAACAACCGTGTACAGTGATGTCACACACTGTGCCGCACTACAAGACTCGCGGAATATACGGACAGCAACAACTACAATACGCACGCACCTCGGCACTTACTCATCCAACCACTGCATACTCTTAGAAGCTTTATGGTGGATATTTTGGTTAATTCAGATGATGGCCCACCGGGAAATTCCCGGTATCCCGCCGGGCTATTCCACCCTGGACGTAACTCGAGTTTTGTTGGAAAAATGGCTGTTTTTCTGACAAAACTCTGCACTCTAGACATATCCTGAGTGTACTGTAATAAACTCACTGTTTTATTTCATGCCTTGCATGCTGTATCCGAATCTTAACATTTAATTAGCATTTGAAATGCTGGTATATTATTAGCAAAGTCTGGTTTTAATTAGATAGGGTATATTTTCCCATTGATGAGCAGGAAGATTTATGCACATAATTTTAATTAATAGTGATAGGACCTAAATACTTAACTCCCTTTTCTTCCATGGGTAATTGAGCCAATATGTCTCATTGAATGTCCTGAACACAGAAATAATAATCTACCATGGTCACACAACAAATAACCAAATTTAATCTACTATATTGGTCTGTGAACACACAAGAAACATTAAAATAACAGTGTTAATACAGCAGAACAGTTAATTAATCAAGTATTCAAATATCAAGGAATCACACTAGTTCACACTGAACACTCAGAGTTAAATACAAGTTACACACTTAAAAGTGACTAAAAATGGAAGTGTTGGATTTCATGTTTATCATCTTTCAATAACCACATTTAAATGTACTTGGAATATGATGGGATCCATGAGGCTGCACTTTGTCACTTTGTTGCCTTAAGGTTCAAGAGACAAACTCAAGAAACACAAAATAGAACTTGAGGGTATGTCTACACTAAAGAGTTTTTTTCAGAAAAATAGCCATTTTTCCCGAAAAACCTTCAATTACATCCACACTGCAATCGCATTCTTTTGAAAGAAAATTGAAAGAACAGAGGAGTTTTTCCGACATTGGTAAACCTCTTTCTACAAGAAAGAAGCCATTTTCTGAAAGAGCTCTTTCGGAAAAAGGTGTGTGTGGAGGGGGAAGAGGGAGTTCTTTCGCAAGAAGAGGAAAGAGGAAAAAGCACAGGTGCCCTGGTGACTATTCCACCCATAGTAATCATAGCTTAAATGCAAGATAGCATCCATTCAATCTGGACACTAACTTTCAAAAAAGCAGATCACTTTTTTGATGCGCTTTGGCAATGTGGATGCTCTCTTTTGGAAGGTTTTTTGGAAGATCTCTTTGGAAAAGCTTCTTCCAAAAGACGCCTGCAGTCTAGACATAGCCTGAGCAATTCCAACACAAGTGCTGGGGGACAAAAAGCAAAAAAATGCAACGCTACATGTGTAAGATATCTCAATTTCCTGCCTCATATGCCCAACCTGAGAAGCAGAAGCCTCAAGCTATCATGAAAATAATAGAATGCAACATTCGAAAAAGTGAAGTGATACAGGATAAAAAAAGCCTCTGTAAGCACTTTTGGGGAACAGACTTCATTTTGCTACAGTTGTATTTGTACAGTTCCTAGCATAATGGTGCCCTGTATTTGTGTCGAAACTGGGGACATTAAAAGCAGAGTTGCATGAAAACAGATTTTCCCACTTGCTTGCAATTCTGAAAAACTGGGAAGAAAATAATTTATGTTAGGTCAAGCCAAAAAAATTTTAAAAATCCACAATGTTGTATTGTTACTATTGGGGGATATTTTTTTACCAGTTTGGCAAACCAAATAGAATTTCTGAAATATTTCGATGTCAGTTAATCTGCATTTTTCCCCAAAAAAAGTTTCAGATAAAATATTTTATAGAGCTTGAACTACCATCATATACATAGTAAATAATAGCATGCTGTTGTCTACACTAGGGTACGTCTACACTGCACACTTATTTCAAAATAAGCTATTGCGGAATAGTTATTCCAAAATAACTTACATTTACACTGCAGGGAAGCCTCAAAATTAGTCCAAGGCAGGCTTCCCTAAAGTAGATGTGCTACCTTGATTTAGAACTCCAGGAGGCACTGTGGAGGAAAAACTTAGAATGGCCCTGGGGAGGGACTATTTCAAAATAGCAGCAGTGGAGCAACTACGCACACCTTATTTTGAAATAGCTATTTCCTCATAGGAGGAAGTTTACAGGTTTCAGAATAAGCCATGTGTTATTTTGAAATTATTTTGAAATAATAGAATGGCTGTGTAGCCATTAACACTTATTAATCAGAAGGCACCCTGTGCCCCCTTTCCAAAACCTGAACTTGTAAGGGCCACAATGGGAGATGGGGAATGAGCCCTGTCCTACCCTCTGGGGCATAAGGAAGCAGCCTATTCCCTACTAGTTTTACAGAGGGGCAGCTCGACCGAATCTTGTGCAAGGTCACACCACCACTCAGATTTGACTCCATTTTGTTTCTTTCCCTCTCTCCCCCATACACACACTTTTGCAGTCCTTCTGGCACTATGGGTTATGCAGTTCCATTGCTCCCAGCATCCCAGTGCAATGGGACAGCAGAGGCGCTGCTGATTTATGTGTCCTACAGAGGCTGCGGGGGAACATGTTTGCATATAAGGCTGTATTGGACACAGAGGCATTACCATATATCATAGTATAATCACTCAGCAAGCTCAATGATCTGAAGCATGCTTTGGGCTTTTTTCCTCCTTTTTACTTTTTTGTGGATTGAATTCTTCTTTTCACAGAGAAGGTGCTAGGGGATATTAGGGAAGAGATGATAAACTCAGTGTAGCCATTGCAAGGCAGCTCAGGAGAGATTGTGAATCTGATGCAAAACAAACTAATCTAGCAATGCATTGATTTTATTTGTGAAGTCTTTCCTCCCCACACTAAACTCCAAATTGACAATTCTTCAGCCTTACATCTTTTTTATTGCCTGTGATTAAAATCTGAACAAGCAGGTAGTTCACCCCAATCCTATATAGATGTAAGAGTTTCCTGCTGCAGTAAAGGAAGCCCAAGTGAGCTTGCTTCATTAACTGTTAAATGCAAGCTGCAGGGTGTTCTTTGTCATTGTCACTCCTCTGGAGAGAAGATATTGCAGCTCTCTGTGGAAGGGACATGAACAATATGGGCCTCTGCTAACATAGTTAAGAAGTTCATAATGTAGTTATGTCACAGGGTCCAGTCACTGCTGAGGTCTACTCCTTCTGGCCGCACTTCAGATTACACTAATTTGGTGGTCTCTTCCATGATCCTCTCTCGTCCTGCAGCTCCTTTTCCTCCTGGAGCTGCTACTTTATCTTCACAACTGAAGCAATCACACAGTGGAATGAGATCTGAGGCTTAATTCTAACACATGAAGCTTTTCATTAGCATTGTGAAGCACAAAAGAGTTGGTTTTACACACACATCAAAATCATCATCCCAATAAGCACGAATTAGCACCTTTGAGCTCAGTTAAGACTCTGCAGAAGTCAGTACCTAATAAACTTCAATTTTAGTAGGTGTAGGATCCAGCTTTTGGCCAACAATGTCAAATGGGTCAAAGAGCGCATGTTCATGAAGACTGAATTACCTTTTCACATCTAAGGTCTTGCATACTTGCTATGGTTCCTAGCATGAGTTCAGTTCGACCAGTACTATCATTCAAAATGTTGGTATCCCTAGTGTTTCAGATGTCACTGACATTTTAAGGACCATGAGTAATATTTTCAGAAATGCTGTAGGCACCTATGTGTGAATGGCTTTTGTGAATTACTGGCACTATCATGTAATATCTTGAACAAATTATAAAGAATTAAAATAAACCACCTTTGCTGGTGGTATGGCAGGGCAGATTGAGGAACTGTTTTTGTCAGAATCTATGTTAGAGTTGCAGGCCAGGGACTCTGATAAACTTATTAGCATGTTTTCTTGGTAGTGCTTTTTACTTTAAGAATAAAATAGACTTGCATAGAAAGTGGTTACCCATATCTGAAAAGAAAGCAAGAATGCAGGGGTAACATGGTGTAGGCAGGAATTGTGAAGCCTGAAAACACCATGGCAGGGATGTCCTTAGGATTAATGGAACCCTATGCAGTACTACTAAACTGGTGCCCCTATGCTCAACAACAGCCCAGTGGGATGATGATGATGATGATGATGATGATAATGATGATTTGTAGAGATGTGATTTTATAATCTTCAGTGACACTAATAAAATAATTTTTAAACAAATTTTATATTAAGGCCCCGTAGACTAACAGAGTAAATTCAGAAACTGGCAGTATATACCTGGGGTTGGCAAATGCCTGTTAAATGGCTTCATTACCATTTGAATGGCTCCTTCACAGGTTTGATGTTCTTGTAATAGGTCTAGTAGGCTTTTTCACTGTTAACTACATTCTCTCTGGAGTAAGCAGAGCCCACAGAACAGGGATAGGAAAAGTGCTGGGTGGACATTAAGACCCAGTGGTGCCCCAAATGTTGGGGTCTCCTTCCCAACTATATATTTTGGGTATGGGTAAGGATGGCTCTGCACCCTGACCTGAAGGCAAACAAATGCAGGTGTCCATAGCTGGAGATGTAGAATTCAACAGCTGGAGATGTAGAAGCCAAGACTGGATGCCCTTGCTAGCTATTAAGGGGCAATACATTGCAGTTACCCTGAACTGTGACTCCCCTAAGTCTCAGTTTGTTTCATTGAGACTTATGCTTCTAAGGTTCGAAATCTCAAAAATCTTTTGAGGATCACAGGACACAGACACCTGAAATTACTTACCTAGATCCTGAAATGTATTAAGGCCCCCTGACTCTCACTGATTTAAAAGGTAATTCGACATCTAAATACTGTTGAAGATATGGACTTTAGGTCTTGCAATTCTGAGTAAACAATACCTAAATACTTTGTAAAAATTGGGCCTACATCTCAAAGGCATGTATGTGCCTGAAAGGTACTGAAAGATTCAGGTGCCAAAAGCTGAAGTTTTGAAAATGTACCCAAGTCAGTTAGATCAGCTGTTAGCAGGGCTAGGTAATACAATGCTTTAAAATGCTGGTGGTAGCCAATGCCTATATATATATGAGAAAGTGCTCCATTTGTAATGTAAGAGGTACAGGAGCTCAAGCAATTTCTTTTACAATAACTGATGCAGCAAGCCCACAGGTTCTGGGACTATGAATTGCCAAGTCCATAAGTGCTGGGGCCCAGCCCTGGCAAGCCCTGCCACAAATTAAACACCAGTTTGAAGGCTCTCAGCTTTACCACTCTGGTTGAGATGAATCGCAGGGGGAAATGTATAATATTCCCCTAGTAGGTTTAAGGTTTAGAGATGGCCTCTGTAAAACATACTGGTAAAGTGGAAGAGAAAAGTCAGAACTGCAACTGCACAAAGCTGTACCTATCTATGAATAAGTCAAACTCTATTGTCAGTCTGCAGCACTAAGGATAAATAATATTTTTTTAAGTTTAGTTTAAAAAAAAGCTTCGCATGGCATATTTCCAAAAGTTTAAAATATTCAACTTCTTCCTCCTAAGGATGCTGAATTGAATTACTCAACAGAAGCCTCATCAATAGGTAATAAATGCTGTAATTCTCTCTACTGCTTTGGAAGAAACAATAATTAAAAGTTCTTGCGTAAGGTTCTGATTCACACAACAAAAAGATTTATGGTCTATTAAAACACATGCATTAAGACAGTATTTCAATGGGCTCTACCCTCTTTTCTTTAATTGCACAACCTTGGAAGTTTGAGAGACAGAAAAAAAATTTAGTGCTGAAATCACTACCAGTGCACTGAACAGATGCCACAATTAAAAGATGCTTTATTATACTGTGTTTATAATGGCTGGGTGAGCTCTCTGCAGTAAATAATTTATAAAATAAATTTAGGTATATTCTTTTTCTTGGTGAATTGGCCACATATGGACAATTAGATATAGGTGGGTTTGCCCAATATTTAGAAATGTCTGAAGATCCCTTTGGGCCAGCTTGTGCCATTTTGGAACGGGTCCATGCTGGGAGTGCTGTGGCCCTCTACTGTCCCACAGAGTTTCACAATCCTTTCTGGAGTTCCCAGAGCATGGTTTGTTCACTGGTCTGTAGTCGGCTAGCTCTGCAGGTTGCAGCAGAGCAAGATAAGGCCTCCTTTCTTCCTGTTTCTTTCCATCTCTTACTTGGGAAGTGATGTGTGCACCCAAGGAATGTAGGGGCTTATCTTCACTACCTGGTTTATCGATGTTGCACCAGCAATCCACCGGCAGTCAATTTATCTTGTCTGCTTAGACATGATACATTGAACTCAGAGCGCTCTTCCATTGACTCTGGTACTCCACCAGGTTGAGAAGAGTAGTCAGAATTGATGGGAAAGCAGTCCACACTGACCTTACTACAGGGAAGACACCGCAGTAAGTACAACAACTTCAGCTGTGCTGTTCACATAGCTGAAGTTGCATAACTTAGATGGACCAGGGGAAGAGGGATATAGTCTAGACTAGATGTAGGAGGAAGAAGACCTAGAGCTACCCCCATGACATGAACAGATATAGACCAAAAAGACCTGTAAAAAAGTTGAGGATTCCACAGAGCTGCTTCAGGCCTCCCATTCTACAGCTTCCTCTCACCATGCAGGATAGCCGAGGGTATGAGCGATACAGTTACACCCAACATATCTATATAAATTACTTAAATGTGTAAATGTATGTGGTTTACAGTTAAAATATGGGGGAAATGTGCTTCTTTCATTCTCTGTGTGGGCCTCTATTCTGTATTCTGCACTACTTTAGCTTGCAGACCCACTCTTGTTAGGAGAGAGAGTTCCCACCAATGAATGAGTGCAGGGCACACCACAGAGGAACAATGGATAAGAGGCCTGATTTTCAGAAATGCTGAGTATCTGCACATCCTTCTGAGCTCAATGGGACTAATTTTTTTTTTGTTAGCATCTTTGAAAATCACGCCACTTATTCAAATACCTCATGTAGGATTTTAGGTATCCATAACTGTAAATCCCTGAGAACTCTGAAACTCCCCTTCCTATTTCCTTGGCAAGTGCTCACTTTTCATCTGGCCAGGTGACAATGATTGCTTCAAGGAGCAAATGATCCCCTACTTGCAGCAATGCTGAGATACTGGAGCTGATCCATGTTTGAGGAGAGGACTCTGGTCAGTGACTCAAGATGCCCTGAAAATGCTCTCTCCCTTCCCACAAGATCTATCATCAAAATGGAGAGAGCTATCCTCATTGTGGTGCTCTCATCAGTGATAGCCAGAGGCATCAAGTCATCCAATTGGACAGGTGCAAGTCAGGCAAGCACATCTGAAGACGTGGGGGTATTTTAGCGGAGGGGCAATGCTACTTAACCAAGTTTTCCAGTTAAAGTGCTAGGTCACAAAGATTTCACTGC
The DNA here is from genome assembly GCA_030068395.1 of Apalone spinifera. Lineage (NCBI taxonomy): Eukaryota > Metazoa > Chordata > Testudines > Trionychidae > Apalone > Apalone spinifera. Next base: position 141,815,759 of record CM057846.1, read on the forward strand.
ATTCACAAAATAAAGTAGAGTAACTACACTCCAAAACAGTCCACCTATTTTGTGCCTTTTCACAACCCATTCTATGGCTAGTTCAAAATGTCTTGTTCTATCTGCCAACCCATAACAAAGTAAGCAGAGATCAAAATGTTCCAAAGCAAACGCATTAGTATTTAAATAATTAAAACGTATGTAAACCTTGAAGAGAACATTCAACTATCATCATCCAACTTGTTTTACCCTCTTACCTCACGTTTCCATAAATAGTGATAATATAAATGGGTGCATGTAAGACTGAAGATCACCTCATAATCTGATCTAACCGTTTGTCATGCTGTCTTTTACACCCCATGAAAACCAAAGGGATTAGATGCTCACGGTACATTATAGGATTGACTGATTTGAGAAAACTTTGGCAATTCACAGTATCTGTGAACAAGAAAGGCCCAGACACACACAAAAATATTAAACTAGCTAGGGACATACACAGAGTAACATAAAACATTCTATAAAGATAATAGGTGCAAGAGGAAGACCAATGACAAGATGGGCCTATTACTCAAAGATGGATGAAAATCAAAATCAAAATAACAGAAAGTGTGGAAATGACAAAAACGCTGAATGACTCTGTTTCAGTTTTCAGAGAAAAAATTAGTAGCAATTGATGTCTAACAGAGCAAACGCCAATGAAAATGAGGTAGGATCAGAGTTTAAATTAGGAAAGAGCAAGTTAATCACTTAGACACACTAGATGTCTTCAATCACCAGGGCTTAATGAAATACATCCTAAGTTACTCAAGGGCCTGACTGAGGAGATATCTGAGCCATTAGCAATTATCTTTGAAAAGTCATGGAAGATGGGAGTGATTTCAGAAGACTGAAAAAAGCAAATATACTGCCCATCTATAAAAAGTGAAATAAGGACAACCTGAGGAATTACAGAGCAGTCATCTTAACTTCAGTACATGGAAAGATAATGGAGCAAATAATTAAGCAATCCATTTGCAAACATCTAGAAGATAATAAGGTGATAAGTAACCATTAGCATGGATTTGTCAAGAACAAATCATGTCAGACCAACCTGGCAGATTTCTTTGTCAAGTAACAAGCCTTGTGGATAAAGGGGAAAATAGTAGATTGGTATAATCTAGACTTCAGTAATGTGAGACAGTATCAAAAGCCTTACATTCTCATAAACAAATGAGCCTAGATGGAGCTACTAAAATATGAGTACAGAAGTGGTTAGAAAACCATTCCCAGAGAGTAGTTAGTTACCAGTGGCTCACAGACAAGGCAGAAGGGCATATCAAGTAGAGTCCTTCAGAAATCAGTTCTGGGTTTGGCTCTGTTCAATATCTTCATCAGTGATTTAGATAATGGCATAAAAATACACTAATAAAGTTTGAAGATGTTACAAAGCTGAGAGAGAATGCCAATGCTTTGGAGGGTATGATAAAAATTATCTGGACAAATTGGAGAAATAGTCTAAAGTAAATAGGATGAAATTCAATAAGGGCAAATGGAAAGTATTCCACTTAGGAAGGAACAATCCACTGACAAATACAAAATGGTAAATGACTGGCAAGGAAGGAGCAGGCAGAAAGGGATCTCCACGTCACTAAATATGAGTTAACAGTATAACACTGTGGCATAACAAACAACCAACCAAAAAACAAAAACAAATATTCTTGTTGAATGTATTGGAAGGAGTGTTGTAAGCAAGACATGAGAAGAAATTCTTCTGCTCAAATCCATGCCAGTTAGGTCTCAAATGTCATATTGGATACAGTTCTGGGTGCCAAGTTTCAGGCAGGAGGTAGACAAATTGCAGAATGTATAGAGAAGAGCAACAAAAATTATTAAAGTTTAAGAAAATAGGACCTATGAGAGAAGATTGAAAAAAACTGGGTTTGTTTAATCAGAAGAGAAAATTGAAGGGGATCATGATAACACTTTTCAAGTATGTAAAAGGTTGTTACCAGGAGGAAGGATGCAAATTGTTCTTGTTGACATCTGAAGTTAGGACAAGAAGCAATAGGCTTAAATTGCAGCAAGGGCAGTTTAGTTTGGATATTAGAAAGAACTTCCTATCTGCCAGAGGGGTTGAGCACTGGTATAAATTGCCTAGCAAGGTTGTGGAATCTCCATCATTGGAGATTTTTAAGAACAGGTTAGACAAACACCAGTGAGGGACACTCTAGTTAAAACGTAGTCCTGACATGAGTGAAGGGGACTGGACTAGATGACCTGTTGAGGTCTCTTCTTGTCAGCCCAGCAGGTAGTGATCAATGGCTTGATGTCAGGATGGTGGTCGGTTTCTAGCGGAGTGCCCCAAGGTTCGGTTCTACGACCGGTTTTGTTCAATATCTTTATTAATGACCTGAATGAGAGGATGGTTTCAACCCTCAGCAAGTTTGCAGATGACACTAAGCTAGGGGGAGAGGTAGATATGCT
>CM057846.1:141839582-141855855 GCA_030068395.1 Apalone spinifera
AAAAAAAAAGTGGTTTCCTGGTCAGGTGCTAAGGGAACCAGTCTGTTAAAACATGACTTCAAGATACATTATGCCATGAAAAATAGTACAGGTCTAAAAAAAATGTTATATTTTAATCAAAGTTCCCCCTCACTGAAAAAAAAAAAAAAGTTCTCATATGCACTTGACAGGGGAGAAAGGCAAAGTTAGGTGAGGTCTGCCAAGATCTAGGTGTCAAGATGTCTGCAGACCAGGGACCCTGACTGTACTTCTTTTAGAAAAAGCCACTAAATTATGGGCTTGATCCTACAAAGTCTGGAATAATCTGATCCTGATTCAGTAGAGCACGGAAGGATGGACTTAAATTACAACCTTTAAGTAGTCCCATTGACTACACAGGTACTTAAATTTAAATATGTGTTTAGGTGAAGCAGGACCAAACTGTTCAATAACTTTCAAGATTGAACATCCACATTTAAAAACTAGATTCTAGCTCATCTGTTGGGGTACTTATTATAATGAATGTGGAAGATACAGAGGGCCCAGTTGAGCTACTCTCTCTCACATATAGGGTTTGTTTACTTTGTGCTTTAGTCCTTACCAGAAGGTTGCAGCTTCTAATTTGCACTAATGTCTCCCACACTAAGGGTATGTCTAGACTGCAACCCTCTGTCAGCAGAGGGATACAGATTAGGCAGGTCGACATTGCAAATGATGCAGAGATTTAAATATCCCGTGCCTAATTTGCATAAAAATGGCCACCGCGTTTTGCCGACTCAGCACTTTGTCAGTTAAAAAGCGACAGTCTAGAGTGGGATCTGTCAAGAAAGCCTTTTTCGACAGATCCCTTATGCCTCCTGCAAGGAGGTTTTCAGGATCTGTCGAAAAAGGCTTTCTTTCTTGACAGATCCCCCTCTATACTGCCGCTTTTTGCAGATAAAATACTGAATCGGCAAAACGCGGTAGCCATTTTCATGCAAATTAGGCACAGGATATTTAAGTCCCTGCCTCGTTTGCAATGTTGACCTGCCTAATCTGCATCCCTGTGCTGACAGAGAGATGCAGTCTAGACATAACCTAACTGGCCTGTATGGAACCTTCTGGCATATTTTAGTGCACATTAACATAATCCTGTTTTATTGCACACCGTCAGGACATGCTGGTACAGATTAAACCACCATGTGGACAAGCCCTGACTAGAGGGGTCCCACTGAAATCAATAGGATGCCTTGTAAACCTTAAATAAGGTATTATTCAATGTGATTGAAAAATTTGACGTAGAAAGAGGAAGGAAAGTTTTTTGAATAAAGGTCAAAACTGGGAGTAAGGAGACCTGAATTCAGTTTTGAGCACTGGTACAGATGTCCTATGTGACTTTGAGAAAATAATGTAAACGTTTTGTGCTTCTTTTTCTTTACATGAAACAGGAGGATAATAATAAGCACATACTTGTCACATCGGCTATGTCGATACTTGAGTGTTTCTCCAATTATTTGTGCATATATTGCTAGTGTGGGTATCCCATACCCTTGCTGAAGGTCCACATATGCTTTGCTCTACACTGCTATATTCCTGAGGCCAAATTGGCCCTTTTCAGTACACTACCTTAGCACTACCACTTCAGGGGGTATGTCCCAGACTCCTGTGAGTCTCTCCTTGAGAGACTTAGCAACTGCTTTGCTGTGTGTTGCTGGTACTGTCCACACCCTTTATGTATTTGGCAATGGCAGCTGCCACTCACCTCTCCCATCTGCAAAACTGCATGGAAGATATGGGGCAAGTCCATGATGATGTGGTTCTGTTTTTTCTGCTATTTTCAGGATAATCTTCATGTGGTTCAGTGTTGATGACTGGATAGAATAATTACAGAAATGTTTCAAATTCCAAGGATGGATGAGTTGGCAGGTAAATGAAAATCCACGGGTGCTTGTGGAGATTTGCCAGGCTAACAATATTGTTATCTACCCATGGGTAGTTGCCTTAATTAAATCCCTGAAATTAGAACTGGATTTCAAAGATGGGGTTTCTGGATTGTTCAGGTGCCATCAAAGGAACACACTTCTCTAAATGTTGCCCACAGAACAAGTGCCCATGAAGATACACTTGTTCTCTGACATGCAGGAAAGGTCCATGATGCCTGGGTGTTCAGCAGTTTGGGTAGTGTCACAAAGAGGAAATGGGGACTTAATCCCCAGACAAAAAGTTATTCTGTATATTATTTCTGTCTCCATGTTTATTTTAGCTCATGAAGCTTTACCCTGACAACTCTGAGCCAAGAGAAAGGGAATTCACTTATAGACTGAGTAGCTGCACAATGATGGTTGAATGTATATAGGGATGGCTGAAAACATATTGGCGATGACTACATGCTCATCTTGATGACAACGTGGGCAACTTGATTTGCATAATCATGGCACATGCCTTGCAGAACATATGTGAAACAAAATTTGAATATGTTTGGACAGAGTAGACAGAGGACAGATCCAGTTTTCAAAGTCCAGGAAACTGGATCCCGGCCATGTGCACATTGCTCCTACTTCAAGATGCCACTTGCTGGCACATATTAGAACAGCAGGGAGACTGACGTTGGCTTCAGACTGTGTGATGGACATGTTGACACTACACGGCTGCTGGAAAAGCTCAAAAGTCCTTGTTGTCTTGTGATCCTGTGTAGGGCATATCAGTGTGTCCTGTTGGGTCAAGTCTCCTCATCAAGTTAAACACTGTTGTCCAAGGTTTTGTGCTGTATAGCCATTTTAACTGCTGACACAGAACAATGTTTTTTGTTATATGTTAAAAGCTTTGTTTCTGGGTGGCTCATTGGAAGCACTTAATCATTGTGGGGACCAAGAAGGGGATTGTGAGTCACTTCATTCTAAGTGCTCGCAGCCCTGGAGAGCATTCAGACCAGCTTTTTGTAACATGGGCAACTATGAGATTCCCTCTCAGATCAATTGCTGCAGTCCTTCACCCTCTGCTACAGGTGCCTCATGTGGTTCATGTACTCTTAGCACTGGGACAGAGTCCAGTGAAAGCTGTCTCCTCCAGACTTGATTAAATCTCCCAGTACAGGTGCCTGGTCATATCCAGGCTAAATCAAGAGAGACAATGTAATGTACTTTCAGACTATGACCCATGATAACTATACTTATTAATAGGTTTCAGCAGAAAACTATTCTGCAGTGTTCCTTTCAGGTCACTCCTACGAGATCAGTGGGTGGGTCAGGGGACTTTATACCTTTGAGTAAGGGTCAGGCTCCAAAGGGATCAATGCACTGTGGGAATGGCCCAGGAGAAGTACAGATAACCACGACCAGGGTAAATGTGTCTTTTCCCCATCCTCACTGCACTATAGAATGAGTGTGGGGTCATGCAACAATGAAGGCATATATGTACTAGAGCTCTTCAGGACTGTTCTTTTTCCCACGCTAAAATGTTCTTCAGGAATGTGCTTCAAATGTGGACAATATGGGATTATGGCCCAGCAAAACACAAATAACCTGGGAAATGTGCACGTGTAGGCATAGCCATTGTGTGAGTAGAGCTGTGCAAATGGATTTTTCAGTTCACTGCCAATTAAAAAAAATCATTTCTGGATGAATTGGATATGATTTTTCAACATTTTCAGAATAGTGAAAAGTAAAAATAAATCTGTTTTAGTTAAAGAGAAACTTCTTGTTCAACCCAACACAAATGATTTCATTGTCTGAGCATTTAAAAACTTTAAAATACATTTGAAAGAAATTTAAAATGAAAAAAGTTATTTCAAATGAAAAAATCAAAATGTTTCATTTCAAATGTTTTACTAAAATTTTCAGAATTTTGTTTTGTTTGCTTTTGTTTTCAATACTCACAAGACAGTGAAACTGATACAATGGGTATTTCACCCCCCAAAAAAGGCCAAAAATTTCACTCATCTGTAGTTTTTGAAGGATCTAAAAGAAAAGATGTATGGATATACAAAGTATTATCTGCAGGTCCACATTATGAGGGCATACTAGAGATATGATTGTTATTAACACAGCATTGACTAGATGAGTGGAGCTGAACAAAATATAAAAGACACATATGCACTGCATTATCTTTTCATTTGCACAGGTTTATGTCAGTGCAATGTCAATTACTGCAATGGAATTACCTCAGTTTTACTTTGACATGAGATTACAATCAAGCCATGTGCATTGTTTTCATTAAAAAATTACAGACTAACACTGACAGTTTGTATACTAGCCAAGCATAAAGTCCTCAAAATTCAAAAATATATGGTGCATTTCTGAGAATATAACTTGGCATGTGGACTGTATGCAGTATTTTAGTTCAGTGTATATTTATAGGAGCTGTCATTCTGTCCCATATATGACATGCCCACTTCACTTTTTTTGCATCACTCAATCAAAGTGAAGTGTCCCAGGAGTTGATCCTGGGCCTGATTTTGTTTATATCTTCATTAATGATCTAGATAATAGGATGGATTGACCCGCTCAGTAAGTTCATGCATGATACAATAACAGTATGGTAGGGGAAGTGGTAGATATTCTAGAGTGTAGGGAGAGGGTCCAGAGTGACCTAGAAACATTGGAGGGTTGGGCCAAAAGAGATCTGATGAGGTTCAACATGAACAAGTGCAGAATCCTGAACTTGGGATGGAAGATTCCCAAGCACTGAGGACTGACTGGGGCTACGTCTACACTACAAGTTTTCTCAGCAAAAATATGCTACAAAGGGACTCATTTGCATGAGTCGCAATCTCATTTGCATATTTTCTCCCAATCCATTTTTGTGCTAGGGGTTTTTGTGCAAAAACAAGCAGTGTTTTCCACAAGATCCTTATGCCCCCAAAAAGAAGGTATACCGATCTTACAGGAAAAGGGCTTTTTGTGCAAAAAGAACATGTCCATACTGCTTGTTTTTGCACAAAAACCCCCTTGTGCAGAAACGGATTAACAGAAAATATGCAAATTAGATCACAACTCATGCAAATGAGTCCCTCATTAGCATATTTTTTGCCAAGAAAACATGTAGTGTAGCTGCAGCCTGGCTAAACAGCATTTCTGCAGATAATGACCTCGGGATTACAGTCAACAGCGTGCCCTTATAGTAAAAAAGGCTAACAACATATTGGGGTGCATTAGTAGGAGCATTACCAGCAGATCTAGGGAAGTGATTATTCCCCTCTATTCACCACTGGTGAGGCCACATCTGTAGTACTGCATCCAGTTTTTTGCCCTCCACTACAGGAAGGATGTGGATAAATTGGAGAGAGTCCAGTGAAGGGCAATAAAAATGATTAGGAGGCTGGGGCACATGACTTATGAGGAGAGGCTGAGAATACTGGGCTTATTTAGTCCATAGAAGAGAAGAATGATGGAGGATTTGATAGCGGGCTTCAGCTACCTGAAAGGAGGATTCCAAAGCGGAAGCAACTAGGTTATTATCAGTGTTGGCAGATGACACAACAAGGAGCAATGATCTCAAATTGCAGTGGATGAGGTCTAGACTGAGTAGTAGGAAAAACTACTTCACTAGGACAGTAATGAAGCATTGGGATGGGTTACCTAGGGAGGTGGTAGAATTTCCATTTTTAGAAGCTTTTAAAGCCTGGCTTGGCAAAGCCCTGGGTAGGATATTTAGTTGGTGTTGATTCTGCTTCAAGCAATGGGTTCCTGAGGTCAATTTCTACCATAATCATCTATAATTCTATGAGGAGACAATGGCAAAAGCACCATAGCAAAACTACCAAGTCAATGTGGAGATGGTATAGCTGCCTTCTTTGATACCTTCCCTGCTACCATGAATGCAGGGAAGTTTTAAGGATTAAAAGTAGTAGGAAGGAGGAATGGCTATTGTGCACTGCAATCCAGATAACCTCAGTTGCCAAACTGTCATGGGAACTGGAAAAACTTAAATAACAATGAATAGTCTTTTAGCACCTTACAGACTAACAAAACATGTAGATGGTATCATTAGCTTTCATGGGCACAACCACTTCTTCAGAAGAAACTATGACTAGTTTACTCAAATTAGGGTAGAGAATCACAGAAATACAGGGCTGGAAGGGACCTTGAGCTATCATCTACTCCAGCCGTCTGTGCTGAGGCTAGATCGAAGAAATGTAGGCCATCTCTGACAAGTGTTTGTCCAACCTGCTCTTTAAAACCTCCAATGACAAAGATTTTACAACCTTCTTTGGAAGCCTGTTTCAGAACTCAATAATCCTCATAGTTTTTCCTAAGGGTGTCTCTACACCACACTACATTTGAACTATGCAAATTGTATGGCTTATTTCAAGTTAATTTCAAAATAGCTTATTTTGAAATTTGGAGCTGTTTACAGCACCAAATTTTGAAATAGAGCACTATTTGGAAATGTCCCTTACTTCTTGTGGAATGAGGTATACAGGGATGTCAGAATAGTGAGCCTGTTATATTTCAAAATAGCGGGCTTGCTCAAAAGACACAGAATGGTATTTCTGTATACCAGAAGTATCCTGAAATAGTGCTACAGTGAAGACACACCCTAATATCCACCCTAAATCTCCCTTGCTGCAGATTAAGCTCATTATTTTTCATACGACCTCCAATAGGCAAGGGAAACAAGTGATCACCATCCTTTTTATAACAGGCATTGACATGTTTGAAGACTGTTAAAAGATCCTCCCTCAGTCTTCTTGTCTGAAGACTAAAGAAACCCAGTTTTTTTAACCTTTCCTCAGAGATCATGTTTTTAAAGCGTTTTACCATTTTTTATTGTTCTCCTCTGAACTCTTTCCGGAACAATACAGGCCAACTGCAATTGCTAAATATTGTTGACCCATATTCAATTTGAGATCTATAATTTCCAGAATCTCCTCCGTGGTTTAACTGCCTAGCCAGCTTTTTCCCATTTTGTAATTGTTCCTTTGATTTTAAATTACTACACACAGAAATTTGCACTTTTCTTTAGTGAATTTTATTTTGTTGATTTCAGACAGATTCTCTCATTTATCCAGGACATTTTGCAGTATAATCCTGTCCTCTAAAATCCTTATAACACCACTTGCTTTGCAGTCATTAGAACATTTCATCAACATATTTGTCACTCCATTATTGAAGTCATTATTGAAAATATTGACTAGTATCAGACCCAGGGCTGACCCCCTGTAAGAGTCCACATGATATGCCTTATCATTTTCACAGCAAACAAATGATGAGTGCCCTTTCCGTATGATCTTTTAACCTGTTGTGCAGCCATCTTCTAATAATTGCATCTAATAAAATGTGGTGACATTTCCCTGGTTTCCTTATGAGAATATCATTTGGGGATAGATATATCATGTCTACATCTTTTCACTAGCTCATTAGACCAATAACCTTGTCAAAGATTAAAATTAGGTTGGCTTGTCATGGTATGTTCTTGACAAATCAATATTGACAAATCAATTATTCTTTATAACCATATTATCTTGTAGATGCTTGCAAATTGATTGTTTAAATATCTTTCTAGGTATCAACATTTGGCTGACTGGACTACAGTTCCCTGGGTTCTATTTGGTCCCCTCTTTAGAAATATATACTATGTTTTCCCTACTCATGCATCCTCCATGTGTTTTCAAAAATAAGTGCATATAGTTCTGATATTGTATCACCTAGTTCCTTACATACCTTAGAAAGAATATAATCAGGGCCTGCAGACATGAGTACATCTTACTTATTTACAAACCTTTAACCTGTCATTTACTTATTTTGGATTGTGTTCCTTTCCCCTTATTTTTAATATTAATTATGTTGAGTATCTGGTCACAATTAACCTTTATATTGAAGATGAAAGCAAATTAAACATTAAATTCCACAGTCTTTTTGATGTCATCTGTTATTTGATCTCCTTTCCCACTAAGTAGAGATCCTGCACTATCTTCAATTTTCTCATGTCCCTAATAAATCTAAAACACCTCTTCTCATTGCCTTTTAAGTTCCTTGCTAGGCATAACTCATTTTTTACTCAAAACTTTCTAATTTTATCCTCACATGCTTGTGCTAACTTTTCTAGCCTTCTTTAGCAATTTATCCATGTTTCTGAAGGATTCCTTTTCGATTTTCAGATCATGAAAATGCTCCAGCGGGAGCATTCTTTCCTTTGCATTGAGATGGCCTGAAGTTGTGTCTTTAATATTGTTTGAGAAACTACCAGATCTCTGAGGAGTTAACCCTTTAGATTTTCTTCCTGAGTGACATTACCTATCAATTTGTTTGTCCAAGTCTGTTTTGTGTTTGTTCAAGTCTGTTCTCAATCTTTTCTTTCTTCAGAAAAATGAAATCTATTTTTTCATGACCATTGCTCCCCAAATTACCTTCAAATACACTACCAATTCCTTCCTATTGGTCAGAATCAAGTCTACCATGGCCAACCTTCTGGTTACTTCCTCTACTTCCTGAAATGTAAAGTTTTCCCCAGTACATTCTGAGAATTTATTAGAAATTGTGTGTCATGCCATATTAGTTGTCCAACAAATGTTAAAGTCCAAGTCAAAGACAACCTATTACTGTGTTTTGGATATTACTGTTATTTGTTCTATAAATGGCTCATTCACCTCTTTTTCCTGATCTGTTGGAGTATAGCAGACCCCTTGCATGTCATCACCTCTTTTTTTTTTTTTTTAGCTTTTACCTTCACACGGTGTCTTTAAACTATTCTGCTTCTCACTCCTCTTAGGGCTTTAAAGTAAGTCTATATTGTGTAATGCAATATGTCCACCATTTTTTCTTGCCTAAACACCCTTTCACAAGTATTCTAGTCCTGAGGTCTATTTTGCCAAGTCTCTGTGAGGTCAATTAAGTAATAATTTATTTTATGTGTTAGTATGCCCATTTCTTTTTATTACCCATATTTCTTGCACACGCAATAGACATCTAACATGTTAAACAGATTCCCCTTATTGACTGCCCTTTTATTATTTCTATGAACCTGTTATAATTGTCACACCCATTCGCCACTCCCCAACCTTTAGCCCTTGGTTAAAGTACTTAAAAAATTCTTACCTGTTGCTTTTTAATACCTGCCATCTTTGAACCTACTTTAAGCCCTCTTCAATAGGCTGGCACGTCTATACTTTGGGATGCTTTGCCCCTTCCTGTTAAGGTGGGACCCATCACTTCCCAGTAGTCCTTCCTGGAACAGCATCCCTTGGTCAAGGAAGGAGAAGCCTTAGTATCAAAACCATCCGCACAGCCATGCATTCATTTCCACAATGCATGTGCCTCAGCGCAAGTGAGAGGAAGAAAGAGAAGAAAGCCTGTGTCCCCTAGGACACTTTCACCCTCATTTCTAGAGTCCTGTAGTCATTGTTGAACTGCTCAGGATCATCTTTCGCAGCATCATTAGGGCCCACAAGGATGAGTAGCATGGAGTAGTGATCAGAGGATAGATTAGCCTTGGCTACTTTTCCATAATGTCTCAAATGTAGGATGCAGGCAGGAAACAAAGCTGCCAGGCACCATATCAGGTACCAACCTGATATGTTGTTTCCTGCCTGCATCCTACATTTGAGACATTATGGAAAAGTAGCCAAGGCTAATCTATCCTCTGATCACTACTCCATGCTACTCATCCTTGTGGGCCCTAATGATGCTGGTGGATGTATGCCTCCATTCCCCTAAAAAGATAGTCTCTGACCACCAGCAGCTTATATCCCATCATCTTGGGTATGGTGACTGTGAAACTCCCAGCATTAAGGGCAGGTGGCTTCTCCTTCTCAGCCATTGGAGTCTGACCCTCACCTCTTGACTGCAATGGTTGGGGGATCTGGATGGAGAACCACTCTCCTTCCTACAAAGCTTTTACTTCTCTTTCTTTATTTGTTGCTACTGTAGTCATGGACAGTCAGCTAGCAGTCTATATCTCAGCTGTTTGCACATGTGTCCTCTCAGTAAAGTCCTCATGCTCCCAGGACCAGACACATCGGCTGGACACTGTTCACTAGGGTTAGTCCCTAGCAGAATACCAGATGTTGTATTTTCCTGGATATCTGCAGGTACAGCTGCTCATAGCTTCTGTTGGCCACAGTTCATCATTCCCAGCTATTGGGAGTTGCAGGAGGTGGTGGCCCATTCTGCACTGCTTTCTGCAACTCTCATTGGCTAGAAACAACAAACTGGCCAACAGGAGCTGTGAGCAGCTGTACCTGTGGATGATTAGGTAAATACAGACTCTAGTGGTCTGCCAAGGAATAACCCTAGCAACCACATCTGACCCATGGACCACTTATTGCACACCTCTGTCTCAGATGCTATGCAGATAAGTGACCTCCTTATGCAGGTGTCTTATTTGGTTCCCCAAGTACTTTACCAATAGACACCTCTCACATTGCTGGGCAAAGATGGGTCACCTGTAAAAAGAAAAAGTTAGAAAAGCATTGGTCGTTTATATGGTCATGTTAAACAAGGCCTAATGAGAAATATAACTGTTTCTCCAACTTACATTAAAACTACTTTTAATGTAGATGTATTTCAAATGTAATTTTCTTCATATTTGCTGCTTTTATACGAGAAAAAATCTGCTAAACCATCTGTTTTGAATATTTAAGTAATACGAGGAAAGAGAGAGTGTGAGAAAGAGAGAGAGAGAGAGAGACTTTTAAGGAAAATTCCGCTCTTGGCTACCTCAGAGTAAATCCGGAATAATCCCTTTGGTTTATTGTGAAAACTCTAAATTTTCCATGGTGCAGCTCCATGCAGAATTTGACTTGAGGGCTGTAATGCAAGGGAAAAGAGAAGAATGTCTTCAATTTATATTATCTGCAGCCAAACTGAATTCCTGTTGGCAGTGTAATACAGTAGAAAAGAGCAGGAAGAGTTCCGGTCTGCCAAGATGGGCTCGTAGAGGGTTGGTATTATGCAGTGAGGAATGACAGGGTTATCACATTTCTCTGACTGCTCACCATTTGTGAGGAAGGAAATCTGATTAGTCTATTTACCCAGATTCAACATGTTGGCACCTTAATGTTTTGTTCTTTTGTTAACAACTTAATGGCTTATTGCATAGGCTCCATATGAATATCTGGTTTAGACAGGGCAGTAAGGGGCTGTATTAGCCTAGGGTGAGCTCCAGGTGATTCCTGGTGAGCAACGAAAGATAGCAATTTCTATACACCTTTAAGGGATGCAATAAAATGTCCTATGCATGGTTAGTCACCACCAGTGGCCAATGTTGAGATGGGGACCAGCAAAGATTCTGACCACTGTGTCCCTCTCCTCCTACTTCATAGCACCAAAGGAGGAATTAGGGGACACGCCTAGTGGTGTCCTAAAACAGGGATTGAAGTTCTGGCCAATCCTTATATGGGTCCTGTATGAAAGGAGGCTCCTTACTTCCTCTTCTCCACTGCACACCCAGCTAAAGATGAAGTACCATCAAACTTTTTGCCGTTGGCAGTGTTACCTTTTTTTTCCAGTGAATGGGTTGCTGGAACTATGTATTTTAAATTAGGTATTTTAGGTCATGGTAGCCCAAATCTTGACTTGGAAAGATGTTGTTGATCCCCTCTATCTCCTTTTAGTCATGGATGGTGGAGCTAACATCGATGGGGAATTGCTTTCCCAAATTCCCTTGACAGGTAATATCTCACTTTAGTCAGAATTTTCTTTAGCATTCCCTCCCAGACATACAGGCTGCGTCTAGACTGGCAAGATTTTGCGCAAAACCAGGCGCTTTTGCGCAAAAACTTGCCAGCTGTCTACACTGGCTGCTTGAATTTGCGCAAGAGCACTGACTTTGTAATGTACAAAATCAGTGCTTCTTGCGAAATACTTTGATGCTCCCGCAAAATGCTTTTGCGCAAGAGGGCCAGTGTAGACAACCCAGAACCGTTTTGTGCAAAAAAGCCCTGATGGCTAAAATGGCGACGCTTTTCCGCAAAAAGTGCTTTTGTGCAGAAGTGTCCGTGCCAATCTAGATGCTCTGTTCCGCAAATGCTTTTAATGGGAAAACTTTTCAGTTAAAAGCATTTGCGGAAAATCATGCCAGTCTAGACATAGCCACATAGTTGCAGCAGCTCCTTCCAACTTCTCTTTCTTCTTTCTAGTTGGATTTTCAATGGCATTTTTCCCACATGTATGATACTGAAGGTTACATTAAATCCATCATTTTCAATACGAATGTAGTTATGAAATCCCCTACCTCAAGTGTCTCCAGGTCAGGAGAAAATCTTAGTATATAAATATTTTGAGCTCTTAAGGATTCCCTCCCCTCCCCCCAATTTCCAGAGATTGTTAAATAACATTTTTAGTTAAAACATCCTCAAGCTTCTGTACCCAAGTATTTGCTTTATTTACTGATAATACAGGTTCTTTAGAAACACCAAGGTATTTCAAGACAATGACCCACCAGAGGGAGCCCGCATAACCTCCTGCTTTTAGTTAAAAAAAAATTGACACTTGCAAACTAACTTCAGAGAATCTTCAGTGAATCATGTGAAATGCCTAGTGATATTCTCTTTTGATAAAGTAAAGCAATATTTGACACTACAGCAGAGATAGGAAAGGAAATCCACTGGAAAAAACCACAAAGAAACCTAGAAATACTCTGGAATCCACCCTGCTGCTGTAAATCACCATTGCTCCAAAAATGGACTTTTGCTGAAGTACACCAGTTGAGGATCTGGCTCATAAAGTCCAAAAAATCCAAATGTCAAGCATTTTTTCATAGCACATGCTGCAGGAATTCGATATGTTGTAACAGTCACACTGAATATAATGATTTACATATCTTCTTTCACAAGAATGCAGCAGGAACATTTTCACCAAATGCCTCATGATTTTTGTTTCATAATGATAATTAAGAGGAAGGGCTTAGGTTAGAATTGTACAACCTTTTTGCTATTCACCCACAGCTAGCAGCCAGTCCAAACTCAGAGGAACCACTACCAGTCTTCCGTGTGAGGAAAGAGACTGTGTAGGAGGACTCCGTGGTACTATGGAGACAAACTTGGTAGCAGATTGGTCAGTGGGAGCACAGATGGGAGATTTTAACCAAAATTAGAGGGAAAATAAGGCATAAAGGCATTACCATCCTGAACTATGCACAGCCACTACTCTGAAAACCTTGTGGGGCAGAGGGGCATAGAAAGGCTATGCAGAAGGCATGTATGTCCAGCTGGTGTCATCTGCATTTTCCCCGCCACCACATAAAGCCATACCAACTTATGCTGGAACCAGAGATAAATTCCTCTGATGATTTGCTTCTCCATGAGAACAACAGAGACCAGTCTGGACCTTGTTAGCTTAATTGTTCCCTTCTCTTCACATATGATTAAATTCTGTGGTGAGCAGTTGTGGGTGGCTTGGTGTTCCGGTTTTACATCTCCTCTTATAAAAACTAGCCATATGTACTAAGATGGATAGAACTGGATAAAGAGAATCAGAGTTAAGAAGGGACATATCAGGATGAAACTAGAAGCGTAAGTTTTGGTGTGACTTATTCCTCCTGAGTGTAGCTTGGAGCAAAACAGCAAAGCCTCAGTATGGAACATTGGTTTCTTAGTGTGGCTGACTCACTGATAAGAGAGAGCTAATTTTAGGGTTCTCCCAACTTTTCCCTGAGGGGGAAATCAGAGACAAGGTGTGGGTATATTTTTAATGTAACTTGTTTTATTTACACAGATATACCAGTTTTGAAGTCAGACAACATACAAGTGATGCCTCCTTTCAGAATAATCAGGCAGAACAGTGACACCCCATTCCCATGGAGTAAATCTTTCAAAATAATTTACTTGCCTTCAGGCCCATTGCGGGGTGTGTGTGCAAAGTGAGCAGCTGCCCTGGGGCCTGAAAATTCAAAAGGGCCCAGGGCTCAGGTCACCGCTGCTGCCGCAGTAGCCCCACCCCTTCTGCCCAGTGCCCTACTCCATCCAGGGTGCAGAGCTCTCCCTCTCCCACTTTGGCAAGTCTGTTCTACTCAGAGAGATTAAGGCACCAGGCAGACACTCCTGCTGTTTGCAACAGCTCCCCACAAAAGAAAATAATACAAAGCAATACTGATGTTTCTTCAAAGACTGAACTGTGCTTGAACACTAAGAACTTGTAAAACCCAGCATAAAATCACCACCTGGAAATTACAACCATAACAGTTTGTTTGCTAAATCTATTCCTCATACTTTGTGTCACTTATTGCTAATGAAACGAACAACATAGATAATCAAACTGCAAAATAAAACAGCCCTCTAACCCCCCTCAGAAGACCTCAGGGTAGTTGATGTCTGTGACATAGGATAGAAAATCTCGATCTAAAGAAGTATAGTGTTTAGTAAACACTAAATTACACATTAGTAAATAAAATATGACAAAATAAAAAACACTGCCAAGTTCAAACATTATAGATGTCAAAATGATCACAACTATTATTTTAAATAAAAAAGGAAGAACAAGAAATAAAATCTAAGTGCTGTTTGCACAGAAATTAAATAAAATGCAGCCCCATTTTATTAATGTGTTCATGTCACTCACGCTTATAATGGATGGAAATGCTAGATGGCTCTATAGTTTTATTCAGTGAGTTAAATCTAAAAATATGCACTAAGACATATTCAGTTAAATGACATTATATTTATTTCAAAATATATTTAATCCAATTAAATTTTCTATTCTAATTTAGAAAGTATGACTAGACTTGATAAAAAATAGAATAAATAAACAGGGAATAAATACATTTCACAAAAATGTCATCCTATTTTTAGTTGTAGAGCTTGTGATATTTTTAATTTAAAAAGACTGTAAGAGGGGACAAATACATTTTATGAAAAATTCCCATTTTTGGACCAGTACTGCTTGTAACATTTAATTTATTGTAGATATACTGGTGTATTCATCTGGCTTAATCATTGTAGATGTGACTGTAAGGTAATATTTTAAAAGTGGAAATTCCAAATTAACTTCAACAGAACTAAAATTGTATCATATATGCCATCCCTAGCAGCAACATGAGCAGTTCATCACAGATCTCCACTGATCCCAGTTGTTTTGTTCAAATTTCATTCATACTATGTCTTCTTCCCCATGATAATCAATCAATAGTGCAAAAGATTTGAAGAGAATGGAATGAGGATGTTTTTACTTGCTTATCTTGTCCTCTAAGACAGGGAGTCACAAAATGGGAGAAAAGATGCTGAAAGCGCCAATATATTGAAAGAGAGTTGAAGGGGCAGTGACGAGGCACTGGTAGGACAGAGGTTTGAGGAAACTCTTGGCGAAGGAAAAGGAGTTCAAAAAGAGAGAATGAAAAACAAATCTGAAATTGCCCCTCAAACTATAGAAGCAACTTCCAGGGGCAGTCTCCCCTACAAGTATATTTATTTTAATTTTTTTTGTATTTGAATATGCTATATCTAATATCCTGGAGCTATTGAAGTCAATGGAACTTCTGCCATTGACTTCAAAGGTTCTAGTATTTCACCAGCAGTCTTTTATATCATTTGGAAAGATTGTGGTCCAACATTAGGTAACTGTGCAGCATTTCATAAGATGTAATAGGAGTGTCCCCTTCCTGCTCTTCTGTTGTCCTGCATAGCCTTGCTTTATCTCAGGGTGTAAAACAGGATTTATGTTCCTGATACAGGTCTTGTCGTCAGGATAGACAGGCAAGAAATGGGCTGACAAGAGGCAGGAATGGTTGCTGGGTGAAATCCCCTCATCAATGTTGTGATGGTTCACCCCCTCCCATACTTTATTAAATGGATTTATGGACATAAGTGTACATAACTCAAAAGTGCTTTGAGCAAATTACTTCACGTAACCCATCAATCTTCATGTCTTAATCCACTGGGTCTGTTTATCTTATTTTGGTGTATGTATCATCCTTGTGTGTAAAATCAGACATATAGAATAGGGAATACTTTAAGGGTTTAAATATGTGCATAAAAGTCATCACAGGAGGCCTCAG
Source organism: Apalone spinifera (assembly GCA_030068395.1). Lineage (NCBI taxonomy): Eukaryota > Metazoa > Chordata > Testudines > Trionychidae > Apalone > Apalone spinifera. The sequence continues at coordinate 141,855,468 of CM057846.1, forward strand.
CGTCTGGGCAATCATATACAAATAGCCTTTTGTCCTTCAGTCTTAACAGTGGTTGGTCTGGGGAAGTCACATGTTCACCCCAAGTGGCCAGGTGTCTTCCATTGCAAAAAGGATATCTTTAAAAGCAATAGGAAAGTAAGGAGTCTTTGGTCTTTGTCTGGCATACCCAAGGGAAGGAACCGAAGTCCCCAGGGTGAGGGACAGCCTTGGTTTGGAAGGCTTTCCTGGACTAAAGATAGTCATAGGGTGAATTTGTAATAAGCTTGTGTACTGAGGTTTCAGTGTTAAAGTTAGAATCATACAATACTAGGACTGGAAGGGACCTCAAGAGGTAATCAAGTCCAGACCCCTGCCCTCATGGCAGGACCAAATACTGTCTAGACCATCC
>CM057846.1:141855955-141894043 GCA_030068395.1 Apalone spinifera
TTTATAGGACTCCCTTTTTATTTTTAGATCATGCAAGATCTCGTGGTTAAGCCACGAGACGGTCTTTTGCCATATTTTCTATCTTTCCGACACAGCGTAATAGCTTGCTTTTGGGCCCTTAATAATGCCCCTTTGAAAAACTGACAACTCTCCTCAGCTGTTTTTTCCCTCAGTCTTTATTCCCATGGGACCTTACCTATCAAGCATATTCTGTTATTTTGATTTGCAATCTACTTTGCTCTTCCTGTTCTCACTTATAACCACTTAAATCCTACTGCTTGTACTTAATGAAATCACTTTTACATACTATCAAGCCCAGTGTAAATAGTTATTACCTGGGGAGCAACCAGTATATACATTCCCCCTTTCATTATTAAGGTGGCTTTCCCAAATAATTCACTGGTGAATTTGATCCCATTTGCAGAGTGGTATCCCAGGAAGCTGGGCCCTAAACTGCAGTTTCCTTGGACCTGAAGAGATTCAGTGTCTGTACTGCTTGAGGCAGGGGTATTGATCTCAGCTTGGTGCCTTCGTTGGGGGAGACCAGTGGAGCTGGCTCTGCAGGACTGAACAGTGAGAAATCCCAGAGAGCAGGAAGGTGAGTAGCTGAGGCCATGTTAGTGTAACTGCCACCAGGCAGATTTGAACCTAGGAAGAATATTATAGGAGCCTCTATAGCTTGAGCTATAAAGCCAGTTGACTCTCAACTTAGCCTGTAGAGCTCACTTGTTCTTATCTCTCACTGTAAGGGTACAGCTAGACTGCAGGGGTTTTCTGGATACCAGAGGTAACCTGAAAAAACTCTGCTGCATCCAGGAAACGTATTTGCTCTTCAGCTTTTTTTTGTGAAACACCAAACACGCTCTTTTAGAAGCACCCGTGTTCCTTGCTCTATGAGGAAGAAGGGGGTTTCCAAAAGAGGATTTTTTTTTCTGAAATAATGTTGAAAAAGCCTCTTCCAACAAAAAAGTCGGAAAAAGGTACGCAAAATGTGTAGCGCATTTTGCATACCTTTTTCTGAGAAAAACTTGTAGTCTAGCCATACCCTAAATGGTCTAAGTGCTATTCCATGGGACAGTGAACCACATTAGGTATGTGGGTTACATCAGCACCCCGGGAAGGACCCCCAGGAGTCTTTTGTGACCTCACCCCATCACAAATGTATCTGGAACTGGAGAGATGAGGTTGGGTCATCCTTCTTGCATAGAGTGAACCTAAGCTGATTTTTCTTATTTCATGCTAAGAACTGTCTTTCCTCCCCCAACTTATGCATCTAAAATGCTTTCCTTCTAATATTATTATACATCTGGAAATATCTATTCACAGTTAGATTTCATTCCTGTCATTGTACTCTTATGTATTATCCACTATCAGAAATAATATTGTAATATGTGCCAGATTGAATAAAGCCTTTGTGTGGTATTCTTAAGAAGGCCCAGGCAAGCATCAAGTCAGTTAATCTTCTACTGTGAGAGTCTGTGGGTCTAATCCTATAACATAGAAACACGGCATTAGCAATAATTTCAAAGTATTTATCTACTCTTTCTTCATGTTGCTTTTTTTGACATTACATTGAACAAAGTCTATTTTCTCCTGTTGCTTTTATAAGCATCTTATCAGTGTTTCATATTTCCTAAGGGAAAGGGTGTTATTTTTTTAACTTCCAAGCACTCTTATCTGCTAACAATTTAATGTGTCCTACAGTTTGGTGTGAAACAATAAACTATTTCGTATGACCAGACAGTAACAGTTGGGCAGTAACATTTGGGAGGATGAGATATTTGAAACAAATATAAAGATGAAAACTTTGTCAGTCCATGCACGATCTAATGTATCAGTGATATAGATGAAAATTAGGTAGAGGTTAATATGCTGTAATATCAAAAATGTGAACATGTTTGTTCTTATTTGAGTGTGATGACTGGTCAGATGTCACTGCTCTTCATGCTGTGCCAAAATATAACATGTCAAAATGTGAAAACAAAACAATAGCTGTTCAGACAGGATCTTTTGGCTTTTCTCACACTCACAGTCTAACTTACTTGATATTCTTCACTTTCTACTGTAAATTGTTGAGCTGTATCCTGCTAACCAGATGCCCTTTCAGAAGTGGTTGCATATTGTTTGATGGGTATATCTTCACTGCAATTAAACATGTTCTTTACTTGGGCTAGCTAACATGAGTCAAGGTTTGACAATTTTGCTTTTCATTTAGCACCTCAAATTCAATCTGTCTGCCATATATGGTTTAACTCAAGCTGCTACTCTGAATTGAAAGTCAAGTTACTGGCTACGTCTACACTGGCATGATTTTCCGGAAATGCTTTTAATGGAAAAGTTTTCCGTTAAAAGCATTTTCGGAAAAAAAGCGTCTAGATTGGCACGGACACTTTTCCGCAAAAGCACTTTTTGTGGAAAAACGTCCGTGCCAATCTAGACGCGCTTTTGCGCAAAAAAGCCCCGATCGCCATTTTCGCGATCGGGGCTTTTTTGCACAAAACAAAGCCGTCCTGTCTACACTGGCCCTTTTGCGCAAATGATTTGTGCAAAAAGGACTTTTGCCTGAACGGGAAGGGAAAAGTATTTCCGCAAGAAGCACTGATTTCCTACAGTAGGAAGTCAGTGTTCTTGCAGAAATTCAAGCAGCCACTGTGGACAGCTGGCCAGTTCTTGTGGAAAAGTGGCTGATTTTTCGCAAAAACTGGCCAGTCTAGACACAGCCACTGTGTCTTAAGTAAATGGTCTTAAGTGCTATTGTATTCGGAGTTAGTTAGCCTGAGTTAAGAACACATCCTTTTTTTGCACTGACCATGCAACCCATATCTTTTGCAAAGTGCTTTAGAATGAAAAGCATATGCAAACAAAATATATGTTTGTAAATCAGCTGCAATAGAAAAGGGGGAGCCAGCATAGGGATTTAAAGAAGAAGGTTATGTAATCACAGGAGCAGGTTAGGAAAAAGTCATAGAGACTGCATTTTGGATGGACTGCAGTGGGGTAGGATGGAGTAGGATGAAGTAATTCAAGTGGGAAATGATCAGGACATGTCAAACTTCTCTGAACTTCTGTCTAGGGTGAGAGAACAAGGTTTCCGTGTGTTATTTATCGTACAGCTATAGAGCTATAAATGTATGTGGAACTTTGCAAACAAAACAATGTTTCTGACCCAAAGAACTTACAGTCCAAGGTTCTCAATTGCTGTAGGTATTGGGGGTGAGAGATCAAGGTAACCAGTACTCCTTGAGCCATTTAATAGGGATTAGGGATAATTGTAAGCCCTTCTGTTTAAGTTAGGTCCTCCCCCACCCCCCACGGAGTATCTCAACATGTTAAAGCTACAACTGTCTTGTCTGTTAGACAACATGTCTTAAAATATGTTAAAATATGTAAAATTCCTGGCTTCAAAGGCTGTGGCTTAATTCCACAACTGAGCCCTAAATGATTATCCGCAAGGCCTCCAGAGTTGCAGTTTTCACATGCTAATATATTTCAATACATACTGAATGCTAGTGCCACTACAACTTCAAATCACCCTAATCTATACAGGAAAAGTATGTTTGGCCCCTGCTATAAACATCCATGCTGGCTTGACAGACCAAAGCAACTTCTCTCACTCTCTCTTCTATTCTGACATTTTTAAAACAACATTTATTCTCACTCAGAGTTACTGCATCATGCATTGCTAGCTCTCAAGCATGACAAAGTTCTGTCAGGAAAGTGTAACTTCAGCAGAAGTGCACACAAATGGGCAGTGTGAAAAATGTTCTGCCAGTCTAAGCAGCAAGCTAGAATATTTTCATGCCTTTACAAATATCTATGATACTTGGTTGATTTCCCTGACACCATTAATTGCTTTCTGCATGCAACACACTGCTAGGAAGCTAAACATTGAATACATTGTGCCATAAAAACAGAGCATGTCAGAAAATAATTTTGTTTTTACATATGGCTTAAGTATCCCATAACCAAAGCAAAAACTGATGTTTGCTTACAGAAAGAAAACATCTGACCTCTGACAGGTATTTATAATTATCTCAAATTATTACCTTACTAAAAATATTTTAGATGATTTAATGCAGTTTTTGTTGCATCTTTCTTTTGTCTGGTCTGCGAGTACAAAAAAAATGGCAAAAATTATTGCAAAATTAATATTCCATGCGGAAGCTTAATGGTGCTTTCATGTAAGGATTTCCCATCTGTAAGTTTGTCTTTGGGATTGTAAATGCTCAAGACAAGGTTTTGTCTTTATTTGTACTTTGTGCAAGACTTAGCCTGTCCTTGTACTTAACCAATGATGAGTAAGGATTGAAGTTTATGGATTGATTTCAGTGAGAGAAAAATCAAGCTTCAAGTATTCAAAAAAATGAGTCATAATAGTGTGACCCCCAGGTTTACACAAACACATGCACAACCATATACAGCAGTGTACTTGGGTCTTGACAACTCTCCTATTCTAGTCTTTTTTACCAAATATATTTAGTTGCATGCTTTTTTGCTTTCTATAATTACCTTACTGCCTGATTTGTCCCACTGAAATAAATGGGACTGTTTCTATGAAAACTGGTGGTGCAGTGTAGTTTGACTGCTATTTAAGTCAATCAAGTGGATTCTAATGAACTGTATTACATGTCAAAATGTAGACACCCTGGCTGTTTAAATAAAAGCAAGAGTCCACGCTTTGCTGATTGATAAGCTCAAACTCATGGACTGTGTCTTTCCTCTACCTTCTATTGTCTTCTCTGTCTGATTTTGTAGAATCAAAGGGCTTCAATTAACACATCCATATTTATCTGATGATTTACCATTGCATTCTTGACTTCATTTTCAAAGTGACTTTTAGGGTTCATAGACTTCCATAAGGGTCAGACCCACAACAGGCATATAGGCACAGAAACTCCCACTGAAAATAATGAGAGGTGGCTAAATAACTGTGGATCTGTGTCTGCCATGTGTCTGGACATGTTGACACTTTTAAAACTATGAACCCAACATATTTTCCCTAGGAGTATGTCTACATTGCAGAGGTTTTTTTTTACTCTTAGTGCATCCTTTTGAAAGAAAATCGAAGGAATGCAGGTTTTTTTCCAACATTGGTAAGCCTCTTTCTATGAGGAATGTGTGTGTGGATGGGGAAAGGGAGTTCTTTCAGAAGAAGAGGAAAGAGGAAGCAGTGCCCTGGTGGGTACTCAGCCCATATCAATCACAGCTTAAATGTGAGATAGCGTCCATTCAGTGTGGACACTGTCTTTAGAAAAAGCAGATCCGTTTTTTAATGCCCTTTTGCTGTGTAGATGCTCTCTTTTGGAAGAAGTTTTTTCAGAAGATCTCTTTCACAAAAGCTTCTTCAAAAAGAAGCCTGCAGTCTAGACATAGCCTTGATCATACAGCAGGTCAGTGGTGGCCAGAAATAGAACCCAGAAACCCTGACTCACCATTCTTTTCTCTATTACCTTCCAATTCCTCCAACTCTTCAATTTAATCTAGCCAGCTGTAGGAGAGCTCATCTGCAAAAGCTTTTTTCTTCTAATTTATTTCACTGTGGTTTAGTATACAGAAAAGAAGCCGTGTTATTTTTTTAAATAATTTAAGTAAACTGTATAATTCTTGGTGGGTCAGCCAACCATATGTAACACTGAAAGCCATCTATAACAGGATGCTATATTTGTGTACTCTTCTTCTGTTAGTCAGCTATCCTCTTTTGGCAATTTCCATTTCACAACTGAAAAAAAGCCATATTAATCATATAAATGCCTGCCAATTACAAGATATATCAGTCTAATGAATATAGCATGTGGTGTAGGCATTAGTAAAAGAGGAGAAATGTCTGTGCCTGATTGCAGCATTCAAAAACCCCAGAACCATCAAAGCACTGCTCACTTGGGGACCGTGCCAAAGCCCATTGAGAACAACTCCCACTGACTTCAAGGGACTTTGAATTCAGCCCTGAGTTACCAGTCTGAGCCAAATTATAGGAGATGAATATTACTCTAACTGATGAGTGATTTTTACATCACAAAGGCTTCTGACAAAGATCCCCTTTGCTGGGTTTATTTATACTACCATTTTTAAGAGTTTGGATGCTCCAGGGTATATATATGTTGGATTTTAGTAGATAAAAAGAAATAAACCTTTGGAATGGATACAGATAGCAAAATCTGGGCAATTGCACAGCATATGGCCATCAATAATATGTTTTTGAGATGTTCGCTTTGGCAACTTATCAGGTCTTGTCACAAAATGTTTCTGTGAAACTATAAAATGTCATGTCAAACAAACACAATGCAATCATGAAGCTACCCATTACACAATGCAAAAGTATAATTGCTATAATTTGTCATTAAATTAGTATTTCACCAAGAAGTAACCTCATATTCTAGGGTTCATTTCCATGGGAAGCTAGAGATAAAGGACTGTCTTTTAAAGGCTGATGTTTCAATATTAGGGTAAGATGAAGTAACCTTAAACTATTCAACCAAATAATATTTATATGACAGACATTTGGATGCATTTGAAGACAATGGAAACATTTAGATTTTGTACTCACATCCTTTGAACATTCTAATCTGTATTGATGTGAATAAAAAACATTCTCCCTAATAGAGCCAGGTGTTGTTTTCATATCTCTCAGCCTTTTGGGTTTCCCTAGATTAGAAGTGATCACAAACACATTGTATATCACTGACCACAAAGAATGATGAATGATTTCATGTAGCTGTTACTTTTCAAGATGTCATTCACATGTGTATTCCTCTCAGGTGCATGTGCACCCAAAACACCTAATCCATAGAAATTTCCATAGCAGTACCAGGGCACCACACATTTCCTATATCTCCTTGTGGCCCCTCCTGAAGCTATTTAAATGGGCACCACTTAGCAGTCCCTTGGTTCCTTTACACCAGAATATGAGGCTAACAACTCCAATGTAGATTGGATGAAAAGTGGGTTGTGGAACAAATGTGTCAACCATAATTCACAGAACAACAAAGTAACATAGTAATTAACTATTCTGTCTTCTTTGAGTGGTTCACACACATATTCCATCCAGGTCACCTCCAAGAAGTTCAGATACATGGTGGGACTTAGAATTTATCTGAATAGTGATGGCAAAACTGTTTGTACAAAACTTGTATCAGCTTCTAAAGCAGTTTTGATGACCACAGTGCTGACTAAAGATATGTATGGAGGACTACATAGCAGCCCTTTATATGTCCATAGTTGAAATACCCCATATGCAGGCCAGAGAGGGAATTTGTGCTCTTGTAGAATGAACTAAGAACCTTTCCAGAGGAGGAAGCTTCAGTACTGCGAGGGTGCTGTGAGGCAAGCTGTAATCCACTTGAAAATAGTCTGTGCTGAGGCTGCTCGATCTTTCATTCTATCAGAATAAGATCGAAAACGGCAAGGAGATACTGAAATGGGGTTGTTCTGTCTAAATAGGTCTCTGTTTTTCTTACATGTAATGTATGAAGACACTGCTCAGCACTGTGACTTCGGACAAATACAGATAAGTATATTTTTTGGCATGCATGAATCGCTGAAACTGCTTTTGTCAAAAACTTAGGGGGTGACTTTAAGGGTCTTTATAGGCTCTGACATAAGCACCTGAAGTGCTCCCACTCCTCTGGCTAATGTTATCACAATGGGAAAAGCTATCTTTAGATTAAAGTGATTTAGAAAGCAATTAGCTATCAGCTCAAAATGCTGGGTCCATTACAAATGGATAGAGACAAAAATACTTTTGAAGAATCTATCCATGTCTGGGTTAGAGAACATGGATTTTCTCTCCATTGGAGGATAGATCACTGAAATTGCAGCTAAGTAGACCCACAGGGAAATATCTGATGGTGTAATTAGTACAAAAGGGTATTCTATATATTAACGAGTAATGTTTGGATACTTCAAGCATTGAACCAAGTAATAAAATGTTCTTGCAGATTCAGACTAACACGGCTAACCCTCTGATACTTGTCACCAAGTAATAAAGTGTTTTGGTTTGGCCGGGTAGGTAGGCCTAGTGGATTGTTTTCAGCTGCTTAGCAGGATCTGCTGACATGCAGTCAAAGAATCCTTCTCACTTTGGTCTAATCTCTCAACATCTATGTTGTGAAGTGCAGATCAGTTTTCCCTCTAAGCACAGCTTCACTGGTGATTATCTGCCCCCGCCTGGTCAGAGGCTCAGGGGTGAGTAACCCCAGCACTCCCCAACACAGCTGAAATCACAATAACAGCAGATTCAAGCAGGGGAATATGAAAGAAGTGGCCTGATTCCCTCTCACTCCCCCAACATGGCCCAATAAAGACCATGACAATCTAGCCCTAAGGCCATGAGTACACTACAGAGAAGATTGAAGCTGCCGCAGTCAATCTGGGGTTTGAATTAGCAGGTCTAGGTCTAGGACACACTAAGTCAAGCTGAGATGGCACTCCTGTTGATGCTGGTAGTCCTGTTCCTATGAGGACTAAGGGAAGGTCAAAGGGAGAATGTGATCCTGTCCACCTCTCGCAGTGTGGATGGCATAAAATTCAATTTAAGATACTTCAACTCAAGCTATGCAATTAACGTAGGTGGTGTTGTTTATCTTAATTCAAATTTATCCCCTAGTGTAGACCTACCTTAGGTGGCTTGTCCAAGGTCACACGGAGTCTGTGGCAGAGGTGGAGAATTAGTCCAGATCTCCTGAGTCCTGGCCAAGTGCTAATCTTCCTTTTGATATTTATCTGACCTAATCCCAAAACATTTTTCAAGACAGGGCTTTTTCTTGGGTCTTTTCTTCTTCCACACAGTATAGCCATTCTGTTGATGGCTGCAGTCCTGTACCAAATTTGACTGGTGCTAATGTCAAAATATTAAACTTTGGTTTGGCTTTGGCAATGTTTAGGGACTTGTTTTTTTGTGCAGCACTCTTGTGAATGTATGACAGACAGTTCACTTTAATATGATACAGCTGTTATTACCAAAAAGCTTTCACATTATTCTTTTATGGCAGGGATGAACAGTTTGCTTACATACTGTAACTGCTGGCAATTTGCTCTGGCTGCATTTCTACATCCTTGTGTTTCAGTTGTAAAATGTTGAGAAGTATCAACTTTGAGGCAATTATTCAAACAAAGTGTAATTACTTTTAATTTTTCCATAACTCCTATTTTCCTAGATGGTGCTCTGATACACTACCTGCCTTTTGCACTCACTCTGGGAACAAATCACAGAGTTTAATAATACAGTAAGTGAGGAGATCTACAGGCAGTGCATTAGAGTCATCTTCACTTTTCATAACAAGTACATTGCCATCTGCCAACTTCCTAACAGCCTGTGAAGGGAAAGAACTTTGGGGATGAAGAAATGATCTAGAGTGAGCTAGTTACTACATTTGCATCTGTTACTACAAATGGCTGTGCTGCTATAAGACTGAATCTGAATCCCAACTAGAACTCTGCATTTCTTTTTTATAATCTCAAAGAAAGGGGCAGAAGGGAAAGTGGGTATTGAGGGACAAGGATAATTATAATGTCTTCCTGTCAAATGGTTGCAGAGCTAAAATGTCATCTTCCTGAATAATAAATACATTTAATTTTCAATATTTAAAACCTCATCTGAGAGGAGATCAGTCACAGAATAACATTAATTTCTATGTTGCCGCTAGAGTAATCCTTTGCCATTGGGGGCATTTGACTGCTAAATGCTAATTTGAATTAACTAAAAGCTTATGAAGTCAGAGATTTCTAACCAGAAATGCTGGGGAAAGATTTAAATGACATTTCCCCCATCTTCTTAGTATAGTAGGTTCTGATTGGTGATATCTGAGTGTGATAGCATTTGATGAGTAGAAAATGCACCTATTTTAAGAACTACAGCATCATTATTGTCTTACAGTGTACTGTTGAAAAACAGCACACACAAGAAGAGTGAGAAGGTTTCCATTTCTTCACTAATGACTTAACTTGGCTTGATCTCTGCAGAGTCTCTTACATGACAACTACATAACATTATCCAATTGTTTTCAGTATTCACCAGGAGTTCTCTATAGCAAATATAGGAAATACTGTACTGAGTTAGGTAACTTTATCTATTAAGCATGATCATTAGATGGTGTTCGCTATTGATGGCATCTATCAGCGCTTAACCCCCTTTTCTTTTGTAGAGCTTCTCACCCCTTATTTCTACCCTCTGGTCATCTATAGGTGAGCCTGGATAGCTCTGCTTTGACAATAAATGGTGATGTCTGCCTTGACCACAGTGCATATCCCTAAAAAGCAAAAGCCAGGCCTGTCTCAACTCTGGTGCATATAAGCTCACAGGCAAGGCTCAGGAGGCAGGATATTTTTGCATAACAATGCAGATTAAGCATAGTATGTGAGACCATGTCAAGAACACAGGACAAGCAACCTTGTACTTGTACTTCTGTTTCCGATAAACAAAAATTACAGATGTAGCCATAAAACTGTTAACTATGCACATTGTTTTTGCAACATCTTCAGTAGCAGGATGTACCTCAAATAGCGCATTGGGCATTGTAGGTATCTTACACAATACGTAATCAACTGGTAAATATTATTAGAACAATCAAGTCTCATTTGCTATAAAATGGACTAAGTAAGAAGAATTGATGGGAGGGAGGGAGCAGGATTGGCCCACAGGGCCTGCTCGTTATAACTAGAAGTAAATAGGCCCTTCATACCAGCTACAGCAGGGCATGGCATTCCAATGGGTTGGAATCAAAGGAACCACGGCCTACTGCCTGGTAGGTAGCATATGGGTGAAGTGTCAGTGAATAAAGCTTTATTAGTGTATTATAGTAGATCTTCTATTAATTGCTTTTGCATTGCTTTGTGCTATATTAATTACTTTAGAATTATAGTATTTAAGGTTTAAATTGTATAGTCATTGTTTTTAAGGTTTGTAAAACTTAAACAACTGTATTAACTGCTTAAAGCTTGTAATAAATAAGAAAGTGGTTAAGTCTCTCTGGAGTCTCCTGGTTTCCCTTGGATCTAAAATAAATCAAACCACACAATATCATCTCTTTCCTCCTCTTATCCTGTTTCCATTTTATGCTCACACACTCGATCAGCTATGACTTCCTAATTGTTTCTTTCCCTCGTGCATTGTACAGACTTTGGCCCCTAGCATTGTCCTCTTTGATACTATGTCCCCCTCCCTCTCCTTACTATGGTCCTTTCTTTCTTCCCTTTCCCCACTCCCACTATCATTTATTTTTTCCTCTTTCTCCTCCCATTGCTCGTATCTGTTGCTCCCTTTTGAGTTCTGTCTCTCCTGACTTCTGGAATATGGATGGGGTGGGAACTGATGCTCTGTGAAAAAATAAAGAGGAATCAAGTAGGAGAGCAGGAAGAGGCCTCCTAGTCCCTATGTGCAATCTAGCAAGAAGTGGAAAGAAACTGTCAGGATTGTGGAGAAGCTTCAATAGAGTATGCCTTTACCATCTGCAGAGGAATTGCCACTATGACTCATAGGCCATGCCTACATGACAAACCTATGTCGACCCAATTAATGTTAGCATACAGCAAACATAATTAATACACTGCTTGTGCACAGGCATATTGGGCTCCTTGTGCTGGCAGTGGGCATCCTCACTAGAGTTCTGTATGAATGCAGATAGTGCACTACGGAAAGGTATCCTACTGTGCAACTCACCACCGTCCAATGCACTTTTGTGTCTTTTGATAAGTTGTGGCAGTACATGATGGGGCCAAAATAACTTACAGAAGGGTGACTGACAGCATGGAGTCAAACTTTTCATTTTGCAGCTGTCTTCCTACCATATTGGGTACATCTACACAGCAGTGTTATTTCGGGATAACTGATGTTATTCCAAAATAACATAGTTGTTACCATGGCGTGTATAAATTCAAAATGGAGTCTGGTTAAACAAAATGGAATCTCTGGGTTCTTGTTTAAAGGTTTCCCTCCTTACAATGTCTTGCCTGCATTTTCCTGCCTAAATCATCTTTGCAGTCCTCCCTAACACCTCTGCATTCTGCTCTAGCTGTCTTTGGCAGACAGCCAACTGTTGAACACTGCCCATGTCTGGTTTTCCCGCCTTAAGTGCTTTAAAAGCCCAGTCCTGTTAGGGGCTCAGGTTCTTCTCTTCTCGTCCGTCTCCGGTTCCTGTCATCTCCTCTTGTTCCTGTGAGAAGTTCCAGTGCGTGGACTTATGGCCTAAGGGCTATCTATACTGGCCTGATCTGCGGAGTCTCCATTGAGTACTTGGGAAACCTCCCATTACTAGGTTGGGACTGGATTTATGGACTGTATTGAGACATTTTACCACCGTGTCCCTGAGTGGATCTTTACGTGGTTGAAGGATTCATGAAGCTCTCCAGCAGCGCCATCCATCACCGAGGCGAGGGTCCTCTTCCCTTTGGGCATCTTCCTTGACAGAAAGGATTTGCCTCATGGGTCCTCCCTGTCAGTCCTCCCCAAGGGCTTCAAAATAGCCTACGGGTAAAAGGTCACAGGCTTCCATTGCCGCCGCCTCATTGTTGTAAGATCTCCCCTTGTTGTATCGAGTTCTCTTTCTATCTTCCTCCTTTTTGGGATAGGGTGGGGTCATTCCGTTCAATGTACCATTGTCTTTTCTTGTCAAATATATGGTTTGGCCCTAAACATTTTGTTTGTCATTTCTGAAACAGTTAAGCGGTGATAGATATTCTACTGTCAGGCCGAATCTGGCTTCTGGCGGAGACATCCCTAACCCTAACGTTTCCACCAATTGGCCATTTTAATTGCTTACCTGAAGTCTCTGGGGTAACATAGTCCATATCTACACTACAAGTAGTTATTTCAACATAATGTCAAAATAATGGTGAGCCGGAGGACTTCTTACTCCGACTCCTGTATCCCTCATTTTATGAAAAGTAAGGGAAGTGGGAGGAAGAGTGCTCTACCTCAGACTTCCTGCTGTGTAGACAGTACCAAAAGCTGAAATAAGCTATTTCAACTTAACCTACACAAGTGATGTGGCTGAAGTTGCGTCCCTTATTTCGTCTTTAACCCTGATGTGTTGACGTACCCATTGTTACCTTTACGCCAGAATTTTCATGCCCTTTTTTCAAAATCCACAAACCCATGCAAGCATTCTCACTGTCTGCCATTTCTAACAGAAGTTTTGCAGTATTGTTATGAGTGTAAACACAGGATGCATGACTGTGGAATATTTGCAAAGCCTCAAAAGCGGAATGAGTGGGACCATGACAATTCACTGGAGGATAAATCACTATGAGACAGAGTGAGAACTAATTACAGGTTGTTGGTGGTATGTATGTAGCACATGCAGACAGGGAGACACCACTTCTGAGCCCAAAATCCAATCCTTATGTCTTACCAGCAAACTGCTTGATTTGTGTGTACAGTCATTCTGAAAACTGGGCCAAGAAAGTTAGGTCCTCATTTAGAAGTGCTGCCCTTTTCAAATCATATATTTAAGTCCCAATCAAGTCAATGACTTTCCTGAATCATTAATTTTAAATGTGTGTCCTGATAGCAGCATCAAACCATCTGCCACTCTAATATAAATGGTTGCTGCATGATTTGATCAGTAACCTTCATTGTTTACTTTGCTTGCAATCTTACACTTTTGACTGCAATTGGGACTTGGATGGGAAAAGAGTGGGCCTTGTTTTAAGAAATATTCAGTGCAATAAGCTTATGTCCTAGTACATTTAATATTCTCTTGCCATTAGTGTCTTGCTTTTTATTCAGCCAAAAGATGAAAAAAGATGTAAAAGAAAACCTGCAGAGAACAGGCCAAATGAGTTACAGAAGCATTTCATTGCTGTGGCTGTGCCATTCTGTTGTAATAGTTTCCTTAAAAGAGTGCTGTGTAAGCATTATCATATAGAGTGCAAAGCAGACTGCAAAAAGTTCTACAGAAAAAATGGTCCAGCATAGAAAAAAAACCCATCAAGTTAGTTCATTCTCCTATATTCACTTATAAGACAGGACACTAGGCAAGACTTATGAAGAATGTGTGTGCATGTGGGGCTCGGGAGGGGAGATTTTCATTTTCTGGTGTTGTGCTTGAGAATACCAGAAAATTGAACTCACTGAGCCCATACTGGACTTTCTTCAAATATCTGCTGCCAGACGGAATATTCCTTTTGACAGGATTCTACTTACTGAGTCCTATGCAATCCAGGTAATCAATCAAAGAAAAAGGAACATAATGCAGGACCTGTCACCTGCTACGGATCACTGCAAACTCAACATGTCTCTGGGAAGTTTTGCAGAAGAATACTGTTGTGGAAGGGTTTTGTGTGTGTGTGTGTGTGTGTGTGTGTGTGTGAATTAGCTTAGGCTGTAGTTAAAACTGAACATTGATCCTTTATCAAAGTCACAACTAGGCAAATGTAAAGAAGGACAAAGGATGCTCTCCCACAGAGTAGGAGAGTTAAAATTCAAGCTATACATCATCCACTAATTCTGTATCTAAATAACTTAATAAACAGCAACCAAAAAAACCCAGAAAAGTTTCCTTTTACTTTTATATGCAACATGATGTGACAGTTATCTCCTATTTTATCCTATTACATTGTATTTTGCTTATAGAAAATACTAAGCCATATAAATAATGAACAAAAGTTATCCTTGGCACAAGGCACATGGGCCAATTCCTCATCTCAATGGAACACTAGAAGATTACCTGTTTTACATGCGCTTAAGAAGTAGAGCCACCCAAAATCTTTTTCTTCCTAGTGTATCTGCATGACTAAGGGTAAGATTCAAGTCACATATTGGTTGCTAATATGCTCTCAGATCTGCTAGCTAATTTAAAAATCTTTTCTCGTTTGCCCATAGAGAATATACAATTTCTTTTTCCAATCAGATTGTTACAATGTTGTTAATGAGCTAAAATAACAGTACTGTTATTTCTTCACATTATATACTAGTTACATGTTTGGTTCTAGGTATTCAGGAAATTTTAGCAGCCTAATGGTTGGAGTATGTTGCCTTGCACTGAATTTGTATACGGAATTTTGCACACACATTTCTCGAATAACCCTAATAAGTCCCAAAACAGGATTTTTATTTAATGAGACTAGTGATGCACACTCCACAGATACGTTCTTAAATAAAAGTGTGCCTATTATTTTATATTCTGGAAAATAACATCTCCATGACAGATGTGCATGCATTAAATCAACATAAATCTTTTACTTAAAAATGTTCTAGTGCACAATACTACCTCTGACAAATCAGATAATCATTCATAAATGTCCTAATCTCAATTAAATGACATTTTGTGTTTTTATCTACTATATATTTGAGTTTGTCTGCCTGTGAGTGACTCTGTTTGTTCAAGAACATCTCCTAAAAAGTAAGAGCTAGGACCATCAAATTTGGAATGCAGCTTCCTCTTATCATAACTAAAGTCGTAGTAAAGGTTTGGTTGTGTTAGGATAATGGGATATGCCAGTAATTTGATTGCTTTGCATAAAACAGAAAGGGGGGTTGGGTCTGATAGCAGGGACAGTTATACTGTAGAATAACCACAGGGAGCATCAAGGGGCCAGAGATGGGGACCAAGACAGCTATAACACCATTGTTGCAGCAGGGGTGGAGAAAGGGACACCTAGCTGTGCACTATATATTTGAGAGAGTTTGTCTGTTTGTGTATCTGTCTGTCTGTCTGTCTCCCAGCTGGGGGACATTCAGTCTTCCACCAGCTGTGGCTGTGCACTGCAGTGGCCAGAGACAAGCACTTCTAACCTGACCCCAAACTGTTGCAGTGAGAGATGGATGGCATTATTCTCTCTCTCCCTGGGGCAACCTGCATACTGAACCCTTCATTCCCAGCCTCATCCCAGAGCAATGATTTAAATGAAAAAAAAATTAATAGAGTTATGGACCCAAGCAATGCCAGATAAATCTTCCAGTATGCTAAATAGAATCATACATGACTAAGCCAGTAGCAGAATAGATGAACAAAGCTAAGAAGGGTTCCAATTAAAGGGATCTGACAAAATATGTACTCCAGTTTAATTTATAGGCATAACAGTATATATGTTCACATGCAAACTTTGACCTTAGTCTAGCAGCATTGGCACTTCTGACAGATAACACAGAAAAAAAAAGATTGCTTGACACATAAGAGCACTGCCTTTCAACTTTACAGGAGAACATTCTCTTTAATAATAGGAGCTGTCACACAGCATTGTGTTAAAGGAGACCCAAGATGATCAGTGCTTCATTTGAAATGGTACAGAAGCAATACTTAGACCAACTAGCTAGGCAAAGTCAAGTTTGGTAACTGATGTGCTGACTGAAAATAATAATAATAAAAAAAGAATATGCTACCAGACTCAGACTCAGGTTTTCATCCCATATGTTCTGATCTGAATACTGATGACTATGGGAGCTACAGAGCTTCATCGTACAGATGAAATAGATTCACATTATTCCAGTCTTCCTGGAATATGTGCACATTTATCTCCCAGAATGATTGGGCAAAAGAGGGGAGGGGTAGGGTGAATGGGGAGGAATAAGGGAGAGGGAAAGAGAATTCACAAACAAGAAAACTGGTAGGCTATAATCCAGCAGTGCAAAATAAAAAGGATGTACTTTAGGGATATTTTAGATAATTTAGGGAGCACAGAATATATTTTCACATTCTGAAAAACTAGATTCACTGGTCCATATACAAAGACTAAAGCTGGAATTCCTTTTGGGCATGTCTACACTGGGGAGTTTTTTCAAAATAACTCCTCTTATTCTGAAATAATAAGGCGAGCATCCACACTACCTAGCCCATTATTTCAAAATAATAGGCTTGTTATTTCAAAATAACAACTCCTGATTGTGAGAGGAATAAGCTTATTTCAAAATAGTTATTTTGGGAGTCATTATTTCGAAATAACATATTTCAAAATAACCCGGTAGTGTACACATAGCATTTGTATTTAATCATCCAAGGTTCCCTTCCAACAACAAGGGGCAGAACAGTTTTGCCAGATCCTTATAACACCTGACATAGGTAGCCCATAATTGGTTTAAAAAAATCCTTCGTTTAAAGGAAAATGTGGTACTTGCTCATGGCATCTGTAACAATCAATGATTCATTTTTCCAAAGTTCAGTACTCCTCTCATTTCTAATTGTATTATTACTATTATATTATCTGTTATTAATTTATGGTGCTGCTTACCACATGTTTCATGATTAAATCTCAACAGACAGCCCCAACTCCAAGGAAAACAAATAGACTGAATGAAATTAGGGGAAAGGAACTGACACTAGGCAAATTAATAGCCAATGTAGACATAAACCTTGACTCCAGGCACACTAAACTATTTAGATTAAAATATATAGATATAGATATAGATATAGATATAGATATAGATATAGATATAGATATAGATATAGATATAGATATAGATATATATTGACACCCTAGTCCCACTGAAGTTAATTGAAAAAACGCCAATCAGGGTCAGGATTTCACCCATATTCTTTACCATGATAGGTCAGTCTTTTCTGACAAGGGTGTGCGGGTGAATTAATGCCCTGGTGATAATCCTGCACCACTAGCCAGTGGGAGTCTACTCATGCTTAAAACTATTCTTTCTTAAAAATATTTTTCAGATTGTCTAATAACTTAAAAGTAGAAAACAAAAGTGTTTTGGTTGAATTAAAAGTTTTGTTTCATTTTCTAAGGTTTTTTAACTTTAAAAAATAAAAATTGAAGCAAATTTTGAAACAAAGTAATTTAAAATTGAAAAATCAAGTTGTTTCCTTTCAAAATGTTCAAAAAAGGGCACATAATTATTTTTATTGAAACAATTGAGTGAATTTAACATGAATTTGTGAAAAACTTTGGTTAAACCAAATCTGCATTTGTTGTTATAAATGGTTTCAAATGAAAAATTTTACAAGCTCTGATGGGGGGAGGGGAATTGTGATCTATGATATTATTATAGAATCATAGCACACTAGAACTGGAAGGGACCTTGAGAGGTCATCGAGTCCAGTCCCCTGCCCTCACTGCAGGACCCAGTACCATCTAGACCATCTCTGATAGATGTCTATAAAAACTACTCTTAAATATCTCCAGTGATGGAGATTCCATAACCTCCCTAGGCAATTTATTCCAGTGTTTGACCACTCTGACAGTTAGGAAGTTTTTCCTAATGTCCAACCTAAACCTCCCTTGCTGCAGTTTAAGCGCATTGCTTCTTCTCCTATCCTCAGAGGCCAAGGAGAATTTTTCTCCCTCCTCCTTGTGATACACCTTTAGATACTTGAAAACCACCATCATGTCCCCTCTCAATCTTCTCCTTTCCAAACTGAACAAGCCCAATTCTTTCAGTCTTCTTTCCTAGGTTATGTTCTTTAGACGTTTAATCATTCTTGTTGCTTTTCTCTGGACCTTCTCCAATTTCTCCACATCTTTCCTGAAATGTGTTGCCCAGAACTGGACACAATACTCCAGTTGAGGACTAAACAGCACAGAGTAGAGCAGAAGAATAACTTATTGTGCCTTTTTTTTTGTCAGGGAATGACTCTGATTACATGTTCTTATAACACCAAGCACTATTAACCAAATCTCAGGAGACTCTACACATTATATGTAATTCAAATAATAATGAAAAGCTAAAGTAATAGTACCTCATTAAGCAAAATAATAATAATATAATAATCCAATGCAGCTTTAAGATGTGTTAGCATTTGAAAAAATGAATTTTCAAAGAAAAGTATGCAAATGGCTAGATCCTACAAAGAGCTGCCAAGAAGTTTGTTCACTTTATGCTTTTTTGGCTTATTACTTGATTTACTCAGTTAACTTTGCTGAGTTAATTATTAATTTACATATCTAATGAAATCCATTCTAAATATTAACAATAATCCAATATTAAAGGGACATGGTAACTATGTAACTTGATGCACACTTTATTACTGCAGTTAGTTGCCTCTGCGCTGATCTATACTTTGCCTCAAAAATACAAATAAAATGCAATTTATATGTACCTAAAATGGCTAAGGCTAATATTCATAAGATCCTTTTATTCCAGTTTCTAACCAAACTGCTTATTGTATATATTTGTAGGTGTGAATATTTCAAATGTATGTTGGAATAAGAAAGGGGTCTTTTTTGCATAGAGGCAAAGTATCTTTCATAATCAGGATTCTATACTACTTGAAATGGCATTGTTAGTATGAGCTTACTGGAGTAATGATGGAATTACAAATATAAAAAACATGCTATCCTTAATAGGTTTATTTCTATCTGAAGTAGAGATAATACATATTGTGCAAGACACCCTGACTTCCATATGTACACAGGGTTTCAATGCACTGTCTCCAATTAAAGTCAATATTAGTTATGCAACTAAAGCACTGAGAAAGTATACCCAGCAGTGCAAGCAACATGTAAACATGTGCGTACACGCACACACTGGAGCTAGAATTCTAGATATGATATAACTGATTGATATATGAATGTGTGACAAAGCCTCAAAGATCTGTGTTAAAAAATCTCAGTTTCTGTGTCGTTCTGCTGTAGGCTATGACCCCTCTACTATCACTAATGGAGACTAGAGATTCTGATTCAGGAGGACAAAGTGGGAGGGGTGCCCCAGAGAGTACGTTTGCAGGCTAAGTGGTATTTTCAGAACATCAAGTGACAGTCTTAAGGGGTTCTCTGTGATCAAACCCATTACAGTCTAGTTATTACTTATTCCTTCCTTGAATGCAGGGGACTGGACTTGGGGCACGTCTGCACTACGGAGCAGATTGAAGATGTTGCTGTCAAACTTCCAGGGTTCAAATTAGTGGGTCTTGTGAAGACACGCTAATTCGAACTGAAAGGGGCACTGCAGTTGATGTCTGTTGTCCTGCTTCCACGAGGAGTAAGGGATGTTGAAGGGAGAGTGCTCTCCCTTTGACTTCCTGCTGTGTGGACAGCACCAAAAGTCAAGTTAAGGTACTTCAACTTCACCTACACAATTAACGCAGCTGAAGTTGAGTATTTTAATTTGACCTTGTCCTGTATTGTAGACATACCCAAGGTAACCTCTCAAAGTCCTGTCCAATCTTAGACTTCTATGGTCCTATGATGGAGCTGAATGTTAAAGTGACGAATTATGGCTGGTGTAGGGTTCCAAATCACTTTAGTACTGAGTAAAGGATAATGAAATGCTGTTATCCTTATTGAATTATTAAAGGGCAGCAGAACTGTTCTTAGCCTGCCCCGATGGAGGGAATCACTCTCTATTGAACTTTACTTGCTAAATCAGATCGTACTGAAGGAGGAGAAGATGGAGACAAATGTTGTTACCAGGTGGTGTGGGCTCTTCCTAAGGAGTTCCAGACAACATTTGACTTTATACTGTTTAAAGGTTGAGCTGATTAGACTCAGTCTGTGTTTTGTTCAGTGATCACTCAAGCAGAAATCAATGACAACCAGGTGCAGAGCCTTAGACTTGGTGCAGGGCAGTGTTGCAGTGAAAAACACAGCACTGCCTGCACAAGCACTGAAGTTCTGCACTGAAATCACTGACAGCTGGGTTAAGTGGTGGAATCTCAGGATATGTGTCGCAGGAGAGGGCAGTGGCAGCAGGATGGCAGCTGGTGTTGGCAGAGAGTAGCAGCAGAGGGTCAGCAGCAGTGGCCAGTAGCATCACTTGATGACCTCCCACCCTGGGAGTGGGGAGTGACCTAACATGAGTGAATGTGAATCAACCTCTCAGCTCTGGGTGTTTGATGAACAAGAGCAGCAACTCTTACAGTAAGCAATTTCCTCCTTCCTTGTCACTCCCCACCCCCCACCTTCTGTTCTATGTAGCTGATTTGTCAGTTTGTAATTTTTTTACTTTTTTCATTTTATCCCTCTCTTATATAATGGTCATGCCAATTCGCTTTCAGAATATAATCTGAAGAAGTGGGTCTGCCCTGCAAAAGCTTATCACTTAATAAACTATCTTGTTAGTCTTTAAAGTGCTACATGATTGCTTTTTTTGTTTTACCAAGAGCAGCAACTGTTACAGTAGAAGGACAGTTTGTGTTAAAGGAACATTTGTTCATCAGCGTTTTAACCTGCAAGGTGAAAAACTGTGTAGTCCAGTGTAGTTCTGGAGATGGATGTCTGCTCATGGTCATATGCTTTCAAATCATGGTTTTGGTGTTTTCTAAAACTTAAACTGGATCCCTTTTCCCTTTTTATTAAAAGGTTTTTTTGCCCTATACAGACACAGAGTTGCCTAGGCATCATGTTAGACCAGGGCTGGGCAAAATACAGACTGTGGGCCAGATCCAGCTTACCAAGCCATGGGGTCCAGTCTGCAGAGGCAGCGGGGATCCCCAGGCAGGCTCCCCCACTTGCACCGTGCAGAAACACAGCTGTAGGGCTTCCTTTCTGTTTCAAAACTGGAGGGGTGGGGGCAAGTTTCAGGAGCAGCCCCACACTCAGCATAATCCCATTGGCCAGAAACCAGCCAATGGGAGCTGCTTGTTGCAATAAAAGGCAGCCAAGAAGAACCACACTCCCTCTCCTCGGCTCAGTTATTCACTAAAGCACATGCCAAGGCAAGTGGGAAGTCTCTCTGGGAAACGTTTTAATCTCTGCAAGCAGGCAGGCTGGTTTGCATGCTGTCTGGTAAGTCTCCTGGCCACAGCCTGCCTCTGGCATCCCAGCCCCTCCCTGCCCCAACTCTCTGTCCGCCCCCCAACTCAACATACCCATACCTTCCATCCCCCTTTTGCACCCGTGCCGCTCCCAGATCTGGCACCCCAATCTCCTGCCCCAGATCACAATCCCCTTCTACCCTAAGTCACATCCCAAACCCCTGCACTCCAGTCTCCTGCCCTAGGTCACAACCACCTCCTTCACCCAAACTCCCTACCAGACTCCATTCTCCCTCCTGCACCCCAATCTCTTACCCCAAGTTCCCCTCTGCATCCAACCTGCATCCCAGACCTCATATCTCCTCCATTAATATCGTGGAAGAGTGCATCCCTGGACCACTTTCCAAAATCTAGGAGTAGCCCCGTGTCAAAAATTATTGCCCATCCCTGTGTTAGACTTTCCGAGATTGGAGGGACATTTGAGTTGATTCTGTGTTGTATTGTTAAGAGAAACTCCTAAACATTGAAGCTGGCCTTTGTTGCTGCCAATTCCACTTGGCAGGAGAGAATAATAATAATAATAATTAATAAATTTGTCTTCAACAAATTCATTTCTCAAATACATTACTCTCTCATAAACTTAGTGTTGAAAAAAAAACCTCTCAAAATTAACAGCAATGTGACCTCCACCTACATACTATCTGAACTGATTATGCAAAACATAATCATCAGTGCCAAAATCCAACATATTTTTACTGCATCTGGCTCAATGCAGACATTGTATTGAGGCAGATTTTCCTATTAATTAGATCTCAAACTATTTCTGATTTCTTTTTCAGTGTACCACCCACTCTCAGTTTTTCAAATCACTCTCTGATATACTTTTTTGCTTTGTCTGAGTTAAGTGCAGTAACTTTCATGTAGCAGTCAGCTGTCTTAGGTTCTAAGAGAAATTACAGTCAGCTATACAAACATATTGGGTGAAATTATGTCTCCATCAAAGTCAGGGGCAAAACTCCCATTGACTCCAATGAGACCAGAATTTCGCCCACTCTAAATGTACAGTAAGCCCAAAGGAACCAATCATCCAAACCGTTGTGTATATATGTGTGCCACTGTGTACATAGAATCACAGATTTTGAGAGGCTCTAATGAATTATTACAGTGTTCAATCCTATAATGGGAGGATGATTATATTATGTCAAAAGCTTTTAATTCTTTGACTATTATTTATTATCCTTAGCGCCTTACACCTCTTTATTGATTTCTATGGAAACATGTACTGTATGATCACCAGTATACATGTCATTTAGAACATATATCTGCTTGTTACCTCATTAGTCTTATATTAATCACTTCAAGTATTTATATTCTATATACGTATCTATGCTGGTCCTGCCTGTTGTATACTGTGTTATCTTTAAAGATTTAATAAAGCTTTTAAAAAGAGCAATTCAGCACTTGCATACAGATAAATTCCTCATGAATTTTATATTGCTGCAAAAGGAGCTACCTAATGTAAAGTCTAAATTTCTCCCATGTATATCAGTATAGATACACAGTAAGAACTGGTGCTATTAAAATAAAATTTAAAAAAAAGAGATCCCATGCATTCATATTAATGCTTTGTACTTAGATAGCATCTTTTATCAATAACTCTCAAAGCATTTTATAAACACTAAGCATTAGAATTTGCCATCCTTGCTCATAATGAATTTAATCTTTCCACTCAAGAAATTCTGTCCATTACATTACCTGAGGAGTAAAATACTACTCAGTCCCAAGTAAGAGGTCAGAATTTGAGGTTAGTGAATTAAGCCAACTTTCTCAGGGTGATACTCTGGATGTTGTAATAAATCTATCCCACCTCAAAATAAGTTTTATTAAAGTTATTTTATGTATGCACAAATGGCAATGGGAGAATTTAAATGATATTTCAGAATTCACATCATGAATCAGTGACAGAGCGAGGGAAAAGTATCAGGTCCCAGATCAAAGCACTAGATCACATAGATGCCACTATTTCAGTTACATCAGATATCACATCAGGATGTAAGCGATATTTCATAATATTTTTAAAATAATTGGACAGTCTGGGCAAAATTTTCAAAATTCCAAAAGAGGTTTCCATTTATGATAAAAGGAATTGCATATCCAAATTCTTTAAGTGGCTTTGAAAGTCTCAGTCTCCACATATTTCTTTTCTTTTCGAAAGTATAACTTTGCAACATGCCGAACTCTGCTATAGATGTGTAAAGTACTGTAAACTAAATGTTTTGTCAATTTAAAAAAACCCTGCATTCCCATCTGCCTGTGTCAACTGGTCAGAAATTTACCACACTTCAAAAACCAAAGTGATTTTAACATCATCATATCACATCCTCATTGATGGTGTATAACATTCATGTATAAATATATATAGACGGAAAAGATTTTCCCTTGACCAAGATAATAATAAGTTATGATCGTTCAAATTCTGCGCAGACTATAAAAGGTATAGTTTTGCATTTGACTGACAAATGTTTAATCTCTCTAAAAGTAGTAGTCATTGTCATTAAATGAGAACTAATTATCTCTTCAATATTTATTGAAAACAATAAAAAGACATTTAATCATGAATGTGTCAAATATTACAGAACATATGAGAATAATTGGTGATTTCACTTAAATTTCTGTTCAATATTAGCCTTTTATTTTAGTAGATTCATAGATTTTAAATCCAGAAGGGACCATGATTAACTAGTCTGATCTCCTCTATAATATGTAATAAAATTTCATCCGCTGATTCAGGCATCCAGACCAATAAAAGCTGAGAGTGATATCTTTCAGAAAGTCATCCAATTTTGACATAAAGATGCCAAGATATGCTGAATTTTCTTTTTATCAATAGTTAAAATTAATGTTAAAAATTTGCATGAGGATCTTAGTTTGTACTTTTCTAACTTCAACTTCTAGCCATGCATTTCATTAGGGCCTTTTCTGCCAGCTAAAGATCTGATCCAAAGTCCTTATAAATCAGTGGGGAAAACGCCATTTAACTTTAGGGATTTTGTCTCAAATAATTGAAAAGCCCTATAAGAGCAGATATCTTTACCCTTTGTAGCTATCATGATTAAGTCACATCTTAACCTCCCAATTCATGGTACAATAGAAGTAACAGGGGGATGTGACAGAGAATCTGTTAGAGCTCTCTGAAAGAAAATCTATGAAACATTTTGAAAATGGAGTTTTGAAAAAAAATCTTCATGAAATGCTCAGTTTCCCTGTTCTTTCCTTTCATGACTTCGTTGGAACTGGGCCTTCATCTCTGCTTCTCAGCCCCGATGTAGGTGGTGGAGAAGGCCAGGGAGGGAACATGTTAGGGTATGTCTACAGTATGGGAAAAAGTTAAATTAAAATACACAACTTCAGATACGTTAATTGCATAGCTGAAGTTGAAGTAGCTTAACTCAGCTTTTGACACTGTCTACACTGCAGGAAGTCAAAAGGAGGACATTCTTCCTTTGACTTCCTTACTTCTTGTGAAAGTAGTGTTATTGGCTTCGACCGGAGTACCCCCTCACTTTGAATTAGCTGTCTTATCTAGACTGCTAATTCGAACCCTGGAAGACCACATGGGCAGCTTTGATCTTCCTCTGGAGTGTAGATGTACAATTAGAGTCCTGCCATGCCTATCATGAAGTGGTATAGGGTTGATTAAGGACGTTATATCAGGTGTGGGGTTTCCTGGTCTGCTCCTATGTTAAGGAGAATCCTGGTGGATGACAGAATCTTGCCCAAGTTGTTTTGACTCTATCTCTGGAATGATTAGCATGTCTATACAACTTTGCTGAGGTCTATGGAACAGTTATAAAATGGTTTCATTCTTTCTTCTTTGATAAGTTTCAGAGAGTTCTGAAAATAGACTCTATAACAAAAAGTAAGATATGACCAGGTGACTATTATGGTTGCCTCATATGATATGACATTTTAGTATGTTAGATTTAGATTATATTCTCAATGAGTTATACAGTGTCTTAACTAAAATTTCTAAAGATTCAAGACAAAGAAATTATTTCTTCAGTTACTGCTATATCATCTACATATATAGATGGCATCTATATATGACTGATATCAAACAATACATATATATATTCTGTGTTTCATAAAGATGGGCCTAAACATAAATATCATATCTGAATATTACTGAAATTTGGGAACATTTGGACCCACATCTGGATCCAGATTTTGGCCCATCTCTGAAATCAGTGCACTAAATCTCAGAAATATCTTATGCAGTATAGTTGTAGCTATGTTGGTCCAAGGATATTAGAGAGACAAGATGGATGAGGAAATATCTTTAATTGAACAAATTTCTTTTAATGAGATAGGGTTGTGTTCATGGTACTTAGAGTGCTTCTTCATGTCCATACAATATATCCTATATATTTCCGAGAGGATACATTCCAGTGAGTCTTGACATTTATATGAGCAATGAATTCTGAATAAGAACAAAGAGATTTATTAACATACATTTGGAATCAAAGTAATGTAATTAATAGCTATCCACTATTATCTAAGAAAAGATACCTAAAATACATAACATTATTAACAAATACAATGTTTTCAAGTTACTGTAATTCTATTTACTGAAATACCATTCACCTAAAACTTTGCCATTAAAAGTGCTTGATAAAACAAATTTCAATCATGATTCTATGAGTTTAAGAGCAACATCAGTTATTCTACACTTGTTGCCACTAATAACAATATAAAGGCTATAATTTATTTAAACATGATTAGAGACTAAATAATTGTATGGTAATTTATTAATAATAAATAGTCAGCAATTGCCATGGTTGATATGAAAATCCTGCCAAATCACAGATTTAAAATTTTCTTGCAGTTAATAAGCAAAACTTATTGTGAAAAATGTTTGATGTTGGAGACTGAAAGGCTGACAAAGTTGCCCCACATTTTGCAAAATAATGTTATTTCAGGAAAAGGATCTCATGCATGCTTTACTGACAGCTACACATTAGGACTCTCCTTCTGAATTGTCAGCACTAATTAAATACAAGTTATCATGTTGTCAGATACTGATTTAACTGCTATTGTTTCTTAAATCAACATATTTGGAGTAGAAATGGACAAAAATATTCCTCAAAAAATTGCTCTAAAAAGTTAATGCTGTGTCCCTTTTTTGTTAGTCCTTTCAAGCTCCATTCACCAAACATGCAAAGTTGTTAATTTTTTAAAAACATGGGTAGCCCATGTGCTAAAATGTAAGGACACACTTACTTTCTTTTCTGAATATGAACTTCAAAGAATAGTCTAGCAAATGAGTTTACTGCCAGGAAAGTTCTTCAAAATATACTATTTTAAGCATCTATTACAAATTTGATAAAAATTCATTTTGAAATCATGAGCACAAGCATTTGCATCAGAAATCTGAATCTCATATTTATAATAATCTAATAATGATAGAGAAATGATAGTATCAAACTTCTATATCTGATTAAAGTGAAATAAAATCAACCAACATAGCTTGAATTTTGAAACCAAATATTCCTTATCATTTACTCTAATTGGAACTGATTATTCTTCTGAACAAATAATTTTTCTTCATATTTGGATTGCCAAATGCTAGGAACGTACATCCATATTCTGTAGAGCTGATCCAAATTGTTTCTTCAGAAAATATTTTCACCAAAAATGTTTTTTTCAGCTTAAATGAAAACATCTGAAAAATGTTGAAATATTTTATTTTTCATTAACAAACTTTTTCATGTGATATTTCAAAAAAAACCCACAAAACAATAAAAATGGAAGTGTCTAAAAAAATAGTGTGTTTCAACCTTTAATATTTTGAAACTTAAATCTGGCCTAAAGGTACACCACTCAGTAGGACTTTGGCTGTTCAACATCTCTGAATATCAAGCCACCTCTTTAGATGCACAAAAGTGCATCTAGGTACCTAATTTTAGGCAACAATATTTGAAAAAAATTAAACATAGCTTCTTAGTTTGGTCTGATGACGTATAGCAAGAGATTTTTTTTTTCTGGAGTACTCTTGTAAGACTAAAATTTCTTTCTTTTTTGTAGGACAATCCAATGCAATATGATTGCTTATTATAATTTCTGTTAATGATGAGCTTTCCATTATCTCTTCAATCCTCTTTACAGAATGATTAATTACTATACTATAAAGTATATGACAAAACCATTTAATTAAATATTGTGTGCCACATGAAAATTGTAAATGCAAATCTGTTTTACTCTCTCTACTTGCTTTCCACTCACTACTTATGTCTTTGTCCTGGATACTTTCTCCACCCCCCCAAAGAAAATCCCCTAAACAACAAGAAATAAACCCTTCAGACTCACTCCTGACTAGAGCTCTCAGGTCCACCATAGAGATTTCCTGCCTGCCCCCTGCCAATAGACCATACGGTGGAGCACATTTGCTTTTGAAGGGATACTTATCAACAAATCCCTAGTAGACCCAGGAAAGGAAAAATGACTAATAAAAGGACAACCTTTAACTAGCTATAGTATTAGTATTACTCCAATTGCCCTACTACTGGAAATCTGGATGCACAATAGGATTCAGGGGTCTAAGTCACTATTTTTAGCTCCTTTGATACACAAAACTCTCACTGAATCTTGTAGGCACCTAATTTGCAGTCTATGTTATCGGCTCTGAGCAAGTGCACTGTTGCCTCCCCTTCTAGGCATCCAGACCCCTATTTCCACCTAAGCCCACAGTGATTCACAAACCAGGAGGAAAAAAGGCATTTGGCTGACTAAGTG
Organism: Apalone spinifera; assembly: GCA_030068395.1. Classification (NCBI taxonomy): domain Eukaryota; kingdom Metazoa; phylum Chordata; order Testudines; family Trionychidae; genus Apalone; species Apalone spinifera. The sequence continues at coordinate 141,884,323 of CM057846.1, forward strand.
ATCCTGATATGTTAGCACCTTCTGAGCATACATACTGGATCAGACCCCTCAGGGAGTTCACACAAGACAGCTCGGGTTTGGGGGAGGTCCCTTGCAACTTTTAGCCCTGTGTTTACAGTATTCACTTTGGATGGGTGAAACCCTCAATTCAAATCCCCCCTGGGTTCGGCTACCTCTCAAGTTACCCCCCAACCACTGGTCTATCATATATTCTGAGGTGGGGCTCCCTCGGTCTTTCCTATTTAGGGTGTTGCCCTTTACATAAATAATTAAACAGTCATTGGTGCAAGTGGAGGATCCCAGGTCCATACATCTTGGGTGAGTGCTGTGCCCATTAGGCTACAGAGTCATTTTCATATTTATGCCATTCTCTCTGGTTGCAGGTAAATGACAGCTCCCTGTAAAGGGTCCTTAATGTAAAATGAGAATCTGATTCATTATTTTCATTACCATATATTTATATGATTTGTGTGACCACTGAGACTACTTATATATATGCAAAATTACCATTCTTTGCTGTTACTTTGCCCCTGTCCCTCATACCCCCATTTAGCCATCTGTTTTGTCCTGTGATAAGTTTTAGACTTTGAGTTCTCTAGGTCAAGGATTCTTTTTCTTTAATTTGGTTGTTTAGTGCCCAGGTTTTTAAGTGAGGCCTCAAGTTACAATCCTAATATTAATCAACATTAGAGTAGTTAAATTGCAAAGAAACAAACAAACAAAAATCACAGGGAACATAACACTGAAAAAGTGTGACATTTTTAACCATATGCTTGGATTAAAAAAAAAAAAGTAACAAAACCCTCCCAAAAATTCACTGAAATATTTTGTGCTTGGTTTTGTTCTCCCCTCCCCCCAAAAAAGAGAATTAAATTTGTGTCATATCCTCAACATTTGATACTTATAAACCACCTTCATTGATTTACTATTAATGTTATATATGGTATTTCCACAAAAAAATCTGCATATCATTTACTCCCATGTGAGAAAGGGGCACATTAATAAAATAGAAAACAAAATGAAGATGAATGAGGAAAATAAAATAGAGTGGAATAAAGTGGAAGTACAAAAGAATACAAAGATTCCATGAACAAGTATAATATTATAGGATGGACAGATGGAAATCTTTTCTTCTTCAGTAGTTTTGGTTTTATAAGCACTTTTTTCTATATCTACCAGCAAGATTGCTGTAATAAAGATACATTCGTCTGAGGATGGATTTACAGAGGGCCTTCTTTGTTTCAATAGGTCAGCAAAGGGTTAACTGTAGTTGGAAGCAACCTGCTGTCAACGCTAATAAACTCATTATAAAATAAAAATGTGTCCAGGTATGCTCTTGGCAGCATAACAATGAAATCACAGACCTAAGGATATAGGTGTTACCGCTGATAGTCAATTATTTTACCTGGCGGGAAAATAAATTTATAAAAGTTAAGTTTTGAGTTTACTGGTTGTAAATAATTAACTTTCTCTTATACACTGGGGCTCCATTTCAAGGTTCATTGAATTAATAGAATTTTCTGAGCTTGTTTATCATAAATATTCTTTGTTACATAGTTTTAGGTCAAAATCAGACTATAAGGAATTAACCAATAAGAAGCAAATTTGCTGGAACTCAGAAAAAGTGAATATTAATATTTTCTAGACCACTTATTGGTTCTGTTTATTGTAGTGCAAAATGAATAATGTATTGATTTGTCTTCACACAGTGAATTTAGTACATCTTATTATTTAAGACAAAACCAATGTATGCCTTAGCCCAAATTAGAAGGTAATCTTTGTATGCCTTACATAATTGTCTATACATTTAAAAATAAGCTTTGTTTCTTATTGTACAAATGAAATGGAATGAGTCTAAGATACAAATGTGAAGCATTTGTTCTGATCCCTTTTTGGACTTTTACAGGTTTTATTTTTCATGATCATTTCACAGTGCCTTCCATTCCAAGCTTAGAGGCATGAAAGTATAATTAAAATACATCACTTGAGATGAGAAACAGACAAATTAATTGGCTTGGAAGCCTAATTTATATTCTTTAAACATTTATGGGGATGCTAAAATGAACAAAGGAATATCACTCCAAATGAATCATTATCACCTTCAATGTAACTTTTTATGCTACCTTTGAAAAATCTCTTGGTATCTAATCACGTTGTAAATAATGCAGAGCTAATTATAATTTGCCACAAGGTGATGTCTCAAATTTTGGAAGACTTCCTTTAATGAATTCTTTAGATGTTAAATAAGTAGCAGGACAAGCTGCATAAAGCCAATATGATATATTTCACGTTTTTGTAGAAAAAAATATTTACTTGTACAAATAGCATATGAAATGGTAAATGTCTAAAAATAAACTTTCATTCCCAAAGGAATTTTTTTTCATAAACTGGTATGTTTGGAAAATGAATATCAGCAAATTTATAATTTCAAGTAGTAATATACTGAAGAAGAGATGTCACAGTAGTGTTGGTCATCATGAAATGTAAGCAGGTGCCCTTCAGCTGGGCGGAGTAATTCAAATATAAAACTATGCACACTCTACTGAGTGACCATGTTATAGAAACTGCCACCAAACAGATGGCTGATATTCACCCTTGTTGGAAGTCAGAGAAGGTAAACCATGGACCAAAGGCATATGGAAACTTAGCTAATTTCTTTGGGGGGGGGCACTGGCTTGATAACATGAAGAAGGTGTCACTGTCATTCACAATATACCTTCATTGTACAGAGAGACAAATGGATAGTCTCATCTGGTGTCCATTGGTGTCAAAATGGTAACATTCCCATGGACTTCAGTCATGAAAAGTCAGGGCCCTGATGCTCTGTTGCCTTGCACCAGTGCAAAGTAATTAGAACAGTAATATGTCACGCTCTGTCTGTACTGGAGTAAGTATAAGGACAATGGAGAATTTGGCCCTGATGTCAGCTTCATCCATAGCACCTTTCACAAGTGTTAGAAGAATTTAGTAAACTCACGGACACTGCTAAGGTTGATGAAACATTCAGAAACATATATTCTTAGGAAGAGTGCATCTTCCAGAGCCTATTTGGGTGCTCAGTAGAATAAAACACAATCCTTAAGTAAATTGGATATAACAACCCAAGCATATTTTATTTCCTTTCCAAGGAATAAGTCTATATAGGATCACAAATGTTTCTTTCCTACCTCAGAAATAACTGTAGCATTGAACCTGTTCAAACCAGCAGTCCATTTCATGTTTTCCATCTTTGTAGAAATGTGTGTCCTCATCTAATCTGAAATAGTGATTTCTCCCTGCTCCATTTACATTCAATCAGCCCCCAGAATATCATCTTAGTTACTGAAATTTGGAAGTGGGTTCAGGAACTGCTCAGTTTGCTTTTGAACTGATATGCAAACACTAATGGTTGTTCTTGCTGATTATAGCTAATTTATGACTGATAATGTAATGTTTGAAACATTCTGCAATACAGAAGTCCAGAAATATTCTATGAATTGATTTCCTTCTATCATTTATAACTTAATAAAATCAATCCTTGGAGTTTTTTTATACTTTGAAAATCAAAGCTAATCCACCTTGTACCATTACTCTCATTCCTGAAATTCTCTCATTTTGATTGTTTTGTGCTACTATTTTTCTGTTGACACAGGATTTAAAAAATCACTAAACCTTAAATCCTACTCCTGAGGGAAGAAAAAAAGAAAGAAAGAAAGAATAATCATTTAACTCAAAGAAGGTGGAAATATACTTCAATGTTGAGAGTCACATGGATAAATAGATAAGTAAATATCTTGTTAGCTCATAGGCCACATAAGGGTTCAGTTAACCAAATCTTTGTTATCACCACTGCTCATATACTCCTCATGTCCCTTTCTTGCTCCAAACATTTTATTTATCAGGCTAGACTTCAACAGTTGAAAACAACTTTTTTTTAGCCTGATCATGATTCCCTAACTCATTCATCATGATTCTCAGACCAATGGGTTCCTGCATCTGGAGGCTAAGCATCTGTCTCATAAATTATCCAGATGACAGTCTAATAGCATCTCTCTTTCTCAACCAAGTGCTCAAACTTTTAGATCGGCTCTTTAAGCTCTTCATTTATTATATATAATAGCCTGAGATTTGTTGTCCACCTCCTGCTAAAGAAGACATTTTGGATTGTCCCCAGATCTCAATGTTCTCAGCCTAATGGATCTCTTCCAGGTGCTATTTCTGGTGAATATAAATTGAATAAACCTAGTAACCCATCTGCAAGGACGTCATATTCAGGACTTATGAGTCAATCCTGATGTCTAGACATCTCAAGAAACAAACATCTCCCATGTGATCCCTTAAAATCCCTTTTTAGTGGTGCTTTTGAACTCTATATAATATAGAAATGAAAAAATACCAAGTGTAAAAAAGGGCAGGAAATAGCTTCCTTCTGATATTCAAAAAAGGAGGCATTTTAACTCCTACCAAATGTTGAAAGCCCTTGCTTTTAAGCCAAACAATTAACCACAGCTTAACACACTTTCTTGATCCTTCATTGACTATAAAATGCACTTTAATAATTTGAAGGGCAATTTCCTCTAAAATCACAATTCAAAGCTACAATTTACTGCTTTATTTATAAATTCACCTTCATTTTAGAAAGCAGAGACCAGTCCACAGGGAGACAGAGGCAATAGCATTTGACTCATGTAACCCAATAAGAGAACTAAAAATGTCAAATTTCAAACAGCATGTCCCAGAGTAAAAGATTTTGAATAATAAATCAGTTTAAGTAAATCACCATCTGTTTGTGCACATTTGTGAAACAACAAAAGAGATGAAATTTATCAAGGAGATTATTCACTGCACCTGATTTTTTTCAGTTCAATTAGGAGGATATACTCAAGTGAAGCCAGGTTTCCCCTCTTGCTCCACAAGTCAGATGAAAAAGCACTGCTGCATCTTCTTAGTGAACTTTTGTTTGCTGTGCTGAACTGAGTGCCTAGTAGCTAATGTTGTGCTAATATAGGGAACAGGTGAAACATCCAGTGTCAATATTAAAAGTGTAATCCTTCTGCCAGGTGCCAATGGTAATATGGAGTGGCTTTGATATATCTAAGAATCAGTTTTCTAAAACAAACAGAACTGCAACTGGAGTTGTCATTCTTATTTCTGGCTTTGGGAAATTAAAACATAACCTCCTGGGTCACCTTTGCTGATGATTGCTCCCCAGTTACAAGCACTCGGCTGTCTTTAGAATCATGGAAATCAAAAATACCTTTTCATTTGGGGAAAAACAATCAAAAGAATCATAAAGACTATATATATATATATATATATAAAGACTATATATATATATATATATATATATATATAAATACAAGAAACTCAGCAACCCAAATCACTGCATCAAGTCTGGAGTTGAGTCAGTCAGACACTTCCAAATAATAGTTATCTGATTTTTGGAGAACAATTAGTCCCACCATAATGCTTCCCTTCTCCCCACCCCTGACATAAAACTCAGTTTGCAAGTCCAATTCGAATCAGGAGTAATCAAGAAGCAGCAGTGAGAGGTTCTATTTCACTGGTCTGCTCCAGTCTAGAGAGAACCTCTCTGCCATGTCTCTGTGATGTGCCCCGTTATCAGATCTGCTTCCTCAACCCTAGTGGAGCACTCTGAAATGAGGTCAGTGCAGTCACTATCTGTCGTCAGCGCTGAATCATCACAGAGCCAGTCAGGCCATATTGTGAAATTAGATCTGCTCCACTGCTGCCTCAGATTTAGTCAGGCCTGGCTGCAAAGTCAGATCTATACCATCACCAGTCCAATCTGGTCAGGTCCCGTATATCCAATCCACACAGGGCACAGAACCTCTAGGAGAAGAAACAATGACCTTACATGGTCTTTTTGGCTCTATTATCATGTACACAAGCAAAACAAACATACTGTAACCAAAGCAAATAATTTCACAAGATGGATAAGTAACATCATAATGTATTTAAATGAAGTTGGCCAGAGTTAAGCCTCCCGCTTTCTGTATAAAGGGAGGTAAAGAGTTCCATCCCTGTATGTTTTTGGCCTTGGGCTTTATACACATCAAGCTGGAGTCCTCTCCTATAATTAAATTATAGTAGATTGCAACTTTTTGAGCCATCAGACTTCCATTGAACAATGCTAGTTGTAGATTATGGTCCCTAATGTTAATCAGTCAGTATTCCAGCGTGACATTAAAATGAATTTTTGTCAAGAAAGGCGGGGAACGTTAATATATAAATTAGATTTCTTCTACAGCACCTGGTCCCCCATGATTTTCATACCAAGGATGAAAGATCCAGCTCACAGAGTTGACCTACTCTCTGTTTTCCAACTCTTCAACTCCTAGCAGTACTCTACAACCACCGTTCAACAGCCATCGAACCAGCATAACTGCCAGAGTTGTAAACATATCAGGAACATGGCTTCCAGAGCTAACTGCAAGAGGTTTAAAAATACTGTTAATCTCCTCATCTAAGAGTAATGTCCACATAAGAAAGGGAAAAACATCCCTAATGCTCACAACTCCCAAAGTATGCATCTGAACTACCCCTCCTTCTGGAAATAAGGATTAGTTGTTGCCTGCCCAATGGGTTTCCTGTATTAGTGACCTGTTTATATCACTATATCTCACATTGGCTGTTATTTCTTGTCCTTCATTGCACTGAGGCCTAGGACTGTCCTCCATGGAGTATCCATCAGCTCCATCTCAGTTCTGGATTACACTTCTGAAGAGTAAGTCCCCAGATCCAAAACTAAACTAACCAATAAGCCATCTCGGAGTGAAAAAAGACACATACCCTGAATTTTCAGCCCTCTTTAGAAGGAAATATAAACCAAAATTATTCTCAAGTTGGAAATGGTTTGGTTAAAGAGTGCAACTGAGGGCTTACTGAGGGATTGTAGCTCTGTACTTATTATTTTTGTCTTTTTCTGTTAGAGAAATATTGATTTTTATTTTGTCTCTTCTTTCTTATAGAATACAGTTCAAGAAGTCACTGATCTGTTTTAAATGTAGTTTTCCATAAATATCATTAGCACATCACAGCTCTGGAAATAAAACTTCTGATATAATTTATGCTTTCTTTAGTGAAAAGCAACTTCAATACATAATGGATAATGAATTAATAAAAATAGTTACTTAAAATCTTGGAGACAATTTCTACTCAAAGTGCTAATAGAGAGTATATTTGGCATCTAAGTAACTCTAGAATATTCCTTTAAATTTGTGTCGACAATGGAAATAAAAATCTGAGTATGTGTGTCTATGTAACACAAAAAATTGATAAATGTTTTTTTATTTACATATTTTTATTTACATATTTTTTTATTTACACAGTATCTAGGTCAATTGTTAAAATAGTCATAGTGGACCAGATTTTCAAAGATTTGCACATATTTTCTTCTGAACAATTATGCAAATCTAATTTTTGCATGTTAACAAAGACCTAATTTCATGCATAAATGGAGTGTTTGCCAGGTATGTCCAGTTCGGCTTGCACAATTGGGGTAATGACACTGACATCCTTTTTAACATGCTTTGAGAAGTGCTGTATAGGAGCTAAGATCATGTTTATGAACCTCCTGCATTTCTCAGGAAATGCAGCTGGATGAGACAAGACTAAAAGGAGGTAAAGTATTTCCCGTATACCCATTTGGAAGGGGGAGAAACCTGCAGTTATTGTTGCTCAGAACTAAGTTTATGCTCTGACTTTGGCATCTTCTCACCCTCCATGCATGAAAGAATGGAGAGGCTGATTTCAAGACAAGCTAAGCAGCTGGAACCGCAGTTGGCGCAACAGGTCTGTTGAGTCACAATGTAGCCATCCATGATAAATGAAGATATGTGGGATGTAGTCTGTACTGTATTCTTAGAACCAAAAGTGAGAGATGAACTTTGGTCATTAACGTGTGGGTCCATTCCATAAAGCGATTATCTAAAAATGACTTGTGCTTAACTCAAGAGATGAGATTCCCTGTGTATATTCAGTCATAGCTGATTAATTTATTAAATGTAAACAATATTTATTAATGCCTTTAATTTCTAAAACAGAAATTTTTAGAAGCACGAACACAGTAATAGTAAACTGAGCTAGATTCTAGATTGTCTCATGCATTGTGAACATAGTTGTTAACTAAGTTAGTGTGTCAAATACTACGTCTGTTTACTCCTATGTATTCCTATAGCTGACAAAGTGACTTTCAAGGTGTATGAGATGGCAGAATGTGACCAGCAGAATCTATATTACTTGTAATTATGCACCAAATGAGAAAGAATCCTGATTGACATTGAGATATGAGGCTAAATTTGCAGGGCTGGCAGTTACAAAGAATAAATAAACACAGTTACTGTTTTATGTGTCAACGATGCAAGTCTGAAATAGGAGCCACTGAGAGACATAAATATTAAATTCTTTGGTGCCATTTTTAAAGTTACTTTTCAGAGTAAAATGTAGTTGAAGGTGGAAATTGAACTCCTGCCTCTCAAAATACAAGGAACTGATCTATCAGGATGAGAAAGAAATTATATGTTCAGCTTTGGGGATAATTTTAGCAATGGGCTCATTTAATACCATCTGGTATCACCACAGAAGAATTTGGTGACAAAAAAATGGAATTATTTTTCAACTATGGCAACTAACAGTGAAATTATTTTTCTGCTATTCGAAGCCAATATCTCGCTTGTAGTGCTTGTGATATTAATAATTCTATTGTTCATCAGTTTCACGGATCTGATGATGTTCTTCATGAGCAGTAAGCAGCAAAGGTTTGTAAAGAATGCATGTTCCCAGACAACACTGATTGCTTTTTGAATGGGAAAGATTCAAGAGAAAGCAATAGAAAAAGTATTTTTGGATTTTAATAAAACTTTTTATCATAGTGTCTCATGAAATGTTACTCTCTGAATTAATTGAATCTAGCTGTGATATGAACAATGTTATGTAGAATGAAAACTGGTGGAAGACCTTGCAGACAAGGGGGAAGGGTAAATAACAAGCACTGATTTGGAGGGATAAGGGAAGGGAAAACCCATAAGTAACATATTTTATATCATATCATGATTATCATATAGTTTATTAATGAAGAGAAAGTAAATAGCATGGATATAACATATATTGTTTAACTGGGATGTTTAACTGGGATGTGTTGTGAATGGAAGCAAGGACAGAGAAATAATGTAAAGGAAATGAGAGACAAGAAATAAGCGACTGTTTAGGGCATAGCTATACTGCACACTAAGGCTGGATTATAACTCAGGTTTGAGCCCAGGACTCCATTCTGTCCATACACAAATCAGTCTGCACTAGAATCTGCAAGCCCGCGAGACCTGAGCTCTAGGCCCTAGTCTACACTAGGGAGTTATTTCAAAATAAGGGGAGTTATTTCAAAACAACAACTCCTGCTTTCTACAAGGAATAATGCTTATTTCAAAACAGTTATTTTGAAAGAGCGGTAGTGTGGATGGCTCCACTGCTCCTATTTCAAAATAACTACTTCCCAGAGTCATTCAAAGTAACCACTCCCCAGTATTCCTGGGGTTCTAAACCAAGGTGGTGTATCAAAATTAACAGAGCCTGCCTCAGACTAATTTTGAGGCTTCCCTGTAATGTGGACATGCTATTTCAAAATTGTTACTTTAGGGGTTATTATTTCAGAACTAGCCAATTAGCCCGACATAAGATGGGATTTTCAGGTCTCTCCTCCACGTTGGTCTTCTCTCCTGAGCTT
>CM057846.1:141894143-141904147 GCA_030068395.1 Apalone spinifera
TATCACTAACACTGCAGACTGATAATTGCCCTCATATGGACTACTATAAAATGACTTGACCTAGCAATATGTTTCACTACTGATACATGAAGTGTGGGAGGAAGGCAAGAGTATGGAGTTGAAGGCCCCAGACAGAGGTCTGCAGCTCCTGCATGCCCTGGAGTTCTGATCAGTATGGAATCAGAGTTCTGCTCCCTAGCATAATGGGAGCTTGGGTGATGGAGTGACTCCTTGAATACATGGTGCATGAGCCATCCACATAGTGGATCAAAGGCACACTACCCAAAAAGGCAATTGCACTCCCAGGGATGCAGCAGAATGGCATCATTACCTCTCTGGATTTTGCAAGAGGCAGTAGGAATGCTCTCCCACCAAAATCACCATCACACAGACCATCCATTTGTGCTGCATACTGAGATCCAGGGGTTATATATATAGCAGGGTTGGACAATAATTTTAGAAAGGGGTCCACTTCACTAATTTTTGAAGTGGCCCTGGGCTGCCCCAGAAGGGGCGGAGCCTCTGGCAGAAGGGGCGGGGTTAGAACACTTCCATGCTGCCCCTCCCACAGACTCTGACTGGCCTGGGGGTGGGGGAACATGTGAAGTCTTTGCCCTCCCCCCACCCCGCCCACCTAGAGAGAACTGCCAGCTGTTCTAAACAGCTGGCAGTTCCCTCTAGGCACCCGCCCCCTTGCAGGGCAAAAGGAGACTTCACATGCTTCTCCCGCCCCCAGGCCATCAGGGCCTGGGGGTGGGAGAAGCACATGAAGTCTCTTGCTCACAGTGCTTGCAGGCACACAGTGCTTGCAGGGCAGGGGCAGGGAGCAAAACACTTCACGTGTTCCTCCCGCCCCCAAACCCTAATTGGACAGGGGGCAGGGGAGTGGCAGGGTGTCCGTTGGTGGATCCACCCACTTGGCAGGCTGAATCTGGCCTGCAGAGGTCCTTTTGCCCACCCCTGATGTATGGGCTATATATAGGCAAGCTTTTTGTTTCTTATGTGTTTTACTTCATGAAAGATTCTTCCCTAGGAAATGTTTATAGGATGGCATTTACAGGTAATGACACTACTTCATTCAGACCAATCTTTTTCTTCACTTACCAAACAGAGGGAAATATGTCCAGGCTTTATGGGATCCTTATCCAACAGACCACCTGTTTAGTTAGACAGTCTTCACTTCTCCACTCCCATTTCCTCCACCTACATGACATTATTATTTTAGCAGTTTTCACCTTGGAAATAACTTTCAAGATTGCTGCAGGGGATATGTCCTTGCAACCATTCATGGTAGAACAGACATCACAGAAGAATAATTATTCCTCCAGGTTGCAGATTCCCTGTTAGTCTACATGGCATGGATACCTGTTTCCCCAGTTTGCCTTAAATAAAGTGAAATCAAATCTAATATGTGCTGCTTTTTGAAAATATTTAAAATTCAAAAGAATAAATTAACTAATTATGTTTCAAATTCTCTATGGCCAAATTCTTACCAGTGAGGATTAGACACTACAGCTGTATTTACTGCTGACCTCTAGCTGAGGGGTGGACTTTCAGGAGCCAACTAATTTTAAGGTATACCCAATAACTGCAGAAGCATCTAAACCACAGGATCCAAGAGCACCCTCCCCTTTAAGGAGTGGAAATGTTTAACTCATTCCTTTTTCCTCAGCAATGAATCTCCTTCCGCTGATGCCTGAAATCTTAGCCAGACTGCCCTATATCTGAAACCATGTTGTCAGCCATAACTAATGGCTTCTTGCTGTGAAACTGTTCCTGACCTAAACTTTCTTTAACAGTGATTTCACCCTACTCACATAATTTGAGTCTCCTAGGAAGTGTAATCACTGTAATAAGTTGATGTATGAAATTCAGCTGCTTGTACAATTGGCTCTGTTCTTAGCATACATAGTTCAGTAAATGTTACATTAGCTACATCAGGGGCTGCATGTTTTTCACATCAGTATTTCTGAATATATTCATATGTTTTGTGGAATGGAAAAATTGAATCAGTTTGCTAAGCATCTCTTTACATCGCAGATGCATCTAATTCAGTCAGTGACATATTTGATTCTACAGGAGATTCAGTCAATCATGCACCATGTTTGGTTCATTGCCTGACAAATCCAATTTAGTGGGTGACATAAGGGATCCATTTCAGTAAATGGGTATATCTGATTCACTAGATAATGTATAAGTTTCAAATAAAATCTTTTCCTTCAGTGAGTGATATATATATATATTTATTCTTTTGTTTCACCTTCCTCCTCCCCCTCAACAGGTGAATTATTTGAGTATGAGTGGTATCAAAGCTATACTGGATGGTGTCTATTTTATTTCAGTCCATGATGTACACTTTTTATCTTCATTTAAATAACAACAGATGATACAGTTTCCACAATATCTTGGATGTTGCATAGATCTCAGGATAAGAAGTATAACAGGGCAAGGATACACTTAATACAATGCATATAAAACATGTAGCAAGCCTGATTAAAGAGAACAAAAATGGCCCTTTAAGTGAATCTGCATAGTATCTGAGTCAAAGCCAACTGAAGTCAATGGGAGTCTTTTTATTGATTTCATGGGATTTAAATATTGCCTTGAGAAAATATCAGCTCTTCTAATCATGCCTATTTGGAATACACAATGGAGGCAAATGAGATGCAGCAGAGCTGAGTTTGTAGCTTCTTGGTAGCAGGTGTCCAGAGAAGGTGTTTTTTTATAGGGTGATCTATTTCGCTGACAAACAGGAGCTGGTGTGGATTGGGGGAGACATTCCCTTGGAAGCTGGAAACGGAGATTTGAGACTCCTAGCATGTGGAATAGTGAGGAGACAGTTCTTTTGTTTCCAGAACCCTGTAAGTCCTAATATAAGGACATGATCTCAGGATCCGGGCAAAGAGCTGGGATCTGGTTGGGAGGACGGAAGGCACTCCTCCAAAACAGGTGAGAATGATTAAGGAAAGAATGATGACCTGTACTCTATGTTTTATTGCTGGGTATTCACAGATATGTTTAGTTGTGACATGTCCAACAGCATCCATTGTCTCGTTTTCTCTCTTATTTCATGTCTGAACAAAGCATGAAGCATGCCTGCTTTGGAATTGTGAAAGAGAAGCAATCTGGTTCTAAACTGTAGATTCAATTCCACCTCTACTGTACCCATTTTACAGAGATTAAGACATCTGGGAGCTTTAAGACAACATTTATTATTAAAGTGTGCATTCACAAAGAATTTCATTCCAAACTGAAATAGTTAACGTTAGGCATTTCTTTCTTGCTTGCTTGTTTGCTGTAAAAACTGTTGAGCAAAATTCTTGTTTAATTTGTACTTGATTTTGGTTTTAGCTTGTAAAAAGAAAATGTGTGCACCAGAAGGTGTGCAGACTGAAAGTTAAAATTATTGCCCTTTGTGCCTGTAGTTTTATAATTCAAGGATACATTAGAAATGTCTAGGCAGATGAACAGCCTGGTTGTATCCGTTATTAAACATTTTAGAGTCAGTGATGTTGAGTTGCTATACCTGTGCCCCTCCTGCGTGCTTTGTACAGTAAGCAAGACTTACTTCTCGATACCCTAGCATCCAATCCTAAGCTATGTCTAGACTGCACTGTTAAATCAGTAAAAGATATGCAATTTGTGGTATGTAAATTGTGTAACTTTTTTCAAAACACTTTCAAAAGAGGGTCTTTTGAAAACTGGCATATCTATATGACATGAAATTGTGAAAGAAAGTGCTCTTTCGAGCCATCCCCTATTACTCGTAGAATGAGGTTTACAGGGATAGGGAAAGAGCGCGTCCGTTCTTTTGAAAAACATTTGCGAAAAAGCAGATGCATTCCTTGGATGTGGCGTTGCTATTTCGGGATACCTTCAGTATCCTGAAAAGGCAATGCAGTCTATATATAGCCCTATTATTGGGCCAGTATCCATGATATATGACAGCATCCAGTTCAAGAGTATAGTCCCAATGATGAATGCTGAACACTAGATAATCTGGCCATGAATGTTTTGGAAAGTCTGTCAGGTACAAAGGGAGATCTTGCAGTGAGAGAGAGAACATCTCCAGAAAAAATCATAACTCATATAAATTCATCAGAATATGTAAATATTCATTCTTTGCATTTTAAGGAGTCAAAGAAGGGAAGGTCTATCAGGATCCCTTTGTTTTTTCAGTTTACTAGCAAAGTATACTTCATTATGTATCACTGTGTCTCCGATCTTCCTTTGGAAAGCTCTCCAGGGCTGGATTTCTATTTCATCAAGCTCTACTAAATTGAGACAAGGGGCACAGCTTCAGGGTAAATAATACACAGTATGGCCCATGTCATTTTGATGGTTCAATGTCTGGTTGGCAGTCAGTATCAAGTGGAGTACCCCAAAAGTCAGTTCTGGGGCTGGTTTTGTTGAACATTGTTATTAATAATGTGGATGGGGAGAGGGATAGCACCCTCAGCAACTTTGCAGATGGCATTAATTCCATTGATATATATATCGCAAAGTGAAGTGCCCCAGAAGTTGGTCCTGGGCCTTATATTTTTTAATATCTTTATTAATGATCTAGATGATGGGATGGATTGAGCTCTCATCAAGTATGTAGATGACACTATGCTAAGAGAAGCATTATATATGATGGAGGATAACGATAAGGTCCAGTGACCCAGACAAATTGGAGGTTTAGGCTAAAAGAAATCTGATGAGGTTAAACAAGGACAAGTGCAGAGTTCTGCATTAGGGACGGAAGAATCCCAAGCATTGCTACAGGCTAAGGACCTACAGGAAGAAGTTTGGCAGAAAGGGACCTGGGGATTATAGTGGATGAGAAGCTGGATGTGAGTCAACAGTGTGCCCCTGTAGCCAAGAAGGCAAACAGCATATTGGGGTGCATTAGTAGAAGCATTGTCAGCAGATCTAGGAAAATGATTATTCTCCTTCATACAGCATTGGTCAGGCCACATCTGGAGTACTGTGTCCAATTCTGGGCCCCCTTTATAGAAACAATATGGACACATTGGAGAAAGTCCAGTGGAGGGCAACAAAAATGGCTAGGGGGCTGGAACACATGACCCACGAGGCGAGGCTGAAGGGGTTGGGTTTATTTAGTCTACAGAAGAGAAGAGTGAGGGGGGGGGGATTTGATAGCAGCCATTAACCACTTGAAGGGAGGTTCCAGAGAGGATGGAACTAGTCTGTTCTTAGTACTGACAGGTAGCAGAATGAGGAGCAATGGTCTCAAGTTGTGGGGCCCACCTTTCCAGCCACCTTTCTCATTCTTTTTGCTGCTCCTCACAATCCCTGTGTCCTGTCAAGTTTCCTGAATCATGAAGTGGCAGCCATTTTGCCTGTGGACTTCAGTCTTACTGAAACCAGTGACAGATAGCAGCCAACTTTATTAAAGTCACTCTCACTTCCACATGTACATAGGCTGGTTCCATCTTACTGGCTTTGTCCTTATTGACAGTAATGGGCAACGGTGGAGATTTTGAATAAGGAACAATTCATGAACTGGTGACCTTTTCATGAAACAGATTAAAAAAAACCTTCAGTGTTCTTACAATGGCAATAAAGTCACAAGTGTTGATAATACCACAAATCTCCTACTGACTGTACTCCCAACCTCATAGTTTTGGTCATCTGTACTATTTCACAATAGCCCCAAATACAATATACTGTGGCAGGGTCAGCCCCACACCTGGGTCCCAGACCCCTGTTTTGCCCTCTAGCCCACAGTTTAGGGGCCGCGGTACAAGTATCACTCGCCTTGTTTCAGCATTTGGCATTGTGTCCTTTGGCAAAACAATGGAGTGTTGGGTCCAATCTCCTGGGCCAGTCAGGGCTGAATAAACTGTTGTCCTCTGGCCACTTGGGGAAAGGGAGTCTCCAAACACTCCCTGCCCAAGCCCCTCACCTTCTCCTGCAGCCTTTAGAAGTGCTGGTGTTGTTCTTCTCAGCTCCTCTGAGTCTGCTTATCAGTTAAAAGTCCTGTGGCACCTTATATATGCTAACAGATTTATTGGTGCATAAGCTTTCATGGACAAAGACCCACTTCATCAGTTTCATGTAGTGGAAATTCCAGAGTCAGGTATAAATATACAGGCACATGAAAAGAAAGGAGTACCAATCAAGAGGAAGGCCAGAGATAACAAGGTTAATTCAGTCAGGGACTATGTGGCCCACTTCTAGCAGCTGATGTGGAAGTGTGAACACAGGGAAGGTTTTTAAAGAGGTCCCATGGCAGTCTCAATCAGCTCACCTGATCCTTAATTGCTTTAAAGCAGTCCTCTCTCAGCCTCCCACATCAGCTGCTAGAAGTGGGCCACATAGTCCCTGACTGAATTAACCTTGTTACTGTTCCTTTTTTAAGAGTTGCCTCTCTCCCCTTTAACCTGCGTTGTCACAATACTTATTCAATTATATTGGAATTTTGTGGGACTATTTTTCTTTGTAGTACCCTAAGATTGGCATTGTCATCAAACTTTGGTAGCTGAACCACGTTGTTCAAGACCTTTGCATTAAAGGGCACGATCTTTAAAATCACAAAGTCATAGTTTTTGAGTATTTATTGCAGTGCATTGTATGAAGGTAGTAGTTAGCTTAACAATATGTTTTAGTGGTTGCAGTTTTGTCACATGCTTAAAGACAATAAAATATGTCCTTATACATATATGCCATAATATAAACCATGGTAATCAGTAAAATCTAGTCATTTTATATGTGTGGCCATTATATGGCTGAAAAAGTGTTTTAAAAAAATATATAACTTCCTAACACTCAGTGCTATTATAATTAACACCATTATACTAAGTCTGATTTTTGGCTATGTTAATATAGGTAAACATAGTTTGAATATCTAGTGAACAATGGCATATTTTATACTTACAATTTTCCTTTAAGACATTTGAAGGTTATTTTAACACATATACCCGGCTATTGGAGATAGTTGTTTTTCTCATATGAAACAGTAAATTAAAGATATTAAACATAATAGGGCTTCAGTCTGTTAAAATAATGTAATAGAGAGAGAATTTCTTACAGATGGTGCCATACTTAAGTAGTGCTTTTCTTATTAATATAATTCCACAGACTTAATTTATATTGTAACAGTGAACAACCTCAAATGTATTACTGCACCAGGAATACATTATGGGGGAGCATATCCTTGAAAAATAATTTTGAAATTTTTGTCAAGATACATTATGGTTAATAGTTTCCATGACTGAGGCTGATCCACAACCCCCTGAAATCAATGTCAGTGTTTCTATGGCCTTCAGTAAGCCTTGGATAAGCCTAAGACTGCTTTTTCCATCAATATTCAAGCCTTTTACAAGACTTTCTTTTGTTCTGTTTTACAGACAAGATTATGTGAAGCACAGAATGGAAAAATCCTCTTAAGAGTTTGCAGGTGCAAATAGCCATCTAGGAGCTCCAAATGGAGTAGGGCATAAAAGGTTATGCTAAGTAGCACTGAGAGAGATGGTGCCTCTTGATGCACAATCCATCCTACTGCTTCTCTTGGGAAGGTCTGACTGTTTTGTGCCCTCTACATGTGCAAAGTCTGCTGTTCAGCCTGGCTTTACTCTTTTGGCTAAACAAGTAAATAAAGTTGATTGCACATGAAGCTTTCCCTGCAGCTGATGGGAATTGAAGCAAGGAATCTTTTAGGCAACTATTTGGAGCTCTTGGTTAGACTAGATAGCTACAAGGTTGAAAAAGAGATATCCCTTTGGATATCCCTTTTTTATTTCATGCACCTGGCCCATGAAATATGAGGATGTAAATTAGGGTCATTCTCTGGACATTTTCCATCACATAGCTGTTTACACCAATCCTGATATGTGTTGCCAAATCTTGAAATTTTACACAAGTCTCGTGGTGTTTGTTATTTTTTGCTTGCAGCCCCAACTTCAGGCATCTTGATTAGAAGAAATCCTACACTTTTATTTAAAGGAAAAGTGTCTCACTTTCAAGGCTGCAAAGAACATGTAAAACGTGTCCCTGGTGCACCCTAATAATTGAAAAACTGAAGGCAAGTAAAAAGTAGAAAGTACCTCAAATGGATTTTTTGTCATCTATTTTTTTGATAGGAGAGGGTCAGGCTCATTATTTTTAACTCTTCTTTAGCTCAGCCTCTCACCAGCTGTGCAAAGTGGTAAATGTCTACAAAAGAGGAAGTACAACAGAGAATCAGGAGCAAGTTATGATCCAGAAGTAGCACAAGCTTCCTTCTCCTAATGTACCATTAACATTTTTATTTTTAGGCTTTTCCATGATTTTGACATTGCTCTTATATTTGCCAATGCAGCAAGCTATTTTTCTAACAGCCTTTAACTTCTTGTACCTTTCAACTTCACTCTGAACTTTGATTTTTATTCAGGGTGAGTCTACACACCACCCTAATCTTGAAATAAGAGACGCAATTTGCACTACACAAATTGCGTATCTTATTTTGATTGTATTTTGAAACCGCTTATTTTGAAATTTAGCACATCTACACAGTACCAAATTTTGAAATAATGCAATATTTCAACACTTCTTTAACCCTCGTGGAATGAGGGTTACAGGGTGCCGAAATAGTGCTCCCGTTATTTTGAAAAATATTTCAAAATAATGGGCTCATTTAAAAGACATGGGGTAGCTATCCAAAAATAGCCCTACTGTGTAGACATATCCTGAGGAACAGATATCAATTTGACCTGATATATCTGGAGAATTTTGGGGAAAAGAATCACATTTTCAGGTACTGAGAAGGAAGCATAGGCCTAGTTGTTAATTGTGCCTTTGATCGGTGTGAGGAGAATGAGAAGATGCCGTGCTGCTTTCTGTGCTGCTTTCTGTGCTGCTGTTGCTGATGCTGCAGTATCTGCTCCTGAACAGAAGGCTGTCATTGTAACTCCCTTCTGTTTGCTCTGCTACTTGTATTATGTGGAGGTATCTATAAATTAGTATAATTTAATTTAATTTTATAATATAATTTCCAGTGCCTGAACAACAAGCCATTCTCCTCCATTCCAGCTTTAGTTTTATAGGTGGTACAAAGTTGTTTGGCTGGCCCTTCCTATAACAATGTCTCTGAAGATTGTGTGGCAGCTTACTAGATTGACTAGTTAAAAATATCCATCTTACCCATGATCTAAACATTATTATGGTGTATGATGTAATGCTATTAGAGGATTGCATCCAGAGTGTTCAGATTTCTTCTGTTTGTATGTCAGATATATCTAGTTAGAAAAGCCTGCAAAGGCAGTGTTTTTATATTAATATCTTCTTATTAATGCATTGAAGTATAGCCTTGGTTCACACTATTAAGCCACACATATGCACAAAGGGAACATTCTTCTTCAGAATCAGATCCTGTAGCAGTTATTCCACTTGAAGTGTTGCCTTTGATCTGAGTATGTCTCTAGGCTTGCGCAGTTAGAACAGTTTGATTTTCTCACCCTCGGTGGTATAGTTTTTATCATTGTCAAGGGCACACGCAAATGATAACATTGACACTCAACATATTTGAAACCTCATTACATCCCAACCAAAAATATGTCTCTAACTCCAGGGAAATCCTGACAGTGATTAAAAAGGATGATGACATGAGGGTGTGTTATGTCTTTTGTTTTTTACACAAACAAACGTGTCAGGAAGAAACCCCAGGGGTCAGTATAGTCTAAACAGCTACATTTGCTAACAATATACATCAAACAAGACCTGGTAGCTTCTGAAACACTGGAGGCATTGGGTACCAATGTGGATCTTAAAAATTATATAAAAGATATTACTCAATTCTTGTGTACTACAGGGAGATAGCTGCTCTAATTGCCATGTAACACCCTCCTTGAGCTCTGTTAAAAAAAGTCTCCCCCAGATGGTGGAAGATGCAGAAGTGCATATGTCCTTTCCTTGCTAGCTGCCTAGAGAACACTGAATGCAGAGGCTGGCTTCATCTTTCACTTTTTGGAGGAGCCAAGGTCAGACCACTGTTCCCATCTGGACCAGTAGCATATCTTCCA
>CM057846.1:141912573-141923085 GCA_030068395.1 Apalone spinifera
TGCGGAAAAGCAGATGATTTTCCGCAAAAAATGGCCAGTCTAGACACAGCCTGTTATTTTAGAATAACATCAATTATTACAAAATAACGCTTCTGGGTAGATATGCTCTGTGTGTCTTATAAAAGAAAAACAATTCAGACACTTCATTGAGAATAATGCTTTACTGCATCTGCAGTATCTTCTGGTTATTTTATATATAAACTATACATAAAGTGCCATTAATGGCATTTTCACTGACATGACATAATATAAGAACTCCACAAAGACATTACATTCCTTTCTGTGAATGATCTGCTCGTTAGAAACCAAATTTTGCTCAGTTACAAGGATGTAAATCCTTATTATTTCCATATATTTAATGGAATTGCACCTGATATATACCATGTAATTAAGACTAGAATCTGAGCCTAAGAATTATCAAATTTGATCTTAATATAATAGAGCATAAAGACATCATTCCCTTAATACAACTTTAACATTCCCTTTATAATTCCATATGAAAGAATGCCCCTAGTAGGCTATGGGTTCACAGATTGTAGATGATTCCTGGTTTATTGCACAATCTAAAGGGCTGTGTCTAGACTGGCGTGATTTTCCGCAAATGCTTTTAACGGAAAAGTTTTTCCGTTAAAAATATTTGCGGAAAAGAGCATCTAGATTGGCATGGATGCTTTTGCGCAAAAGGACTTTTTGCGGAAAAGCGTCCGTGCCAGTCTAGACGCGCTTTTGCGCAAGAAAGCCCCGATCGCCGTTTTAGCCATCGGGGCTTTTTTGCACAAAACAAATCTCAGCTGTCTACACTGGCCCTTTTGCACAAAAGTTTTGCGCAAAAGGGACTTTTGCCCGAACAGGAGCAGCATAGTATTTCCGCAAAAAGCCCTGATTTCATATAGTAGGAAGTCAGTGCTTTTGCGGAAATTCAAGCGGCCAGTGTAGACAGCTGGCAAATTTTTGCGCAAAAGGAGTTGCTTTTGCGGAAAAACTTGCCAGTCTAGACACAGCTAAGGAGTCTTAGAAACCACAGATCCAGGAGTCTTAAGCAAGGAGCAAACACTGCTAAATTCCCATCATATTTATGATAAATTGTAATGGCTGTCTGGTCTATTATGTCGGTAATATAAGTACTGAGAGTCAAAGATCTTGTACTTAAAGAAACCCCTAGTAAGCAATAAAATCATACAATGTAATGGCTCTAAAGAAGCCTGTAGAGTTTATCATGTCAAAAGTCAGTCCATTTAATTGTCCATTTTCCAATTTTAAGATGTCTGTGATTAAGTATATGTAGTACAGACTAATAGCATTGAAAAAACATTATTAATGCCATGTCACCCTCCAAACTAAGGAGATGGATTCATACATAAGCATTTCAGAAATGTAGTTGATGAATATTTTTTCCGGTAGGAGGGCAAGAAAGAATTTGCATTGGAATCATGTTATTACTAACAATGCACAATGGGTACATTGAACAGAAACATTCTATATTTTCTCTTCCCATAACTATAGCTGTGCCAGCCTGTTGTCTCATTTCTAGTACGTTTGATTTTCACATTTTTTTTAAATATACCAAAAAATAGAAAGGAAAGCTACAACATTCAACATTCAAATATAGTGAAGTCTTTGATAAGACCACAAAGTAAAACAGCCACACCTGTGTTCAGTTCCAAACTGCATTTTTAGTTTTCACTGCTGACCTCTGCTGATTTTTGTCTTCCCAGACGTAATAATACTTTGCAAATATATATTTGCCTTTCTTCATTCAAGCATCAAATTATGCTTTCCAGATATTAACACAAGTAAGATTTTGACCTACACACCTGTCCTCAGTATGATATTGGTCTGCAGAAGGCAATAAAATGGCCAGCAGGCCAAATGCAGTTCACCAGGATTAGCCCCTGGCAAGCTATCAGACCGTTTGTTTACCTGAATGTATGCAGGTACAACCACACAGGGAAGCTATGGGAAGTGAAAGACTGGCCCATGCCCCTTCTTGCAGCTCCGATTGGCCAGAAATGGCAAATCAGGGCCACTGAGAGCTGTGAGCGACCATGCTTGAGACACTCAGATAAACAAACTGTCTTCTCAATCCACCAAAGGCTAGCCCCGGTGAACTACATCTGGTCCACAGGCCGCTTATTGCCCATCCCTGGTACTGATTCAACTGAGACTTTCTGGTCAATAGGTGTTGATGTGTTCATAATATACCAAAAAAAAAAAAAAAACCAAAGAAAAACAATCACAGGAAAAATAAAATGTGAGAATACATTTGCAATAAATGATCACCATTAAGGACATTCATTTTTGTTTAGTTGCAAATTTATTAGCACATACCAAAAGAAAACATAACATTTCCACACCCAACTTTTAAAAGATTTGGAATGAGTTGGAGGCTTTCAGGATGACATGTTGTGTATGAGTAAGTGTGGTTATCTATTATTTCATTTAATAGCAAATATTTTGCCTCTCTAGGTTGTCTACAAACAATGTATGGTGTCAAGATACTCTTAATATTTTATATAAATTGCTCTTCCCTGAGATCAGTGTATAAAATACAATGTAAAAAGCAAACAAGTTTCTTACCAGCTGGGACGGTGAAATGAAGTGAGGAAGAGGCAGAAAATAGCACAACAGGGCCCTGGTCTGTGACTCTATTTCAAGGGTGCCATTTCAGGAGGATGGGAGGGGCACCTGGCTGGCGTCAGAGGCATGTATGAAATGCAAGTACTTTCCCCTCACTCCCTTGATAGTCCAGGGAATGAGATGAAAAGCAAGCCACGTCCTAGAGCGCACAGCTGCTACATCTCCTGCCCTCCCAAAATGGTGCCCTTGATGAAGCTCCAAGACATCATCATCATCATCATATATTCATTATCAACTCTCAGGGTTTTTTTTATTGAAACCCTTGTAATATTTGATGTTTTACTTAAAGCACCAGCTTCCAGAGGCATGTGATTATAGAAGAATTTCAGCTCTCATTTAAAGAAAATAAGGACATTTCTAGCCCTTCTTCTTTCCTAGAAAAGTTTGAAATGTGACACAGGTGTAACTGAAAGGCTAAAAAACAACCAAATAAAAGAAACCATAGGTTAGTGTTTGCAGGCAAAGAACAGGAAGATGTCTGTGAAAATGGTAGCTAGACTATATATTATTCAATTGTATGATTATTCACTCCCATTATGCATACACACATAGATAGATATAGATAATTTTAGATCTAGAATTGATTTTGCAGATAAAATGCACTGAATTTATATTTATGATTATTTTTTCTATATTGGCAAAATAAGCAGCAGGTATGTCTACACCAAAAAAAAATCTAAATTCAGAAACACAAAGAATATTTTGTATAAAAATAACTTAAAATACTTCACAAGAAAGTTACAAAATTATTATTTAGGCTACAGGAAACAATATCCATGCACATTTAATTCTACCCTTTTGTGTATCCCAAAGCCAGGATCCTATGGCAAAAACACAGTATGCGATTATGTAATTAAATAATGTTCCACAGTGTATAAGCAGAATTAAAGTTGCACAGGCAACTGTAATTCTGGCATCTCAGGAACGAAAGTGTGGAGGGTCTGGCTAGTGGTTGGAGCAGTGGTAGCTGGACCAAAAATCAGAGCCAGATCTTATAAGAGAAGGGGGTTCTGAACAAAATGACTCTAGGGCTAGGAACTAGGCTGAAGCAAAAGTAGGGGTGGAGCACACTAAAGCCCGTGTAATCTGTTATCACAATCAGGCAGGGGAGAGTTCCAGGCCACAAAATGACATTTGGTAGACTATGCTGCTGCGTCTCCTCTGAGGCTATTATTCTTGCCCTGGAGAGTCACCAAGCCAGCTCCTGGCTTGTGGATTGGATGGAGCCTAGCATGGAAATAATTCATCACTAAATGTGGTTTAATCAGATTCGAGTTCAGGGAGGATTCATCACCTTTAACTTTAGAATGTCTGACTTAACTGCTGTTTTGCTAATGTAGGGTTTGTTTGTTTTTTAATGACCAAGGTGATTTAATACATATGTTTTTAAAATTTTAAATGGAAATGTAAAAACAAATTCTGTTATATACACAACTCTAACAACTCCCTTCTCAACAACAGAATTTGAATTTGTAATTTAAAATACAGACTGCTACCGTTTCAGCCATGACCCATTTCAGCTAAAGGACTACCTCACAACCCATTGAGGATGAGGACCCTGGTGGGTCAATCAATATCCCATCCTGCCAGTGCCATCCTTCACAGAGCCATGGGAATAGGTGTGCATGTGTACCTGGGATAATTTGCGGTCTCCCCTGGTATCTTTCCCTTTGCTCGTCCTCTTGGCCAGACACCCTGCCCACAGCCAACTCCTGTCCCTGTCCTCTCTCCCCCCCCCTCCTCCCCGGCCAGACACCCTGACCCCTGGCCAGACACCCTGCCTCCAGCCCATTCCAGACCCCCGGTCAGACACCATTCCCCCAGCACGCTCCTGCTTCCTCCTGCTTGCCAGACCTTGCATCCTCACCGCCTCCTATTCTCCAGCTCCCACCCAGATCCCACACCCCCATACCTATCCCATTCACTGGCAGCCCTGTCCCGCACACTTAACCCCTCATTTCTGGCTCCAGCCTAGAGCCTGGAGGGTGCCCAGAAATCCACTAACCCTGAGGCCTTGACCCCAAATCCTTCCTGCCCCTTACCCCACCATGGAGCTGGAGCAACAGGGGAGTGAGGGGCTGGTGGTTTTTTATTTGTTTGATTTTCGTTATTTTTCTCACTTGTGCAGTACCAGCTCCTGCCATAATTAAAGACAATGTTGAAACCTTTTGTGTTGAACATAATATTTTACTTTATTTAAAGATGAAGCCTGGCCAACAAGCCCCCAATCTGGCTGCGGCACCATAACACTCCTGCACCCCCTCCACACCCACCCTGAGTCCATCATACACCTGAACCCTCTGCCCTGAGCCCATCATATCCCCACATCCCCAAACTCTTGCACCTCCACATTCCCATCCTCTGCCATAGGACTCCTGCACCCCCACACACCCCATTCTTGTGCCCTAGGTCCATCAGACACACAAATCCCCTGCCCTAGCCTTTCATACAGCCCAGCCCAGACTCCTTCATTCCCACATCCCCAGCCCTCTGCCATAAGATTGACAGAAGACAGACTGAATGCATGCATGAAGCTGGATTTGACCAGTTATGATGTAAACTTCAAAGAAGTATGCAAAAAGATGCAGCAGAAGAAGGCCTCTTAAATAAAGTCTGTGAGTACAATGTTCCATTTATGCTATTATTAATTACTAGCTGGAGTTAGTCGGTGTTGCTCGGGACAGTTGATATGATATAGCTGAGGTGAGGAGCCTGAGGGGAGGGAGGGGGAAGGGAGCTGCACGCCTGCTACCAGCGCCCAATCCTGCTCTCCACTTCCTTGTCCCTCTGCCGGCCTTAGTGAGTGACTGTCCCCACCATTTCCCCCGGGAAGCCGCTTCTCCCCACACTGCCAAGCTCTGTGCAGCCCTGGGGAGAGGCATCCGTCTCTCATCTCTTCCCTCCCACAGTCCCTTAAAACCTTCTCCTGGATGACAGGTTATCCCTCCGCCAGCCTTAGTGAGCGACTGTCCCCTCCTCTTCCCCCGGGAAGCCACTTCTCCCGGCACTGCCAAGATCCATGCAGCCCCGGGGAGACTGCATCCGTCTCTCATCTCTTCCCTCCTACAGTCCCTTAAAACCTTCACCTGGATAAAAGGTTATCCCATGCAAAGTTTGGTTGCAGTAGCTCTTATAGTGTACAAGTTATTAGCGCACAAACATACAAACATTCTCCTTTATATATTAGATTATTTCAATTATCAATTATATTATGTTGTATATTTTCACTCATGGAAATAGTCATTCTGATACGGCTCTTTGTTGACCACTTGTTCTGAATTTTGATGGTGTTTGGCTCTTTGGTTTGAAAAGGTTGCCGACACCTGTTTTAGCAGGTTGCTGATGTTTTCCTAAGGAACTTAAGTCCAGATGGTAAATGACAATTTTTAACAGTTTGTAACTTGGCCAAACAGAAATTCATAGGACAAAGAAAAGACATTTCTTGAATCACTTGGCTATCTCTGTGCTGCTTCTGATGAAATACTATTGAATTTTTATGGGCTGAATTTGGCCCATAAAGCAGGACGATCCAGCCCGTGGAGGCCCTGCCACTCCCCTGCCTCCAGGCCAATTAGGGCCAGGGAGCGGGGGGAAGCACACAAAGTTTCCTCTGCCCTTCAAGGAGCTTGTGATGCTTAGAAGCACCACACAACACTTCTGGCAGGGTGGGAGAAGACCTTGCGCGCTCCCCTACCCCCAAACCAATGAGGGCCTGGGGGCAGGAGGAGACTTTGCATGCTCCCCCACCCCCAAACCGTGATTGGCCTGGGGACAGAAGGGGGAGTATGCAAAGTCTCCTCTCACCTCCAGGAGCCTGCGTGCTTAGGGGAAATCTCTCGGGAGGGCAAAGACTTCATGTGCTCCCCCAATCATGATTCTGTGGTTGGGAAAGCAATGAAGTAATCTGGCCCCTCCCCTTCTGCTTGAGGCCCCACCCCTTCCAGTGTGGCTCAGGGTCACTTCAAAAATTTCTGAAGTGGCCCCTGGTAAAAAATTATTGATCACCCCTGTACTATTGTAGAACTCCAGGGGGCCCCTCTTTCCTAGATTAGCCAGTCGTGCAAAGTCCTCACAGAAGAGCCCTTAACGTCTGCTATCCATAGCATATGGGGAATTTAATTATTAAAATCCTATGATAGTTTCTGTACAAATGAATAAAAAAAAGACAAATCCCATAATGAGAAACAAGCTAATTGTTCAGGAAAGCAGGCTGATTAAGGACTATTTTATAGAACATCTTTTTATACATTTCTCACCTAGTGCTGGATGCAGTATAAGAAGCTAAATAGAACACGTCATAGCATACATGATTCTGAATACGCACAAGAAGCAAATCTGAGCTAAGTAAGAAGATATTAATTTTACAGTCACTTTTAAGAGTTAAACCTAGTTTTCAGGAAATTACAGTGATCAGCAACGTAAATCACACAAAGAGAATCTTGTGTCATTCACGCCAGTTGACAATTACAGTAAGTTTATTCCAAATCATTTGTAAACAGATGAATTCTGATGAGCACTTTTCTTGGGAGATGAAACTGGCTTTCCATTGTTACCAGTGTTGCTAAAAGAAGACTTTCATTGTTTTACTTTATCTGGTTCTTATAAATCAAGAAGAGACTCCAGGACAGTGGGTTCATTGCACTCTCTTGTGCAGACAGGTTTCTTTACCACTAGCCAAATGTTACAAGTTTCTTATCACAAAATGTAATTCTAACAACTCCACCATTTTTCCCTTTCTCTCTCTGGAATGAAACATTTTGGATGATATCATTAAACAAAAGATCAAAAATTGTGAACAACTTGATGGACTTTTTCAGTTGTGACTCTTTTGTGAATTATTTACTTATAGTTCTAATAGTATTTATGTCTCCTTAAACACACTACTTTAAGATGTTCTGCTATGTTATTGATATGGCATTGCTAGGTCTAAAGACAGTATTAACTTTCTTCATTCGTTATTATTTGTAATATTGAATAACTTTCAGACTCTCAGATGGAAACACTTTAGACCTGAAAATCATTATGAATAAAACTGATGAAAACTGAACTTTCTAGGAAGTATACTCATGACTTTGTCCATGTGCCTGTCCAACTTTTTTAACGAGGCTTCAACAACTGAAAAATAGTTCTTATTGGGAAGGTGATTTTTCCAGGCTTTCGTACTTTGCAACTATCCACCCCCAGCAACATATGCCTCTGGCAGAGCTCAGCTTCTGTGCTGTAAATAAATCTCTAATAAGAGCTGTGAAAAGTATGACTGGTGAACAAGTGACAAGTCAGTGAAGAATATATGAAACTTATTTTCATATTTGCATTTATCTGAGATTAATTTTTCTCTTCATCATGCTTCAGAATAAGGGCTCACTGAACTTAAAATCAATTAAAGACAATTTAAGTGTTAAGAAAACAATTATATATACCTGAGGCATGTGTAGAAATACTTTTTCACTTGGTTTATCAACTCAAAACAGTCAGACACAATTTCATTATATTAAATATCTCTTTAACATCAACATTGTTCATCTAACAAGCTAACTTTTAATTCAACTAATTTAGAGGGAAATTATTGATTAAGATAGAACTATAATTAAGAGCTCAAATTCCGGCTCTATAGAAGTCAATAACATCACTCCTGGGATTGTTTTCGAAGACATTCTAATCTCTCTTTTTTAATTGATCATGAATTTTTTACATAATTTACGTGAGGCAATTTTCTCTTTTGTCATCATCTATAGAGGTGCTCTTTAAAAAATCTGAGCTTGTGTAATTGAACCCTTTTGGAAACATGTACACAGAAGGAAATATTTGTATACCAGAATGCTCTCATCTTCTATATATTTGATAGAGTTTGTGTGTGTGTGTGTTCAAAAACTCTTCCTAAATGGTAAGAGGTGGGCCACCAAGGTATGCATCTTCCTCTTTTCATAATTTAAAGCAAAGTAAGGATTTGATTGTGTCTAGAATACGGGATATTCCCAGAACAGGATTGCTTCTCGTAAAACCACACAGAAAAGTGACAAGATCATCAGGCAGGTGAAAGGGGCTTGCTGGGGAAACCCTCCAAGACTGCCCCAGCCTCCTACCTCCCAGCTGTCCTTTAGGGAGGACAGGGGGGCTAAAGTTCCTCTCCCCCAGTTTGAACTGGAACATTGTTGGAGAGGAAAGTGCACAGTTTTCTGCATTCCTCACTCTGGCTATGGGGTCAGAGGGCAAATGAACCTGGACCTGCACCAGCCAGGGGATATATACCACTCCCCTGGCTCTGCTCACTGGAGCTGCAGTGGCAAGGGGGAGGCATTTCTGGCCCAAGACGCTGCAGTGATAGAGAGCTGGGATAGTTCTCTCTCCCTGGGCCAACATGCATACTGACCCCCACATCTCCAGTCCCACCCCACAGCAATGGTTTAAATTAAGAAAAACACAAACTAATTGAGTTAAGGACCTGAGCAATTCCAGATAAATCTTCTAGTAACCTATCACTTAAAAATAGTTAAAGGTAAAAATATGAAAGGGTTCATTCATTACTATGATCTTTTCCAATTCCAAAAGAAGGTGGGAACAGGAACACAGAGTGGAACATGCCTCAAATTTAATAGCCACTGACATCTCAATAACTTTATTCAAAACAGAGTTGTCAGGAAGCATTAACTCACAAGCACTTCAGCCTAAGGAGAAGGTTTTTTAAAGAGAATGCAAAATCTTGTATGTTTCAGAATATTCAGCACTCTGACCTCACTCAGATAACTCAAAGGGGTAGCCGTGTTAGGCTGTAACAGTAAAAACAGGTAGTCCTGTGAAATCTTAGAGACTGAGACTATGTCTAGATTGCAGACTTATTTTGGAAGAAGCTTTTCTGAAAGAAATCCTCCAAAAAAACTTCTGAAAGAGAGCATCCCCACTGCCAAAGCGCATTGAAAAAGTGATCTGCTTTTTCAAAAGATAGTGTCCCCACTCAATGGACGCTATCTCTCATTTAAATTGTGATTACCATGCACAGAATAGCCAACAGGGCACCTGTGCCTTTTCCTCTTTCCTCTTCTTTGTAGAAAGAAACCTTTTGCCTTGTAGGAAGTGGTTTACCAACGTTGGAAAATCCCCTCTGTTCTTTCAATTTTTTTTTGAAAGAACACGATTGTAGTGTGGACGTAAGTGAAGTTGGTTTTCTTTTTTTCAGAAAAACTGCTGTTTTTCCGAAAAAACTCTGTACTGTAGACCTAGCCTGACAATATATCTCTAAAGTGTGACATTGATAATGATGGTCAATAACATCACAGACAAATAATTAGAGTTGGTTGAAAATTTTCCAAATGAACAGTTTTCTCTTAGAAACTGCTGATTGATTACATCAAAACATTTTGTGGGAACATATTGACATAGTCAATTTTCATGAGTAACTAATGAAAAATTGTTTTTATAAGGATGAAGCATTTCACTTCAACTTTATCATTTATTTTATATAACAATAATAGCATTGAAACAAAATACCTCCAAGAATAGCCATTTAATGAAAAATTCCAAGATTTAAATTTTTCTATCCTGATTCAGGATATGAACAAATCTGGAAATCTGAGGACTTCCTCTGGGATGGATTTTCCAAATTTTGTCCAGCTTTGCAAATAATGAAAAGTAACAGAGCGGTAGCCGTCTTAGTCTGACCTTGGTAAAACAAAAAAAGCAGTCATGTACACTTTAAAGACTAACAAGATAGTTTAACAGTTCACCTATTAAACTATCTTGTTAGTCTTTCAAGTGCTACCTGACTGTTTTTTCTGCAAATAATGTCAAACTCATCAGAGATCAACCGGAGGAACTATTAATGTGATAGGCTACGTCTACACAGGCACCCTTTTCTGGAAAAGGGATGCAAATGAAGAA
>CM057846.1:141923185-141935102 GCA_030068395.1 Apalone spinifera
TTTGCATCCCTTTTCCGGAAAAGGGTGCCTGTGTAGACGTAGCCATAGTGTATTCTGAACTAATTAGAATTCACATTTCCTCCTGTAAGAATTAACTTGCCTCTCTTTTGGAATCATGCCACCTTTAAACAAGTGCCACCTATGTGCCACCTTTAAACAAGTGCCACCTATAGAGACAGAGAGACACCCATCAGCCCGTATATATAGTGAATTTTCTAAACATTTGAAAAACTTACTGTTGTACATGCCACACAATTTGTGTTGAATATAAAGGGAAGAATGGAAAACTTGGTTATCTATGCTGTGATAGAACTGTTTGCCAGATAACTATAGAGAAGAGCAACAGCCATATTTTGTTTTGTTTTCAGGCAAGTTAAAAGGACACTTCTGAAATTTTATTTCACATCAGCTATCTGATCTGAATTTCTAGCTACCTGTAGGATTACGTATCCTGTTCCGTAAATTACTTTTTCTTCAATTTAAATTCAACCTGCAAAAACAATATATACTCTTAAAAGTTATGTGTGTACAATTACTATGGTGTCTGAGAGTTGTGATCATCAAATCTCTGAAGGTACCTAGATGTATACCATGATTAAGGGGAAAGTGTTGAGGTCTTGAGAGGCAGAAGAGCCACTAGCCTTTGTGAGTTGGGTGACTACATGTCCCGATTTTATAGGGATAGTACCAAGACTCAAGGCTTTTTCTTAAATAGGCAGCTAATACCCCTGTCCTGTCCTGTGTCCTGATGTTTCACACTTTCTATCTAGTATAACCCAAAGAGATCCCTCTAGCACATCAACAAGATAAGGGCAAGACTGTGACACCATTAACTCAGACCAAGTAGTATCTCACTCCATAAACAGCTCAAGCAACTACAATGGGATGACACAGGTGGTCATATTTTACAGTTTCTACATTTAGGGTTAATATGGTTTGTGACCCCACAACAGCCTAATTAGTTACAACAGGCAAAATACCATTCTAACAACTGACCATCCATCAGGCCCGTAGCACTGGCTGAATTGGATTTACATAAGCACACCCAAGATTTCTTTCCTATTCCAGCATGAACTGTATTTACATAACAACACCTTCTCTTCGCTAAATACCCTTACAGGGCTAAATAACTGAGTGAACATAACCACACTCAAGATTCCTTTCCCCTTCCAGCTGGCTGCATTGGAAGCAGTGATTCAGACCCTGCTTAAAGTGAGAAGTGTCTCCCTTCTGCCAGGTGGTAAACGGCAGCAATAAGAGTCAATCTCAATATATCTAGCAAACAACTGATATGTCTCAAATCTCCAATCAGAAACTTGGGAAACTAAATCCACATTCCCTGGGTGCCTTAACTGGCAGAACCCCCACACTCAAGCAGTTTGAGACTATGTACAAACACTGAAAACTTGTATTAGGGAAAAGTGAATACACAGTAAGGGTATGTCTAGACTACAGACCTTGTCCAGGATAATGGAGGTGTCCCAGGAAAGCTCTGATGCATCCAAGGAACACATCCTTAAAAAAAAAAGTCAGAAAAGAGGAAGCATTTTGTCAGCATACGTGTAAACCTTGTTTTACAAGGAAGAAGGGATGTTCCGAAAGAGGGCTTTTCTCCCTGACATTTGGCCCCGTGTAGATGGGCCCCATGTAGATGGGCCAAATGTCAGAAAAGCCTCTTTCAGAAGAAAAGTGGAAAAAGATATATATAACTTGTGGGTTTCGGCATGATGGGGCTCTATTTTAATTACCTCACCTAAGCTATGCCTTGCCAGCTACACTTCTGTTTATACCCATGCTAGCTAGCATGTCGTGTCTGTACTTGTAACTCTGCCATAATCATAGCTGTACCTTTAGTAATACAGTTTTATTAGGGTGTTGGTTAGATAGGTCCTCACCAGAGTCCACTCAGCTCTCCCACTGTCCTCTGCATCGTGTCTTGTAGCTAATCCTGCAGTCTGCACTGACCCTCATAGTGAAGTCCTTCCCGGAAGGGAGCCAAGAGGACATTGGACACTTGAGCAGTTTGTTAGGTGGTGTAATGATAGATTCTTTGTCTCAAGAACTCTTTTCCCCTTAAGAGTCTGTGGGATCTCATTCTTCACCAAAAGTTCATATACCGTTTTGGTGACTACCCAAGTGTAACTAGAGGAATGCTGGCTACGTAGCCTGTGCAAATGATGTTCTTTATGGAAGTTCTTTTTCCTTTTTCATCATTAAGAAAAAAAGAGCACACACCCCCTTCTGAAGCTTCTGGATCTACTGCTTATAGAAATATTTAATTCTGAATCATTAAAATCTCTCTCATTAATAAGCAAGTTTCAGTATGAGATAAAACATTAACAAGGATATAGTGTTTTGATTTACTGCAAATGACTTCACATCTTTGACTCTTCCATACATAGCTGAAAACATCATTCCATTCTCTGATCTTTAATATATATATATAAAAAAACCACATGGCAGATGTATCTTCACAACAAAGGCTACTTTGAGATGGGTCTGAAAAGGAACACGGAGATATTACTTTTGACAGAACTTGCCAATATTATTACTGTTTCAGGCAATTAATCTTTGTCAATAATTAGTGTAAAATATTATGACAGCCAAAAGGTGACTTAAAGGATTACTCTACTGGGGAAATGATATTACATCTGATGAACTTGGCCACATAGGTTAGAGTCTCAAAAAGAAATGGATAATATAATATAATGGACATTATATAAATTAATATCAAGTCAAATAAGGAGCAGAATTTAGTTTTAACGGTGCATTCTCACTTCTAAGAAATATTGTTATGACAAAAATGATTGAGATAGGCTAAATTAGATGTTATTGGGAGCAAGCTTTTACTAGTATTCACCTAGCGAATGCTAGAATGAAGGTTTTGAAGCCATCATTAAAAATCTCAGATTTCTTTCAACTGTAAGTCAATCAAATAGTATTATTTAGTGCTGAAATGCTGTCACAGTAAGGAGCAATGTTCTGGAAGAGTTTGGTGAGGATGAAGAATATTTAGGCCCAGTCCTGGAATTCTTGCTCATGCAAGTAATCACTACTCATGCAAAGAGTACTGGAGTGTTCCAGGAGCATTAGACACTCTACTGTGGAATTCTCAAGACATTCAAAGCACCTTGCATTGCACATCAGACATCTGACTGTGCTTGACACAGTGCCAGCTTAAGTCAATGGAAACCCATGCATGCAGACCTGAAGCATTTTAAAGAAATGTTGTTAATGGAAGATGGCACCATTCAATATTCATTACAATGCCAGGGAATCAATAGCAGTCTTACCTCTGCCCTGTTTTACCTCTGCCATCTGTGTATACCCCTTCAGTGTTAAGTAATTGGAGATATTTGGTATAATAGCTTGTTGTGTCTGAAGAAGGTAGCTTAGGAAAGACTTGTATACAGTAAGCCAGTTAATGAGAATGATGGAATTCTGACATCCCTAGAAGGTCAGTATGAAGGCTACAGGGCATGGTTTTTAGTGAGCGGTACTTGAAATGATAAAGTATGTGCTTCTGTATGGATGTGCTACAATTATTTAGCAGTAGTAGTAATAGATGCATGTATTTCTATATGGTTTAAACTTTCCTTCTGTTTGTGTGAGTTTGTGTCATGCATGTTGCATGTATATAGCCATAACTGTTTCACAAACAGTTTACTATATTCTTTTCCTAGTTTTTTTTAATATGTAACTAGGGGAGCACATGGCAGGAGAGGAGAGGGGTGGACTTGTGGTGAATAGATGAGCAGCGGGAGCTGTGCATGGGCCCATCCCTGCTGCTACAAGATAAAATCTGGCAGCATAGCTTGTCCTGGAGAAGGCTTAGTGTGTGCCCTGCTCCCATTAATACCATTGGTGCACCTTTGTCCACCCTCCAACATTGTACACTTCCCTCATCAACCAGAAATCTGAACAATCAGGGTTAGCTGTGCCCTCATTTTAATTTAAAAAAATTACATCAGTTCTCCTCAGGGCACACCTGTCTGCCAAGTGGCGATAAATAATGTTGCTGAGGAATATTAGTCAGCAACTAATAGAACTGGGA
Source organism: Apalone spinifera (assembly GCA_030068395.1). NCBI lineage: Eukaryota > Metazoa > Chordata > Testudines > Trionychidae > Apalone > Apalone spinifera. The sequence continues at coordinate 141,927,240 of CM057846.1, forward strand.
AAATTTCAGCCAGAAATGTAATTTTAAAATTTCCTATTGAAAGATTTAAGGAAAAAACAAACAAATAAACACTCTTCACCATCTCTGTTTCTCATCTTTTATTTTAAAAAAATGATTTAAAAAAGAAATGATCACCTATGACATCTTTATTTTTCAATAATTGGTCAAAGTGGTATAACCTATAGCAGCAAGTTCTAGCAGATGCTGATTATATATATATATATATAATCAGCATCTGCTAGAACTTGTGTGTATATATACACACACACACACACACACACACACATATATATATATATATATATATATATATCGAGCAACACAAAGTACTCAAGTCACAGATCATGCTGTCAATCTGCTCAAATGAGCTTTCATTTTCTGAGATCAGAGAGCAGGCTGTCAAAGTAGTTAACAAGTGTGCTTCTTCAGTTCTTCAGTTCAATATTTCCAGAACTTTCTTTTAACATATATCATCTGTCAAACATAATCAGGAAAGAAATTATCTTGTCAGAAGCTTCATAGTGGAAGCTTGTAGGTTTCCATATCTTGCTTTTTTTTTTTTTTCAGTGCACATTCCATGAAGACTGTGCCCTTGACCCAGTATTAAGGCACTTGGAGCAGAATAGTGTAGTTGGTATGCATGCACTGTTCAGCAATAAGCTAAGCCCTCAGCCATAACAGAGGACTATTTTCCTATTCCTTTTCCACGGTCTGTATAATTAGTATTCTGTTTTCATGGATATATTCAGTACTATTGATAGGTGCTTGACACTTTTCTTAAGAAAGGAAAAAAAGGAAAATGAAAAAGGAGAGTTACCTGTGCTTTGCGATTTTCCCCGCATAAAAGAGTCTGGCAGCATTTGTTGGGAAATGATGTTTCAAGGATTAGCCGATAGGAGTGTGCGGTGGGGAATCTTTACAACCACAGCCACAAGGCCGACATCCACTGGGAGCCAACGTGAAAGGTGTGTGTGTGTGCAGGGGGGTGCAGTTATGCACCCCAACAAGAGGCAGGACCTCAGGCAGAAGGGGTGGGGCAGCCAGCCCTCACCACCACCTGGAGTGTGGCACTGGTCCTCCCTCCAGCACTCAAAGCCATGTGGAATGCGCAGCATAGAGCTCTGGCACTATCTCAAAATGGCCTAAGGTTCCAGCTGCTGCTCCTGCTGCACTAGCAATGATGGCAGCTGGGAGCTCTAGGCCCTCTTTAAACACCAGGCCCCAGGGCAATTGCTCCCTTTGCCCTCCCTGTCAGCAGGCCTGCAGCCAGTAAATTGTCTGCGCCTAACTATTTAATGGTTACCCCATCTACCATCTAGCAATGGTCACTAGCACAGAATATGGACAGCCCATCACAAGGTAAAGTAGCAAAATGGCTCAGGATACTTTGCCTGATTCCCATTTCACTTACTCCTCTGTGATGGTGTTGACTTCTGTGGACTTACCCCTGATGTGTACCAGCAAAAGAGAGAGAAGTGTGAGCCCAAAGGATTTTCCAAAGGAAGTTTCCTGTATTGCCGAAGGGGTATTCTGCCTAAATTTAGTCACTAGCTTTTTGTACCAAGCTGTAGTTATAAAGAGAGACTGACTACATATGATAGTGAATGTTCTTATGAAAGCAGATTCTTTTTAGGCAAGCTTCCCTGGCATGGTAACTTTGGGTGTACTGCTCTCATCATTCACCTGTAGCATTATGGGTTTCTAATTTCTATCCCCTCCTATGTTCAAAGCTGACAGTGAAATATCACTTCATTCTGTCCCCAATATGCACCAGGGTGTCATGAGAATCGACTATTGTGATTTTGCCCAACTGCTGTGGCTGATTTACAAAACCACTGACAAAAAACAGCAATATAACATGCCTCCCTGATATCTAGTAAGCTTTGTTTTAAGTGCATCTAAAAAAAAAAAGATGGAAATTCTATATAGTGAGTATTTGAGTTCCATGCAAAATCAATGTACTGCAAAGAGAAACATCATTTACTTTTCCAGAAGTTCCACAGACATGCCTCTGTAGCAAGAAGGTCACCACAAATAATTTTAAAAATGTAGCATGAATACTTTGCAATGATGCTTCATGTCTTTCTAGGGGAATTTTTGTTCTTTAGAGTCTTCAGCTTGGTAGGTTACTCTGCTTGCACTTGAATAGAATATTGTGTCTCTTCACGGAGCACATAACACATAGCAAATAAGTACTCAGCACTGCCTGTCTTCATTCTCTATGGCTGTGTCTAGACTGGCAAGTTTTTGCACAAAAGCAGCTGCTTTTGCACAAAAACTTGCCAGCTGTCTACACTGGCCGCTTGAATTTGTGCAAGAACACTGACTTTGTAATGTACAAAATCAATGCTTCTTGCGCAAATACAATGACGGTCCCGCTCGGGCAAAAGCCTTCTTGCGCAAATGCTTTTGATCAAGAGGGCCAGTGTAGACAACCCAGAACTGTTTTGCACAAAAAAGCCCCGATGGCTAAAATGGCAAAACCGCGTCTAGATTGGCACGGACACTTTTCCGCAAAAAGTGCTTTTGCGCAAAATCGTCCGTGCCAATCTAGATGCTCTTTTCCGCAAATGCTTTTAACGGAAAAACTTTTCCGTTAAAAGCAATTGCGGAAAATCATGCCAGTCTAGACACAGCCTATGGGTATGTCTACAGTGTAGACATACCCTATGTGTGGGGTTTTTTTTTCATTCCATAATATGCTGCTGTGATCCTTCGAAGCACAGGACACACAACCTTAATGTGAAAGGAGAAATATTGGTCTGGAATAGCATTGAATAAAGTCATTTTGAAAATTGATTACATTTTCTTCACACTGCTACTTCAGAAGCTACCCTGATTTGTAGGACTTCAACAACCTTCCTACACATTAAAGAAAAAAAAAAGAAAGGGATAGAGAATTTATCCAGATAGTTAGGAAGGTTCCCTGTGGGCCTTCTCAGTAGTCCCTTGATTTTCATTATGCCAGCCTCATGAGAACAAATTCCTTAAGTTAATGGATGTGCATTTGGAAGGAAAGAAAAACACCTACCAAAAATATTGGTCATTATTTGGTACTCATGTATCATTGCTGAAAATTGTTGCCCTGTCTCTCACCATGTTTCTATCTTCTGCTTTTAATGAACAATTCAGGTAGTACTATTTAGCAAAAAGATAGAAAGCATGGCAAGCTGTTACATAAAAGTCCTTCTAGTCCTAATGTCCCTACTCACACTTTCATCATACTTTACTTTCTGGAATACTGGCAATACAATTTGAGATTAACTCAGTATAACATTATGATGACTGTGTCCTCCAGTGCATATTGATTGTGCAGTACAGTGCTGTGGCTGAAATAACTACTCAGAGCTGTTGGTGAACTCCTGACTTAGACTTCCATCCCTCAAGCAGATGCTTTACTTTACGCATGATGGTACTTCAGCTGAAGTCAGTACAAGTGATAGTATACTTAATTAATGTTAAACATGTGCTCAAGTAACTTTCTAAATCAGGGATTAAGGTTTAGATATCACTGAGTCTTCTTCAATGCTTTCCCCAAGTGGTTGTCATCATCCTTCCCATTTCATTCCACCTATCCACTCTATTCTTTACTTAACTCCCCATTTAAGACAGTTCTGTGTCTCTCACAAAAAGTGAATCACTCAAATATTATATATATTTTTAGAGCGCTAAACCATGAGAACAATACATCTCATTTTTATGACCAGGTCTCCAGGTTTCTTAAGGTTCCTGACTATTCTGTGTTTGCCTTAGTTAGGGTGTAAATCTTTGGGACAGGTGCTGTCTGCATCATTTGTCTTACGTGGCAAGCAGCAATTAAAAATAATAATCAGGGAATGTGTATCTACAGATATATATATCATGGAATTATAGAACACTAGAATTGGAAGGGACCTCGAGAGGTCAGCGAGTCCAAATATATATATATTCTAAACTATTTAACATTGTTCATCATTTCTCAAGACAGGAGAAAGGCAATAGGATTGGAGAAGAGAGACTTTGACTGCATAGTAGGGTTTGCCAGGAGAAAGGCTGCAACCTTTATATTCCAGTAATGGCACTATGTTAATGGAAAACATGACAAGGTTCAGCATGGGGAATCATGAAAATATTACTGTTACTTATAACTGTAATTAGGCTTGTGATCCCTAAAGAGGAATCCAGTGGAATAATTTCATTTTAAGGCATTGCTAGGGATATGCGAGAGATATAAAAATATTGCTGTAATATCAGGACAGATACTTGAATCCTAAATATTATAGTTTGTCCATCTTTACTTGACAGAGTTTCTGATTCAAAGCACATCACAGGATGAAGATGGCAAAGTATTATGCATATGCAACAATATACTAGTGAAATGGTACCTCTGCTACAGATTTACAATTTTTTTAATCTTGTTGTATACAAAATATGGAAAGGTGTATGGAAGCAAGAAAGGGAAAGAAGTAGCAAAAAGAAAGGGGGAAGGCAAGGGCGAGAGAAGAAGAAAAGAAACCAATTCAGCTACAATGATTTAGGAATTGTAAAAAGCAAACATGATCCATATTTAGTCCTTCTTTGAAATGCATCATATAAAACATTATTGCAAGACCTGCGACCTCTGTGCAGGCTATGACTGAGTGACTTGCAAACACACAGACACACAGACATACAAATACGAAGCCTATCTGTACATCCACGTCCCTTGTGGGGATGCAAGGCCATGGAGCAGTGTTCATAACATACTCCCTGTCAGTATCCAGCTCAGGCTGGGAAAGCTAATAATCCAACCAGTGGACCAAGATAAGTGATGAATCCTGGTCATGTGCCACCTGAGGCAGGTTGTATCTATACTAAGAAGACCTCCCTTGTGTATGGAAGGTGGGGTAATGCCTGATTCACTGCAAAAGGTCCTACTTCTGTCTCCAAATTCCTGCAGGGTTGGGAGAATCAATTGTCAGTCAGTAACCCCATCCCCGTTGCCATAGCTCACTGTCCAAATTTCCAGTCCTATGAAAAAAAAAATCATCAATTAACTGTGCACCTGAAATTTTTGAAAGCAATGAAACATGCATTTAAGAGAATAGTTTGTCACCTTTGCAACCTGTATCCAAATTACTTTAAAGTTCACATGTTCCTATGATGCACAAAGCTGAGTAATTGCTGCAGGGTTTGTATGTACCTATTTGATACAAACTGCAGACAACTTGAATAAACCATTCATTCACCATGCTCATGAAAGCCTATAACATCTGAAGTGTGACACATTGACCCATACTGACAAACCAATAAGGGAAAATTGTTAAACCCTTCTTAAAGAAGAGCTGCTGTTAGCTATTATACACTGCTTAGTGAAGGTGGCCTTCTCTAAATCATAAAGCCCTTAAGGAAGATGCCATTTATAAACATCAGCATGAACTTGTTCTTTGTTATGTGTCCTGCCTAATGTCTGGAGCACACATCAGTCCTACTTGTCAGAGCAGTCCCCAGGGCCAGAAGCTAGATGTCAGAACCATGGGTAGGAGCCAAAGTCAGGAATCAGAGCAGAGGGTCAGTACTGGATTAACTGGACTGAGGCCTGAGAGACCAAGCAAGAGTAGGGCTGGGTTGGATGCTGGAACAAGGCAGAAGCAGGACTAGGAACAAGCAGGTACAGGAATGATCACATCTGTGGGCAAATGGTGTGATTGGCCATAGGATTAATGTTGCTGCTGGGGATAAGAACATGCCTGTTCATTCCTCCAGTCAACAGGACAGTCTGGCTTATCAGGTGATTCTATTGAAAGCTGACCATGATTCATCTGTAAGTCCTCCATTGCTCCCTAGAGAGCTGTAACTAGCTGGTCCAAGCTTCAACAGCAAACTCTAGTCTCTATGCCCCTTTATAAAAAAGAGATAGTATTGGGTCAGTCACTGGCTGTAACATCAGTATCTATACGAAGCTAACATTGTTTCTCTGCTGCAGCAGATAGTGACAATACAAAAGCAGATATCCTGTCTTGGAAAGTAGGAGGAAGGAAATATGCCTGTTGTTCTGACACTGTCTGTGACCAACCTAGAAGTCGGGGGGTCTCCTTTGCTTAATAATGTTATGTGATTCAGGTTCCTTAAGATATTTTCCCCCAAACAACTGTTCATGTAGTAACAAAACAAGATGACAAGAGAAAAATCTACGAGATGAAAAGAAATGCACTTGTTTTCATGAGCCTGGATTTGAGAAGCCAGACAAGAGCTACAGAAAGGACCGTGTGAATTAGTGAATAAAGGTAATTAAACTTGTCAGAGTAAACTAATGACGAATTGAAATAGTCTCATGAGAACTGTCATGTCCACTACTGGAAACTACTGTCTGACAGATCTGATTAGAACCAGGCTATTACAAAATTAAGAATCAATACATTGTGAGGAACACAAATATAAATTCTTTGAGATATAGTATTCCTGAAAGAAGAATAAAGCTCCCCATATCAGTATGCAAACCAATGCTCTTGTGAAGAATCCACTCCCGTGGAATTACTATGTAGTGTAGTCAGTAGTCTCCTCTGATAGTGCAGCAGTGGATGTGATCATCAGTCTGAATGTTAGACAGCCAATGGATCTCTTAAACTCATCAGAGTGAATTTAAACTCATCTCTTAAACTCATCAGAGTGATGTTAGGACTTCTGATGCTTCTGTGGCCATCAGTGCTACAAAAGGCATGACAATAGGCATTGCAACTGTGAAGGTGATGTTGAATAGGGAGTCAACAGGGACTCCAGCCAACCTACAAAACATTATTTTTAATCTCAACCATTGCCAGTTTTCCTTAAACCCAGAGCTGTGTCTAAGTGTTAATGGTATGAATACAGTATCAAGCCACTATTTAAAGCTAAAGCAGATTCACCATCCACAACCATAGGTGCAGTGAGCAGAGGTGTTTGGAGGGGTGCTGCAGAAACCCCAGGTTTTGCCCTGGCTTCTTCGCAACCAGAGAATGGCCTGCTGCCAACCTGCTGTTGGTTCCACCAACCCCAGACTCAGATGGCCCCCTCCATGATCCTACAGTCCACCGTGCCTGGGGTCCAGGCCACCAGCCCTGATGGCTCCATTGCCATTTGGGGTCCTGTCACTGGCCCAGGGCATTATATATTAAATGTCCATATTATATATCTCTGTTTGGGACAAAATTTGTATGTACATCCATCAAAGGGTTGTGTGAAATCTGCTGCTAAATCTTGCAATAACATCAATTTTGCTCAGTGGAATAATTTAATCTTACCATGAGAAAGCATGAGAATGTGTACCAGTAGACATGTCCACAGTATAGTTACTGAATTCCAGCTTATTACCCATAGTACAGAAATCACAGTTCAGTGTGTGAGACAATGTAATGGAATAAAAAACTTAGAAATATAATTTATTTTGCAATACATTGTAAAATATGGTAGAGCAAAGTAATGCAGTGTCATCTGTTGTAGCAGGGGGTGTCTTTGGCATTCTAATTATCAAATCGCAGAATAAGGAAACAATATGATTTGAGTAGCTCATTTTAGACAAGGATTATGCCACTATTTGAGAGGAAGGCTAAGACCTAGATGAAGAAAATACAGCTGGCCTCCTGATTCACACAGCTGTAGAGTTATTAGACAAAATATAATGTTTCTGTGATAATATTTAGCAGCTAGTGAAGCAGACAAGACAATCTGAAAGTAAAATAAAGTACAACCAATGGTCACAGACTACAAGGAAAACGAATAAATTAGGAATATTAAACAACCACCAGTGATGTTTCTTGGGAAAAAAAATGAAAACCATCACTCTGCTTACCTTTGATGGAAGAGGCTCTTCTCGGCTACGTCTACACTGGCCCCCTTTTGCGCCAAAGGCATGCAAAGGAGGCCAGT
>CM057846.1:141935202-141961355 GCA_030068395.1 Apalone spinifera
CCTTTGCATGCCTTTTCCGGCAAAGGGGGCCAGTCTAGACACAGCCCTCATGTATTATCACTCGGAACACTTGCATGGAAAAGAAATTTGCTCCATTGGAGTTTGTCTGCAACGGTCATTATTCTAGAAAAAGAGTACTAGCGTCTTTCCCCCACAGCAATTCCATTATTTCAAAAGAAAATCAAAATAACAGTTGACTTTTTCTGATGTTAGTAAACCTAATTCCACAAGGAACAACACATCTTCCAAAAAAGCTCTTTTGGAAGAGGATGTGTGTAGATGCTCCACTGCTGCTATGTTGAAATAGCTCCTCACCAGGGCCATTCTAAAGTTATTTCTCCCCAGTGCCTCCTGGGGCTCTGAATCGAAGTAGCGCATCCACATTAGGGGATCCTGCCTCAGACTAATTTTGAGGCTTCTCTGTTGTGTGGAGGCTCTTCTTCGAAATAAGCTATTCCAGAAGATAGGGTGTACTCTTAGTCTCTTTGCTGTGTGATTGCTTGCTGTGTGTTCTGTGTCTACTTTGATCCTTGATCCCTTTAGGCTCCTTTGACAAAGGGACAAGGCTAACACCAGAAGTACAGGGATTTAAAAAGCAGGCTCCCAAACAACCAGCTAGTGAACAGGAGTAGCAGACAATAGACAAGACACAACAGACTTGTTTAGAGAGGAATACTGAGAGCCGGATTCACCTCACACATATACTCTAAACTTCAGCCAGTAACCTCCTCCCCAACAAACAAAGAGCAAACAAAGAAATCCCGGACAAGAGTAAAAATAATACAGGCAGAATCCAGCAGCAGAATTTGTGCTATCCAGTTTATGGCAACTAATGCAGGATGTGTGATTATGGTGGAATCTGTGTGTGTATTTGGTGCAAGCAACTCATGGCCCTCACAGATCAAGTACAGTCTCTTGGGCCCAGAATGGCTGAATTGGTGGAGCTAAGACGACAGACACAAGACGTGATGGGACACAGTGGAATGATTGGTCCCATCCCCAGTCTGACAACGTGTGTGCTATTGAGGAAAAAAAGTCTTGGGGAAGAACATCAAGCTGGATCAGAGGGAAATGATCCCATAGTTGAGACATTCCCTCCAGATGATGCCATGATATCATCTTACACTAAGGATTCCTCTCAAGGGGAGGAAATTCCAATTTCAGGAAATGGGGAAGGTCCTGAAGGAGAGGAGTGAGTGTGCAGCAGGCTTGGGACAAGTTCAGATTTACATCTTACTCAAATCAAAGCACATCAATGCAGCACAGTGTGTCTTAGCACCATGCTGAGGCACTGTTTCAGAACTGACTCGGGGCAAAGCGGAAAGTAAGCAGTGAGTCACTGCCTACTCTTCCTGAAGCATTTAAGTGATCTTTGGAGAACTCTCATTCAAATACTGCCCAAGTCTGAGACTGCTTCCGGTATGAACCCATAAGATCTCACAGAGCAAAATATGGCAGTGAAATTTGATTCTTGTTTGTGACATCATGGTAATGTCCTAGGACAATAAGTCTGTTATCCCACACAGCAATGTCAGGGTAACAATAACCTTGGTGATTGGATAGACATGTATAATGCTCTCAAAGATCTAGTTTGATGTAAGATCTTAAATAACTGAATGAGAAAACCAAGCAACAAGGGGGAATAACTGGAAATACTATAAGTTACTGTATGACTTTGGCCTTTTGAGTTACAATGTGGTCCCACTGTCTACCACCTAAGCTGATTATACATCCCTAAATTATTTACAGGGTCATTGTTTCCCAGGATGTAATAATGACCTAATCCTTGTTCCTAGATGCTTACATTTATATTCAGTTGCATTACAATGCATATTGTGTGCTTACGCCCAGTTTACCAAAAAATTCAAATTGCTCTGAATCAGTGACTATTCATTAATTAACAATTCCCTAATTTTTGTGTCATCTGCAAACCTTGTCAGTGATGATTTTGTGTTTTCTTTCGAGTCATTGATAAAAACATTAAATAGTGTGGCCACAAGAACCAATCCCACAGAAAATACACCTACTTGATGATGGTTCTCCATTTACAGTTACAGAATACAGCTCCAATGATGCACAATGGTCTTTCCTCATGGTGAGGAAAGCAGCTGCATCATGGAAGTCCCTGGCCATTTTGGACAGGAGGAAATCAAACTACAACTGCTATGAGATCCTGTGGTGAGATATCCGAACGGATATCTTTTAGTTCTAAGGTGCTTGTTTTTAATGAAAAATCAACATTTTCTGAGAGAGTGGGCACTTTTAATGAAAAAATATAAACTGAAAGCCCAGTTTTCTGTCAAAAATAGTTTAGAATGAAAAAAATGACTACCCCTAATTTTCATTAACTAGGTATTTGTTTACACCGCCTTGTAAAACAGGGTTCAATCTCAAACTCAAGCCTAATCCATTTATATGCTAACCCAGGATTTGGACCCAGTGTCCCAAGGATCACAGAGGTGGAGGGTCTGACTTGAAACAAGCTGGGACTCAGGTAAAAGCTCTATTGATTTTCATGTAGTTGCAGCTGTACTAGATTTGTTGTCTGGGAGTCCACCAACAGTATTTCACAGTCCAAATGGCTGATGGACTGTCCTCTGGACGGTCAATTTTTCTCACACTGCAGCATGAATAGCCACATTTTGGGAGGATGCTAAGAAGTCTGGAATATGGGTGGTTGGATTCAGGATTGCTTAATGCAATGTAGCTGCTGGATCCTCTTAAATCCTAATGTAGGGTTAAAATTGAATATAGATGCTCAATCCTCAATTAACAAACCTTGGGTTGGCAAACTTGGTTTGTGCTAACTCTAGGTTTACATTTAAGTGTAGATATAGCCTGAAGTGGCTGTGAAAAGTCCACCCTTTGAAAGGGAGCTATGGAATGCTAGGAATGTTTGCTGCCTAACAACTCTGGCCACCCATCCTAATATTTTCCCCCCATAGACCTGGCCATCCCAAGAACAGTAAAGGCAGCTCTTGGCTGGCTGCTCAAGGCTCTGTTGTAACATGCTTGGAACAACATGTTTTATTTAAAAATGTGAAACTTTAATAAATATAGAGATTAAATATTAAGGAACAAACTCTGACTCACATATATTGAAAAACCTTTCTTTGGAAGAAGTTATATTTATATCAAGAGTATTCCGTAAATACAACATCAGAGCCATCCCATATGTATGGAGAGTTTCTTAACCTTCCTCTGAAAGACCTAGTATTGGCTACTGTTAAAGACAGGATACTGGATGAGATACCCCCTAACCTTTCAGATCCACTATGTCATTACATTCCTATTTCTGCAATAGAAAACATTAGGAAGAAACATTAATAGAGGTAAAGTTATACTGAAAATTCTGATTGTCAAGTGAAGTCTGCAGGATAGGTTACCATCACCACACTCACCCTACAATAAAAATTAGAATAAACATCTTTAAAGTAGCACTGCCATGGTATGCTATCACTCACTCTTTATGTCATGATCTTCCAAATGGACCTACATAGGCATCTGGAAACCATGGAGAATGTGGCTATCCAGAGATGGTGGCTTGTCAGTCTCTGTTCTTTCCCTGTCCTAGTTCTCACTGGAATAGTGTCTGAGGCTAATGCAGGAGAGAAAAGAAAATCATTATTTTTTCCTATAGACAAAGCCCAAAGTTGCAGGCGCATTCACGCATGGTTTTTTTCATTAGAGTTTGCAGCAACTTTTTGTCTACAAAAGTGAACATGAGCATTAATACATTTATTCAATGTTGCAAATAAGCTACTTAACTCACACAATCCCTAAAAAGGCAGTGGAAATTATGATAAAGTACAAACCTCCAGGAGGAAATCAGCTTTCCATCTACATCATTGTGACCATCTGGAATTGAAGAAGGACATTACTCATTAAAATGCATGTAGGGATAAGGCAGAACCAAGCACTCAGAGAAAAACAATAAAGTAGCATAGCATAGTACAGAATCATAGAATACCTAAACTTAATGACCTTCAAAGGTCATTAAGTACAGTCCTTTGTATTCACAGCAGAACTAAGCACCATCTAATTATTGCTGAAGATATTGAACAGAAACAGAGCCAAAACTGATTCCTGAAGAACCCCACTTGTTATGCCCTTACAGCATGACTGTGAACAATTGATAACTACTCTCTGAAAACAGTTACCCGACCAGTTATGCACCCACCTTATAGTAGCCCCATCTAGGTTGCATTTCCCTAATTTATCTATAAGAAGATAATGCGAGATAATATCAAATGTTTTACTAAGTCTAGGTATACCTTGTCTACCGCTTTCCCCTTATCCACAAAGCTTATTAGCCTATCAAAGAAAGTTTTCAGGTTGATTTGACATGATTTGTTCTTGACAAATCCATGCTGTTACTTATCATCTAATTATCTTCAAGATATTTGCAGATGGACTCCTTAATTATTTGCTCCATTATCTTTCCTGGCACTGAACTTAAGCTGACTAGTCTGTGTCCACTACTTACCCAAATTCCTATTTCCACTACTGATTGCCTTGTAAAAGGCTATGTGGCCATGCCTCTAACCACGCTAAAAATTGGTTACCATATATTGCTAGGTTGTTAAGAATTGTGTTTTCAGCTTTAGGGCTAACTTCTATGGTTTCCCTTCTGCCTCCACTTTCATGCCTTTCTTTCTGTTTTCCACAGATCCCCTCCCCTAGTTCTGACATCCATATCCTCAGATGTTGACACAAGAATGGCGGACACAGTAGCCAATAGGGAGCTGACTGGAAATATTCTCCACCTCTGACTAACATCTTGCATGTTCTAGAACTCAGTCTAGCTGATGTGTAACTAATTCAGCTTAAGCACGTGACACTTACTTCTGAAAACAAGCCTCATGTAGCCATTCTTGATCTCATAGCCACAAGCCTTTCCATTTGAATCCATCCTTTGATATGTAGAAGCTCTGGCTAAGATTTTCACAAGTGACTAATGATTTTAGATGCCCAATTGAAGACTGTTTCTCCTAAAGCCATCACCTTTCCCCTGTGCCCCGAGCCTGCCTTACACTTGCTCCTTCCCCTCAGAGCCTTCTGCATGTTGTGAAACAGCTGATCATGGCCGTCGGAAGCACAGGGCAGAGTGGTAAGTAAGCGGTGAGTCACTGCAGTGAGGTGAAGACATTGATTGGCAGGGCTGTTGGTGGACAAAGGCACTAGGAGAGGGTAAGAGGGGAACTGATGGGGATTGCTGACATATTACTATGGCTCTTTGGCAATGTATATTGTTAAATTCCATCTCTCTCTGAGGCTCAGTTTGGCCACCCCAACATATAAATTCTGATAAAAAATTAGTCCTAATCTATCAGGAATCTCTGATTCATGATGCACAAATTGGTAATAACCTGCCACTGAAGTTTAGGTTGTTTGATAATAGCACATTTAAAAAGGAATTTAAACATCTGATTTAAACTATCCATTCATCAAGGATATACACTACCCACTCTGCCTTTATCTAGCTGTGGTTTTGCTTTGGCCATCCTTATTCATGCAGACCATTATGTCATTTTGTGAGGAGAGCTATTGACTGAGAGTAGCCTTCTTTCATTATTCCGCATCAATAATTAGCAGAATTGAAAAAAATCTATAAGGCCTTCAGACACATTTGTAGTGAGATGTTAACTACAATAGCTTGTCATGTGGTGAATGATAAAGAAGTAAACTGAGTTCAGACCAAATGAAATGGGTCTTTTTTTAATGATCCATTTTGGTTTTCACTGTATTTCCATTTGTGACAACTTGCCACATATGGGCTGAAAACTGTGAAGAGGCTCTTGACAAAAATGTGTAGAAACCAATTCCCATATTCACAAACATGTTAACTGTTAATAGCACGGGTCTGTGGAAGGACACAGTGGGTTATTTTTTTACCAAGAGGTTATGACAACTTCAGTCACTTAAAGGCAACTTTTTGCCAATGGCCTTCTGTTTATCCATGTTCGAATAATGAGCCATTGAGTTATCCATTGTCAGTTGTCCAGATTAAACTCAAGGACATGACAGATTCATGAAATTCTTAGCCCTGCAGTCTTTTGCATGCTACTGTCATGAGGAGACGCTAAGCCTCATCACAATTTCAATGCATCAGCCGTGGATGAGCTGCCTGCAGGGATTGAATCCTGGAACTTAAAGCATGTTACTCTACTCCCTGAGCTAAAATAGTACATCTCTATAAATTCAAAGCATCCATCTACCTGTATGTAGGTCAGTTACTCAGCGAGGAAAGAGAGCTACATGATGTAAGTGTGTACTACCATGGAATCTCTACTGTTAGATCAAGTCTAATTCATTTTATTTGCATCTTTATTAAGAGCAATGGTTATGCAATTAAAAAATCTGAATAATAACAGAATTGAACAAAAATATATGAAATCAGAAACAACATTACTTGCTCTTTTACCTCTTCTGTCCTTGAAATTATCTTTCTGCTTCTGTTCATACTACTCAATTTGTAAGTATTACTTTTCTCTGTTTCTTTCTTCATGTTTCCTATTAAGACCAGCTACATGAAATGTATATTCATTTGGTAAATGTAGCTTTTAGAAGTACATTTGCAGTAGGAAATACTTATTTAAAGGATAGGAATTCTAGGCATGTGGTGCTTGGAGCAATTTCAAATTACTGGAGTGCTACTGATTTATAAATTAGTACTTGTAAATGGCTCAAACAGAATCTTTGTGGTTCAATATAACTCTTGCTAAATTGGCTATTTGCAGAGAATAAACACTGGAAATTGAAAAAGAACATTGCCTATTTCTTGTAGATAGATCTCTTGGAAGTTAGCTGTCCTATAACATTTATTTAACAAAGGGAAAAGAATGCCTGCATACTTAGTTTAAAATCAGTTTTTGTGCTTTGATAATTGTACAGCACTTGTAAATGGGTCAAAGACTTGCCATAATATGTTCTTGAAAAGGGTTAGATGGCAAGTCTCATATTCACTGCTGAAAAAAATGAATTTAGGCCAAACTGTGCACTAAATATTTGATAAAAACAGTTACATTATTCACAATTTAAAAGTAATAATAAATCCCAAACAAACTGACTCAGATTTTCACTCTCAACTACACAATGTGAGGACAAATGTCTATGTGGACATATCTGCCTACCTTTGTTAATGCCATTGCTGCCGTTTCATCTGCAAAAATTAGTATTCAGACTCATTTTCTCATGCAAATGTACAAATTGTGTGTGTAGTCACACTTAATGGCATGTTTTCAATCCATTCCCATGGCCAATCTTTTTTGTTCGCTTGTATAGTCTCTCTGGGCTTGTCTATACAATGGAGAAGATTGCCCCTCCAGAGGTCAATTTTTCTAGTTAAAGACCCGCTAATTCAAACTGAGTGGGCACCCCCATCAATGCCAGTAGTCATGCTTGTCACAAGGAGTAATGGAAGCCTATGGGAGTGTTTGCTCCTATCAACCTCCTGCTATGTGGATGGTACAAAAAAAGTGATTTAAGGTATGTCAACTCCAGCTATGTCATTAAAGTAGCTGGAGTTGCATATCTTAAAAAGACCAGGCCTTAAGTGTAGACCAGGCCTCTGAGGCTGTCTACACTGCACAGTTATTTTGAAATAAGTTATTCCAGAATAATTATTCTGAAATAGTTTATTTTGAAATAGCACATCCGCACAGCAGGGAAGCCTCAAAATTAGTCCAAGGCAGGCTTCCCTAATGTAGACATGCTATGTTGATTTAGAGACTCAGGAGAAATAACTTAGAAAGGCCTGGTGAGGGGCTATTTCAAAATAGCAGAAGTGGAGTGTCTACACATGCCTTATTTCGAAATAGCTATTTCAGAATAGGCATTATTCTTCGTAGAATGAGGCTTACAGAAGTTGGAATAAGCCATCCATTATTTTGAAATTATTTCAAAATAATGGAATTGCTGTGTAGATGCTTACATAGTTATTTTGGAATAACGGCCGTTATTCTGAAATAACTTTGCTGTGTAGACACACCCAGATAGCGCCAAAAACCTTCCTATGCTCAAGTAGGGAATCATCATGCAAAATAATTTATTCTGATTGTTAGATTTTACTTTTGTACTATTCCCCCCACACACTTATTAAACATTGTAGATTTATATTGTCTCTCCAGCAAACTTTATAGTTTTATTTATGTCTCTGACGTGATTTTATCATCTGTTTCAGAGCAATGTATTGATAGATGAATGAGGGTATTTAGGCTTTGGATAAGAAGGAAAAACTTCGTGGGTAAACGAGCTTGTATTGTTTTTGAGATACTGTTAAAATGAGAAGTTTGGATTGCTCAATTTTTTATAGTTTTCATTCATATGATTTACATCTCACAAATTTTGTATTTGCAAACACTTAGATTCAAAAATTGGCAATTTTGGACCATTTCCATCTGAAAAGCCATAAATGAAGAGGATGGCAATCACCAAAAACACTACACAGGTTTGAAACTTGACCAACATATTCACAGATTTACAAAAAGTTTCTGGATCTTTGGGCTGAATTTCAGTCTAATCTAGGTTGAGATTCAAACAAACTTGGCCTGTTATCTGTGGATGCATCTACACTGCACCCGTAGCTCAAAATAAGCTATGCAATTTCAGCTATGCAAATTGCATAGCTTATTTCAAGTCAATTTCAAAATAGCATATTTGGTGCTGTCTATATAGTACTTATTTTGAAATAAATCTCTATTCCGAAACATCCCTTACTCCTCGTGGAATGAGGTTTGCAGAGACGTCGGAATAGCGAGCCTATTACATTTTGAAATAACAGGCATGCTTAAAAGACACGGAATATCTCTTTCAGGATATTTCTGCTATTCCAAAATAGCACTGTAGTATAGACGTCGCCTGAGTGTATAACACACCCTGTAACTTAGTATGTTTTACATGATTTTGCCTCTACCTTGAATCCTTGCCATCCAGTCTAAGGAATTTTCACCCCTTTGCTTTGGCCTGTAGGGTCTCAAATAGTCTGAATGGTTTTGTCATTTGTCCCTTTCTACTGGACTTGCTGTCTAGGATAAATGAGTAACTTGTTTTGTTTTTGTATGGATTTATTGATGGTATAGTTCTCTTCAGCCATCTCTCTCACCTTCTTAATGAAAAAAAGAAGAAGCAATACTTGGTTTTATTTGCTTCAGATTGTGCAGCAACTTGGGAACCTAATGTTTTAGCAACTTCCACAAGTGTCAGATATATTTTCATCAGTACAGATATTGTTTCTTGTTCGTGGTTTTTTTTCTCCCCAGTTTGAAGAATGCAAAAGCAATAAAAAATATGCTAGCAAGAAAGCAATATGCGTACTAGGAAACTGAGAGGGTATGTGTTTTGTGGTGACTGGGAAAGGATACCTATTTGAAACTCTGCAGTCTGAGAGGAATGTGTTGAGTTGAGTTGCTCTGGGTTCTTGCGATAAAGATTTAGTAACTATCATATAACTTGGAAAATTATCCAAATTTAATTAGACACAGAGCTAGTGTGTCACTAATAGAAAGGCTCAATTAACATCAGGGCTTTTCTTTGCGTGGCAGGCACTTTTGGTGAAAGAGCTAACATTTCTGTAGTCATCACTCTTGGTTATCAGAGGCACGTGCACAGGAAACTAATTGTAACACCAGTGATCTGTGGTATATATTTCCAATAATCCATCCACAAAGAAGGGAAAGCAATGGGATGGCATCTCTAAAGAGGACAGAGTTCAAGTAATTGGGGTGGCCTATTTAAGAGATGCAAACTTCCTCCACATTTCCTGGGTGTCTATTATTTGAAGGATTTTCACTTTCACTGTAAGTAAGATAATGCCAAACCACTGCTATGTGCCCATTTTACTTTGGCAAAGTTATCTTTTGGGGAATATAAGGATTTTTCATATGCCTTTATGATGATTGACTGGACTAGACGCTTCACTAGGATCCAGTCTACTGGGGAAAAAAAATACAGTGAGGCTGTGTCTAGACTGGCCCCCTTTTCCGGAAAAGTCATGCAAAGGAGGCCAGTCGGAATTGCAAATGCAGCGGGGATTTGCATTTTCCCCGCTCCATTTGCATGAACATGGCTGCCGCTTTTTTCCATCTTAGAGTTTTGACGGAAAAAAGCGCCAGTCTAGACAGGGCTCTTGCGGAAAAGAAAAAGCCTTTTCCGCAAGATCTCTTATTCCCTTTAAAAATCCCCGCTGCATTTGCAATTCCGACTGGCCTCCTTTGCATGCCTTTTCCGGCAAAGGGGGCCAGTCTAGACACAGCCTGAGTGCTGATGATGGAAATCATGTATCTGGCATTTGCTATTACTACTACTAGCCAGGTGGTCTGGCAGCTCCCCAAGCAGTTCTGGTACCTCTGAAGCCACCCTTGATAGGTGCAAGACACAGAGAATCTTTATTAGTTCCACTCATTTTAGTGGTGGATAAAGTCAAGGTAGATCAATTCCTCCTTGTTCTTTTCTAGATGAAGTGCATCCCCTTCACACATTCCAAACCTGTGGTGCCAATGTGTGATTGGTTTGTTTAATGGGTCTGTGAAAGCACAAGAGATACCCTTTATTTGGAGTCAGAGGCCTGCAATTGGCTGGCCAGCCAATTATCCCCATCTGCTGCATCTCAGAAAAAAAAAAAGATGGGACTTAATTGGCTGATCCTCATAAAAGAGGGCAGAAGGAAATGGAGTGGGGAGATAGCAACATCCTTCAGGAAGCTGAGAGGCTGTGCACTCAATGGACTGCTCCTGGAGCTACTGCAGGGAGGAATTGTTCCAGAAACCAAATGGACAGAAGGGAGATTGTGTGAAGTCCTTTTATTATTGAGGCTGTGAGGTAAGAGCCAGGAAATTTTGAGTTTTAGACTTGACCTACACAGACTTTGAGGAAAGTGTCTGTGAGGTTTTAATTTTTTGTTAAGAAGGCTTTAAATAACAACCAGTTCTGCTGGAAATGACTTCACTGGATTGTGTGAGAGAGTTTCAAGCAGAATTCACTCTAGGCGTGAGCTGACTCAGAAAGAGCAAAACCTGGTTTGGTAGGAGGAAGGTGCTGCACAATAGGGTAGATTCTTGACAAAGGAGCTTGTAAATTATTGGGGTCCAAGATTCTCTTACTCATGATTGTAAAATCCCAATAAAAATGTCTGCAGCACTTTCCCAAATTTAATAACCTCATATTGCAAGACTCTGCTTAGAACAGGGAAAAAATCTCCCTGTGGGAGTGTGCTAATTATTATGGAGGATATTAGGCAAAGCATTACCAATGGGCTCTTAAACTGTGTCTGTGATTGATAGTGGAATACGTTGGATTGTTCTGAATTCTAAATGCATAATTAGAGAAAGCTCACCCTGGCAGCTATTAGTGTTATTTTTAAACCTACCAAATGTAGATCAGAAGTCAAATGCAAATATTTTTGAAGGCCTGTTATTGTGCCTGCAAGTCTGAAACATATCTGGAAATCCTCAGTCAGGACATTTTACACATCACCTCAATGAGATTTTTAAAATCATAGTGCTGATGAAATGGAACTTGACAAAACCCTGGACTAATTCAAGGTATTTAATGTTTTTCTGAATCTCTCCATAAATGCCAAAGAACAAACTCTTCCAGCCTCTGCAACACAAACCACAGAGTATTACTCCTATGAGAATAATGGCATAAGAGTATAGTACATTCCTACAAATGCATTTTTGCTCTCGTAAATCTCAGCTCCTGGGGCCCAAGAGTTAACAGACTGCAATATTATGTCTGCCTGTAAAGAATTATGTTTTGATATGGTGTCCACAAACATATCAAGTTTACCCCAGAAGGGAAATGTGTATATTTAAGGAATGTTGACTAAAGTGGAGCAGAGTGAAAAATACATAAATCCAACTATATAAGTCCATTAATATAGAGGTAGGTTTATGTGTACAGAACTTCCAGACACTTCTTTGAAAGCTTACCTCAAGTGTCAATGGCCAAAGGACAACCCGGAACAATAGGAAAGGTTGAGCATTAGCAACTGCTGGCTGTTGTAGGGGATTACATTTATTCTACATTTTACAAGATAACTTTCACAAGATTATCTTGGGTAGTAGATTACATTTTTTTGTTTTTTGTTTGTTTGTTTGTTGTTTTGTAAGGGGCCAGAAGGGCTATATAAAAGGAAGGAGCAGAGGCAGAGCAGTCAGTTGCTGCTTGGAGCTCAGAGAAGGGTGACTGGGTGCCTAGTTGGAACAGTAACAGGACTATGGACTGGTTGGGGAAGGCAGGCTGAGCTCAAGGGTTGAACCTAGCCAGACTAGGAGAGGGTACAGTAATGGTGTGGTTGGAGACTGAGGTCAGACAAGGGTTGACAAAAGGACACCACCTGAAGATACTGAGATGGGCCCTTGTTGGATTCTTAAAGAAGGCAGTACCTCCAGGAAGGAAGCTATAGCATCATATCAAGATCATAAGAAAGAACTTATGTTCTTATGTTCTTATGTTCTAACTCAATATATCCTATGTATCCTGGAAGGCTGTGGGGGGTGGGGCGAAGACAATGTGTATGACTTGATCAGAGGACTGAGTCACTAAAGACTACCAAAAGAACTATAAGGGGACTCCTGACAGGCAGGTGCCATCCATTATAACAACTGAAAGAAAAGCAGGCAGGCTCCCAGACAACCATAAAGGGGATACCCATGAAAATTGGGTGCCTCCCTCTGCAAAACAGAGAGAGTGCAGGAATACATCAGACAGAAGGGGGCACTTGTGAGAGACTGGTGCTGAGACTGTTGCACTGGGCCACATTTTGGAAAAGCCTCCTCTTTCGGAAGAACCCTTCTTCCTTGTGGAAGGAGGAAGACAGGACTTCCAAAAGAGTGAGTCTGCTCTTCTGCAAAAAAAAGTGGAAGAGCATACACATTCCCTGGATGTGGCAGAGTTTTTCCGGGATACCTCTGGTATCCGGGATACCTGTGGTATCCCAGAAAAAACCCGTAGTGTAGACATAGCCTTAGAGCCCCAGGAACACTGGGAAGTAATTACTTCAAATGACTCTGGGGAGTAGTTATTTTGAAATAGCAGTAGTGGAGCATTCACACTAATGCTATTTTGAAATAACTATTTCAAAATAAGTGTTATTCCCTGAGGAAAGCAAGAGTACAGATTTTGAAATAACAGGTTTGGTAGTGTAGACACTCCACTTATTATTTCAAAATGGGGGGGGGTTATTTCAAAATAACTTCCCAGTGTAGATCAGGGCTTAGACAGCTACAGAAATGGCAGAAGCAGTGAAAGTATTACGTAACCCTCCCCCAAAACCCACTTGCCCCTTGTATAAACTAATTTCCTATTATGTTCCTAGAGTTTTGCAAATGCACATCTGTTATTTAAAAAAAAGAGTATAGCAGGAATTATTGTTCCATTTATTCTGTACATTATATCTCAACCTGGATTTGCATTACCAGAAGAGAATGGTCACCATCATAACTGTTAAGAGAAATAACAAATTGAAAAAATCCAGACGTTCAATTAACGGTCGTTTTGTTCATTATTCAAATAATTATCCTGCCATAGAAAAACATGAGCTCCATTCACCTTAATCCGTGAAGAAGATTTTCTTTAATTTGCCTCCTTAAACTATTAATATTTCAAGTGAAAGCAAATCAAATTTCAATGAAAAAGGGTGACAGATCCTCAAAAGAATGTAAGCTCCTAACTTTCACTGAAATACCTTTTGAAGATCTGAGTCTTGCTACCTATGCACATCTTTAGGCTTCACAGGTTTCCCTTTAAGCATCTATCCCTGTGCGCCTCAGTTCCGCAGCTGTACATAAGGATAATAAAAATCCCATACAGTACACAAACTTTAAATGAGCCAAATGTTTACAAAAGCAGACAAGTCATTTAAAATGGGTAAAGTTCCATTTCCTTCAAATGGCAGAGTGGTTTTCACACTCTGTGTGTTACCACTATTAAGAGTTCCTGTCCTAGATCCCTGACATACAACATAGGTCATGGTGGTATAGGGATGGAAAGATGGCCTCTGCATTCCTCTGATCTTCATCCAAGTCTGAATCAAGCTGCTCACTCATATCATTCAGCTGCTCTGAGAATTTGCTCAAAGAATAGGTTTACATTTGGAATGAGTGTTGTCAGTGCTAGCTCAGGGAGACATACCTGTACTGGTGGAGCTACTGTGCTAAAATAGAGGGCAGTTGTGATGGTATGACCAATAGGAAGGTCTAGCTGTGTCTTGAGTATATACCTGTTTGAGACAAGGCATGTATTCCAGGTGGCTAACTCAACTTACTGCTCACTCTGCCACAGCTGCACTCTGAGACTAGCTGTATCAGAGCTAGCCTGGACATGTCTCCCAAAATTGGAATTTATACTGTCAACTCAAAGAGCAGGCATTTCCTAAATTACACTGGCTGCCGGCAGAATCAAGAGCACAATATGTCTGTCAGGGATCACTGGGATATGTGTAGGGAACACTCAGCAATGTTACCAACAACAGAGAATGAGGCATCAGAACCTGAATCTATAGATAATAGTAATGTTGCATCACATCTCACTGGGCAATCAAATTAAGATCTTCTCATGCTTTGCTTGTATATGTTTTCTTAGTGACAACAGAGAGGAATCTCCCATTTTTATGTTCAGGAAAGGTGATTTATTTTCAGTTCTCCAGTTGCAATAGCCTATCCAGAATAACTTATTAACATAAAAATGTTTAACTCAGGGTATGTCTACACAGCAAAGTTATTTTGAAATAACTATTCTACCATCTACACAGCTATTCCCTTATTTCGAAATTAAATTGAAATAGCGGAGGGCTTATTTCGAATTTGGTAAACCTCATTCCACAAGGAATAACATCAAATTAGAAATAGTTATTTCGAAATAAGTGCTGTGTAGACACTATTTCAAAATAGGGGGCCTCCAGCCTTCCTAGGGTGCCCTGGTGACCACTCTGGCCTCAACCAAGAACACTCCTCTCCCTCCCCCTCTCCCCGGAGCCCTTAAAGGGGTAGACTCTGGCCACAGTGCCTGTTCCAGCTCCAAACCTGCTAGCCCAGAGCCAGCAGTCACTGCCCCTGACCCAGTAACCCCAAAACATGAGCCAGCAAGCCACAGGCAGCCAGCCCTTCACTACTCCCCAGGAGCAGTCTGCTAGCTCCCAGGAGCCTGCCAGGGGCTAGAGAAGGTAGGCGCCTTCCTGGTCCAGGGTGGAAATCATGGACCTTATTCAGGTTTTGGGGGGATGCCCTCAACATCCATGATCTCTGCACTAGATGGAGGAATGTGGCCATATATGGCAAGATAGCTGTCAGTCTGGCCACCAAAGGCCACATGTGAATCCAGGAGCAGGTTTGCATGAAAATCAAGTTGGTCCGGCAAGACCCTCAACCCTGAGCCCTGAGATTCCCCTCCCCCTTCTTCCCCTTGCTTCCCCCTTCCTGCTGCCTCCTCCCAGGTTTCCCCCTCCCCTCTCCCAACCTCTTTTCTTCCCTCTCCTGCCTTCTTTCCCCAGTCTCACCAGAGTTTCATCTCCCCCCCTCAGTTTTGTTAAATAAAGAGAGTTTGTGTTCATGAAAATACATGTATTTATTTGACATCAGGAAGGGGGGGTTAGAGAGGGGTAAGTGGAATGATGTGAGGGAGAAATGAGGCACAAGCCCCCAGTGGGGAAGACCAGGGAGGCTCTTAGTGCTCCTCAGGGTGGAAGCTCTCCAGCAGGGCCTCCTGGATACTGACAGCCCCCCGATGGACCTCCTGGATGGCAGCCTGCAGAAAGTGAAGCCAGGCTTGCAGCAATGTCTCCAAGAGAAGCACCAGAGTGCCCAGGGGCAGCTCTGGCTCCATGTTGCAGAGTGCTGTAGTGTCCTGAATGAGGTCAACCAGAGCACACAGAGACAAAATGCTTTGCTGTCCCTCACTGAGGTAGGCAAGCAAGCAGGGAAACCTGAGAACTGGCTGTCCGGGGGGGGTCCCTTTAATCACAGGCCTCAGATAGCCTCAGGCAGAAGCCACACAAAGTAACTCCTGACCTGATGCCCTGCCGGACCTGCGTCCGGCTAGCCTTAAATGCGATTCAGCATCCACTCAGTGTGGACACACTATTTTGAAATAGCAAATAAGATATTGCGAAATAACACTGTAGTATAGACATACCCTCAGTGTTTTCCATCAACATCTTATTATGTGTATTAGAGCAGTTGCTAGAGATCCTGACTGAGATTCGGCTCCACTGTGCAAGGTAGTGTGCACATAGTAAGAGACACTCCTTGCCTCAAATATCTTATCATTTAACAGGGAGAATTTCAAAGGCACAAATGACAGTTAGGTGCCAAAATCTCATAGAAAGTCAAACATTTGGGTACCTAGCTCCCATTTTTGCCTTGGAAATTCTCTTCCTAAATGGATAAAAGATGTAAGAAAGTTATCACATCCATTTTCCAAATGAGGGTCTGAGGCAAACAAATTAAATGGCTTATCTAAGGTCTCCTGAGTCCCTGTTCAGAGCCTTAACCAAAAGATTTTCTTTCTCACATCCTCAGTTCTTTCCTTTACCTTGAAAACTTTCCATTGTAATCCTCTGGGGAGAAGGGGCACATATTTGATGCTGCCTTAGGATTTTCTCTGTTCCTCAGCATAATTAACTTTTAGGTCTGGCTTTGTACTCTAGATGTGGACAGCAGGATTAACTGGGGACTGGCGAGCCTTTTCAATGTGTGTGTGTGTGGGGGGGAGGTTGGGTTTTTTTAGATAACTATTGTAGAGCAAATAAAATTACAATAAATTGATTTCTCCAGTAAGACATAAGGAAACACTAGCCTTTTCAGTCTACCTAGAATGTCTCCAGGGTGGTAGTTTGCAAGATCACTGACTTTGTCTCTCATTCTCTGTATATGAGCATTTTGATCTATAATTTCCTTCCTTATAATAGCCATATTGTTTATTACTTTAGAGTTTTCTTTCTGCTACACTGGTTCTTATAATAAGCTCCCCTAGAGATTTCTGAGACATGGCAATGTTTTGTCCAGCTGTTCAGACAAAATAGCAATGCCAACTCTGGTTTCAGTTAGTTTAAAAGCTAATTTTGAACTGTATGTTGAAAGATCACTGTATGAAAGAAGTTATGCTCCTGATCTCAGACTAGCTTGGGGTGGAGGGAGGAAGATATAATCAAAGATGGCCTCCTGTGAACATGAATCAACTCTTTTATGGAGGTTTTAAACTGTGCTCCACAGTTGCTAGGAACATTCAGACATCAGCGACGCCAGAAGATTAAGTAGAAGAGAGTCTGTGGATTATCAGCAAGTCTAATGTACTGAGGGCTAGGTTCTCAGAGGGAAAGCCTAACTCTTTGACATCCTGCTGTCCATATACGCATGCCATCCAGCTCACCAAGGGTGCATCTACACTGTACTCATATCTCAAAATAAGCTACACAATTTGAGCTATGCAAATTGTGTAGCTTATTTCGAGTCAATTTCATAGCCCAAAATACCTCACTTGCATATCCCTGGGCGTCATTTGTTAGGTTATGGGTGCTCCGAGCACACCAACTAGATTTGCTTTTGCAGACAAGGTAGGCAGGGGAATGCCTAGTTTGATATTTCCAGGGACATGTAGGCATGAGCAAGGGTGTTGCGCTACTCATTAATTGGGATGATTTCAGGACATGGCTGGCTTTGTACATACTCACTAGTGGAATTCTGATGCCCATGTAGATGTAGGTGACTACTGCTTTGGTTATGGTTGAGTGGTTTTCTGAATGTCAGTGGCTGCTAAATGTTGGGCATGCATCCCTTTGTGAATCTAGCCCCTAGGGCTTCAAAAGTTACACTTCTCCTATTCAGATATACAGTTACCCCTTAAAGTGGCTTATAGGGAAATAGAATAGAAAAGTTGTACCAGAAATACCTATGTATTAACACCCACAGACAGACTTCAGTTTCAAACATTGCAACCCACAAATTACTAATCATTCCTAAGTGTGAAATATTACATTCAAATAATCACACAAAGCCATTCTGGCCATCGAGAAGCCATGGTGCACTGCTTCAGTTCCAGATGGTCTAGCCACTCCAGTGACAATGTGAAGAAGTGAGAGGGAGGATTAGGGAGGGAGATTATATTAGGAGAGTGATAGAAGGTAGAGAGCAATAGAAGGAATATCCATCTATCTAGCTTCTGTTGTAATAATACAATATTGCGGATATACAGAATGTACAGACCTCTTAAGACCAAATTCTGCAGCACAAGTCAAGACCACAGAAGGCCATTAATGGAGCAGAACTCACACAATTCTACCCTGTGGGGTGTCTGCGCATCATGGAATTCAACTCTGCACTCTGTGTATGATGGCACACGGGGGATGTAGATGCATCACAAGATGTATCAAAAACACACCTCCATCCCCTACATACACCCCTTACAGGAGATTCCAGCAACCCCAGCCCTACTCTTGCCCCACTGACCAATGAAGAGGATTCCATCTTCTGGTCCCTGCACCGCCTATTCTCTTTGGCTGTGTGGCAAGCAGACAGGTATGGTGATCTCACACTATTGTCTCAGGAGGGTGGTGAACTGAACTGCTGGAGTGGGTTTCCCTAGGCAAGGAGGTGGGGGGGGGTTTGGAAGCCCCCTCCCCAGGAGGTTTTTCTGTTCTGTCTTCACAAAGTCCTGACGGGGAATGGGATAAGCCATGGTTGCTCTTGGTGTGTGGGTGGGAGAGGAGAGGGTTGGGTTTGGTGGACCCTGACAACCCTGTGAATCTCTGCTTGTTTGTGTTCTTTTGCAAGTATTGTGGGCCATCAACACCGTCCTGCCATGCAGAGTCATCAATCTGGGTGATGTAAACTACATCATCGCTGGCTTTTCCACCATACATTTCCCCAACTGTGAAGGGACTATTGAAGGCACACATATTCCCATCCAGGCCCCTGACCACTGGTTATCTGCGTACGGAAGGGGTACTTTTCAATGTCCCTTGTTGATTACTGTGACCAGTTCATGGACATCTATGATGGATGATCAGGGAAAGTGCATGACCCATGTGTCTTCCGAAACTCCATCCTGTTCTGGAAGCTGCATGCTGGCACCTTTTTCTCAGGTTTGGGGACATGGATATGCCAGTCGATATTTGTAGGGGACGCAGCCTACCACCCAGGGTGTGGGGGCTCCAAGGAGAGCCAGATCTCCTGGCTGGCAGGCATCGTTACACTACTGGCCTCATCTGGCTCCTCCTCCTTCCCATCTCTGGCCCCTGGGAGTTTGATGATGAATGTCTCCAGCCCTGCATCCACTAATGGGGGTAAGGGAAGGGAAGGCCCTGCCCCCAGAATGTGGTGGAGCTCATTATAGTAAGAGCAGGTCTTGGGTGCTGTCCTGGAGTGGGAACTGTGCTCCCTGGCCTTGGCATAGGCCTGTCTGAGCTCCTTCGCTATATGTGTACCTGCTCCTGGGTGCACATGTGCCCAGTCTCTCGGCCATCTGGCCATAGACGTCGGCATTCCTGCATCTGGTGAGGAGCTCCTGGAGGTTTGCCTCCTCACCCCAGATCTCAGTGAGTTCCAACATCTCTGCACCAGACTAGGAAGGCACATGCCTCTTTTGTCTACTGACAGGGTTCTGGGGGCAGGCTGCCTGCTTAGCTGCAGCTATGGAGGGCTCAGATGAAGCACGGGGGTGGCTTATGGCCACAGAGACAGCTATGTAGGCTGCTGCCCTGTGGCTCATGGATGTTAGGGCCTTCTGCCACAAGCCCTTTCCCCTGTGGCTGCACCTTTACAGCCTGAAGGGGAAGGAGTAATAAAGAGTTTTGATGAGTGTGGACAGAGGGGCCAACAGGGCACTTTTGTGAAAGGCTGGAGCTCCCTTATTTAGAAAAAACTCCAGCTGCCCTGTCTACACACGCTCCAAAATAGCTATTTTGGACTAGGTGTTACTTATCATAGAATGAGGGATACTTCGAAATAAGATGCCCATTTTTTGGAAATTATTTCAAAATAATGGGCTTATTGTGTAGATGCTCGTGTAGTTATTTAAAAATAATGCTAGTATTTTTAAATACCCAAAAGGTTCAGTAGGCCTCCAATATGTCAGAAGTCACATTATAGTAGTTATAGTTTAAGGTGTTACTGCAAGCAATTACTTCTAAGTGCTTTCTATTGCACATATTCCTGTGAAAGTAAGAGTCTGCAGAGACTGTAAGCACTTTGAAGTGAAGGAATTTGTCTTAGGGCTTGTTAACATGAGCAGTTTGCCTTCCCAGAGCAAGCCACTAATGCAAACTGAATAAGTTGACCTACACCATCACGGCTTACTCTACTTTGAAACCAAACCACTTCAGTGAAAGTTACTTTTTACACCAGTTATAGCATGTGTATACCAGAGATTTATCCTGGGGTATGTCAACACAATTTTTTTTTTCAGAAAAATGGCCGTTTTCTGAAAAAAACCCTTGAGTTATGTCCACACAGCAATTGCGTTCTTTTGAAAGAAAATCAAAAGAACAGAGGAGTTTTTCCAACATTGATAATCCTCATTCTATGAAGAAGTAGACTTTTTCCGAAAGAGCTCTTTTGGAAAAAGATGTGTATGGATGGGGAAGATTGAGTTCTTTTGAAAGAAAAGGAAAGAGGAAAAACACAGGTACCCTGGTGGCCACTTCCTCCATAGTAATCATAGATTAAATGTGAGACAGCATCCATTCAGTGTGGACGCTATCTTTCAAAAAAGCAGATGGCTTTTTTTGATATGCTTTTGCAGTGTGGACGCTCTCTTTCAGAAGAAGTTTTTTCGGAAGATCTCTTCCGGAAAAGCTTCTTCTGAATGAAGCCTGCAGTCTTGATGTAGCCCTACTGTCACAAATTCTAGGATAGACAAGACATACAAGGGATAGTAAGTCCTTCTCCTCTTCATAAGGAGAGGACTATGGTATATAATGTGACAAAGAAACTGATCCATGGGAGAAAAATGGGAGAATGAAGAACATAAAGTACAACTACTCCCAGGAGGTACCATGGTTTTTGATTTTTCATTGGAAAGTCGAAACTTTCCTTAGGGAAAAAAATGCTAATTTTCTGACTAGCTCAAGTTCAGGTATCAGGCATAACATTTGGATGGGTATGTCTACACAGAAGGGCTAAAGTCAACAAGCCATGAAACTTCAGCTATATCAATTGCGTAGCTTACGTTGAAATAACTTAATTTGGCTTTTGGCACTGTCTATGCAACTTCCTTCAATTTCCCTTACTTCTCATGAAATGAGGGTTACCATGAGTCAGAATAAGAAATCCTCCAGCTGGATATTATTTCAAAATAAAGACCTGTAGTGCAGACGTACACTGTGTTATTTTGGAATAACATCAGATATCCCAAAATAATGCTGCTGTGCAGAGGGTACCTTATGAAAGTGATTTTTTGTGTCCATGAATATTTTGGGAATTTTTTTTGTTTGATTACTTCTTTTGGCCCTGATAGAGGAAAGCACCTGAGCATAAGTTTAAGTATGTGCTCAAGTCCCATCAGTCAGTGGGAATTAGACATGTGCACAAGTGCTTTCCTGAATCAGGAATTTGTGCACAAAAAAAAAAAAAAAGCATGCTTCACTGAGTCCTAGCTATTAATTATCCTCTTAGGTAAATGTTCCAGTTGCCCAATCAGGGGGAAGAAAAACACCCTGAGAGTTATATGAGCATTTGCTCACCAGATATAATGATTATTCAAAATATAAAAATTCAGCCAACACATGGCCTGAAAATTATTTCCTCAAACTACCAAATGACAAATTATGTATAACAAATACCCTTAAAGAAAAAGGTTTGCATTCATAATTAATATTACCCACAATGAATAATTCAGCCAGTTCTAACTTCAGTGTGCTACTGATTTAATCCTGGAATATATGGGCTCTCTTAGTTTACTTTTTCATGACACAATAGTTGGGACTGGGACTGGCTTGATATTTACTAATAATTTTGCTTTTCTTTAAATGTAAAAAGGTTTTAACATCAACCTATATCCAACAAATATTATTTTATGTATTTATCTTCACCATATGAATCACTGTTTTGTTGTTAGAAGTTGATATTTTAAGTGTAAATATTTTTCCCCCATAAGCAAAAATCACCACCATAACATGAAGGAAAACATCTGTTTATTAAAGGATATGCCATCAAAGAGGAAAGTCTCCAAATAGGCCATTGCATTAAAAACTGCCAATACTTTTTGAGAAAAGAGATAAAAGGATGCTGAGTGGAGAAAAATGTCTAAGAGAAATTACTTTTAACATGTAACACTGCCATGTTTCATTTCAAATACATGTCTTAAGCCAGGTTTACATTGGCAGAGAAAATCAATGCAAGATACACAACTCCAGCTACATGAATTGCTTAGCTGGAGTTGATTTATCTTCCACTGATTTTCTGGGGCAGTCCCACAGTGACAAAAGAAATGCTCCCGTCAACTTCCCTTACTCCTCACAACAGCAAGTACTACTGGCACCAATGGGGGGGATGGGACTCAATGTTTGATTTAGTGGGTTTAGTAAAGACCTGCTAAATCAAACCCGGTATGATTGATCACCAGAGTGTTGATCCCCTGGCAAGTGGAGATGTGGCCTGAGTTGAGAAGCCTCCCTACATGGTATGAAAATTCATATAAATTTCTCATTATTAAAAATCCTGTCAAAAACCCTAACTCCGTAGAATCAGTATGAAATTTTAATACAGATGTCAAATGAAATTTGGAGTCAAGTTTATATCGATGACAATAAATTCATAATTCTCATAAGATTTACATGCTTTTTCTATCTTTAATTGAAAAAAAACCCTATTTTTTCAGCCATTATCTAAAATTTTACAGCTTTTAACAGTGTTAGTGACATATTCTGTAGTATTACAAAACAATATATTTTGCAGATTTTGCATTTTCAAAAGCTTTTTTCACCATGGAGAGAAGAAAATAATTACATCTGAGTATCAGTTCAAGAGGTCAACTTCTGAATAACTTACTCAGACAAAACTCCTATTTGAATTTGACTGTAAATTTGAGCCACATACATTTTCAGGCCCAGAAATGTAAATGAGTGGTTGATTTCTCATAACCCACTTGTCTAATGTTGCTACTGGTAGCAGTTAATGACTGATCTGACAAATAGAATAAGAACTTGTGATATAAAATAAATTATGCAGGGCCAAACGCTGTCTGTTTATACTAGGTAATTCCATGCACGTCATGCTCTTTAATATATTTGTCTTCAGAGTCTCCCTGTGAGATAAGGAAATACTATTTTTCAGGTAGGAAACCGAGACACAAACTTTCCCAGACTTACAGAGGCAGACAGTGGAGGCAGCAGGAACCCAAATGCTTGTCTCCAACTTCCCAGACTCCTACCCTAAGCATTTAATCATTCATTCCTCTTACTAGTAATAATCAGTGATGTCACCTTATCCACACTGATTTGTACTTTACAATGAAAGTATCTTCACTTGGATTATGGAGCTCACAAAGGTATTATTCATTGTGAATAAGGATGATACAATCACACGGTTAATATAATACAATCTACATGTAGTAATTTGGAGAGAAGAAAACATACTCTTTCTGTATACAAGGTGACAGGTTAGAATGTCCAGCTCTTTTCTTTATTTTTTTTTTCTGATTCTACTCTGTCATCTCTTAGTTTACTTCTTTCCTGTGCTGCTTTTTTGCTGCTGATGAACCTTTGTAAGTTTAGTGTAGCCTTCCACTTTCATTCAGGAAGCAAAAATATGTCATGTGTTTTTCTTCACCTCTTCTCCAGTCTGTGGCTGTCACTGTCAAACTTCTAATATGAATTGTAATAGTTTGGTGGTTTTGTGATATGTCTGCATTGAAAAATATCTGACCTCAGATCTTGTTGCATAAAGCTTTTAATGCTAAATTCCTTCATGTATCCCAGGTTTCTCCTTATGCTTGAGATATACAGAATGAATACTGCATTCAAATACATTTCCTTAGAAAAAAATAAACTGCTGTTTTCGCAGGACTTTGAATTGAGAGGATTATCTACTTATGTCCATTAGAAATCCAGTTGCATACAAAGAAATGCAGCATTTAGGAAAGATGCTAGCCTTGGAAACTGAATTTTTCCACCAATTTCAAAACATGGCAATAGCCAAATTACCTTCTTCACAGTTCTCTCCGGAGGTACCTCAACCCTACCCCACAGGTATCCTTTTCTGAAGGTCAGTAATAGCTTGTTCTTTAAAATCCATTAAATCCTCCACTTCTACAACAAGATGGACAAGGGTGCTAAGTAACATGAATCAGGATAATTTTTATAGTATGGTTATGTAGTGTCCAGGGACTGGACTCAGACCAATGACTTAATTCTTAGACGATTATAACAGATTTTCAGATACAACTGACGGTCCATATTGAAACTAAGGACATAGAAGCATTGAAACTAATAATATAAAGCATTGAAACTAATGACATAAAAGCAATTAGGCTACATATCCTATTGTCAATCTCTTCAGTTATCCAATGCAGTCTTCAAATAAAATATTTAAAGTATAGTTCTACTGAAAAAGTATTTCCATCTCTCTCTCTCTCTCTCTCAGTTGAACTATTATTCCTGGTTAAATATTAGAACTGTATAAGGATGTGTTTTTAAAGTTTTTGGTGAGATTTCATGCAGAAATTTTCACTTCATCGTATCAGGTTATCTTGTTGTTGTTTTGCAAACTTTCCCTAAATATCCATTTCCACATTTTAAAAATGCACTATTTTGCATGTTTCAAAGGGCCAATTGACAAATAGAGAACTTTTCCTTGAGATATGTATCATCAACACTTTCAGTTCAATGTGTTTTAGCATATGAACACCTCAAAATTTTAAATTAATAGAAAACAAATAAGGCCTATGTAGTATAAAACAAACAAAACTTGTGAATATTTATGGTTTTTGTGGTTTTTGTTTACCTTTGTTTCCTCTAAAATCATTTCCCCGCTTTCCTAACATTAAACCATTTTTAAGCTTCTCTTGTGTAATACACCAGGTAGTTGGCAACCCAGCCTTACTAACCCAGTCAATTTTCCTTTTTTTTAGTCCCCGAGATTTTATTATTCCCAATCAGTTATATTTCCAGTCTACCAGTCTGCCATGGTTCTCATAAAGGCGAGATACTTGTGGGTCTAAAACAATGCTGGATAATCTTTTATTGTAATTGTGGATCTGGAAATTTGCCACTGGAGCAGTGCTATAGGCTGTCCTCAATATAAGTCCAAGATACATTTAAAAAAACATGGATTTATAGCAAACTTAAAGTGCACATTTTTTCCCCCACAGCTGACTTCCATTGGTGCAAATTGTGGGTTTGTTTTTTTGTTTTTTGTTTTTTGTTTTCCTTATGTGACTTAAGAGCAGGGAATGGGATAAAGCATCAGTTTCTACAAGCATCAATGACATTAGTACAGAATGGATGTATACCCGGGTGACTTATCGAGGAGATGGCCTGTACCAGATTTAAATTGAGAGGATTGAATTTGGAAGACACTATATTAAATTAAATGACTATACTTAAGCTAAAGGGTTATGTATGTTATTCAGCAATCCTGACATTGCTGAAAAGAAATTGGTGAACTGTAAGAGTTATCAGGAGTCTTTAAAAATCTATGGAAACAACTGTTTTTCAACTATATGTTCCATAGCACTTATTTGCAAAAAGGGAGGTAGGGGTTCACAGATAACACTGAAACTCATTGTTTCAGTGGTCCCTTGTTCTTGAATGAGGAGGAAGGCCACTCCACCTCACTGCTACAGGCAATAACAGTTAAGCTTGGGCCCCACTGGCCAGGGCACAGAAACAAATTGTTTAGTGCCCACAACCTCTTGATCGGGGCAGACAATAATATACTAGTACAGGCCTTCTAGCCAACTCTAGGTGTGTATGTGTGTGTGGGTATGTGCAGCCAAACCCAGAGGTGAGGGGTGTTACCGGGACAGGGAGTAGGAAAACTCAGGCCCACCCTGCTCCCAGCCCAGATCCATCTTAGTGGTGGATGTGTCAGCAGGAAAACATAAAACACGCAGTCTTGCTTCCCGGCAACACAAGCAGACTGAAGTCTGGTTCTAGTGGGCTCCATTTTGCTGCTTTGCAGTCAGAGGGAATCATTGCTAGTAACACCTTGAAGACCTCC
>CM057846.1:141967936-141984588 GCA_030068395.1 Apalone spinifera
TTGGAAAAAGTCTTCTTCCTCGTAGAATGAGGATTACCAATGTTGGAAAAACCCCTCTGTTCTGTCAATTTTCTTTTGGAAGAATGCAATTGCAGTGTGAATGTAATTGATTTTTTTTTGAAAAACAGCCTTTTTTCCAAAAAACTCTGTAGTGTAGACATACCCTATATGGTCTGTATACCTTTTCCTGAATTGAAGAAAGGATGACACAAAATTTCCAAGAAAGTTACAAATTTTAATTTGGATCATTTAAAAGTTTGCCAATGATGGCCAAACACTCTGCCAGGTTAATTATACCTGTTTTTCTTCACTCTTCCTCTCCCTACCAAAGTAAGAGAGTGTTCTGGAAAGCATCTTCACAGTCCACAAATAGGCACTTGCTATCACTAAAAGGACTACTCAGTCCCTCCTTTCCTTCCACACCACAAATTACCATTCAATCTCATCTATATATAGTTGCTTTCCCTTCTCCCACTGTTTTCAGTAGCAGTTTCAGTCATGCAAAGAATGCAGCATTTGATGCTTAGGGCCTCAGACCTGGCTGAACCATACAGAGTACAAGTCATAACAGAATAAATCTCCTGTCTCACTGTCCCATTCCAGCTGAGCCTTCTGTGCAGGGCTGGTGTCCCTTTGCTGAGTTAAAGCAGCCTGGGAGCCATTTAAAATTTTGCTGGCTGCAAGTGCACCAACAGGCCACAAATGTACTGCCAGGAATCAGCACAGTGCAATGGCATTTTAGCCATGACCTACTTTCTCTGATGCAGCATAAAGTGGATGAAGTAGGGGAGTTTGCACCATTCCACTCTGACAACCGTACTCGGAAAGCTGACTATGTTCTCTTTAGGGCCTGATTGTTCCAATGATGCAGCTTTAAGAAGCACTGCATAGAAGAATTTGGCCTTTAAAATGTAAACATAAATGTATGAATCTCAGGAATATTAGTGGAGATTAGAAGCAAGTATGTGGATTAGATGATGAGCACGCAAACAAGTAAGAGCAACCACATCACCCTGATTTTCAGACAACTTCACTGCCTAAAATTCATTTCATTCCACTATTGAAAATACCCGCACAGCTATAAAATTTGCTTGTTCCCCTCATAATTTTTTTTCTCCTCACTCTATATTTTTGTCTAGCACTAAAATCCTCTTTGTTCCTTTTACACTCTCACCCCTGTGTTGATTCAAAAGCCTTCTCCTTGGCAGCTCCTGCCAGCTACAATAAACTTTTTCATCTTTTTTTGGCTACAGTTTCCCCATGACCTGCTACATATAAAAGTGTTCCATCAATTCATGTAATCATTAGCCTGCAGATACACACCTCAGAGGTCACCTCCTATAAAGATCTTCCTGCATATTGGACACAATGGGCAAGATTTAGCTCCCACTTAGGTGCCTAAAGGAAGTAGAGACTGAAAGTACTCATCATCCGATAATTCCTACTGAGGCATCTCAGGGTGTTTAAGCACAGCAAGCACAAGGCATGATTGTATCACATAGAGATGCTCAAGCTAACTGTGATTGAGCCAGGTTGCTAAACATAGCTAAGTAGAGGCAGCAGCATGGACCAGCCACCTGAATATGATCCTGCCCCAGAGCCTAAATATGTAATCATGCTACTGAACACGCTGCTGCATTTACATTGTTATTTTTAGTGGGGTAGCTCAGTCAAAGCTAGTGCAGATATGCCTACATGTGCTGTCCAAGTGACAGTGTAGACATGGGCTTTTTAAAAAATCTGACCCCAAGATACTGGGCACTTTAGAAATCTGTCCATACATTAGAAAAGTGGTTTATTTTGTTACATCACATATTCAGTTTCCCATTTCTTTGCTAGTATTATTGTTTGTCTGAGTTCTATAGAACAACTGTACTGTCATCTTGTTTATTTTTGCTTTTGTTATTATGTGTTTATTCATGAATGCACTGTTTAATTATTTCATTCTCAAATGTCTTCTTCGGAGAACATTCAAATTTAAATTTCTCTCTGACATTCTCCAGTTGTTATTTTTTCTTTATTATTTCCTTGTTTACTTCTGAACTGCCATTTTTGTTCTTTATTTTCAGCTCAATTTTAAAAATATTTTCTAGTTGTGTCTCGTAATAGTACAAGAGACATATTTTGTTGTTCTTGTCACTCAAAACTTCTTGACCTCCATAAACAAATATATATCACTAATCACAACATCACTGCTACTGCATCTATTTTGATACAGGTAAAATTACATTAGCTAAATGGTAACCTAGGGTATGTCTACACTGCAAAGTTAATTCAAAATAACAGCCGTTATTTCGAATTAACTTCAATAGCGTCTATACAGGCAAACTGCTATTTCGAATTTAAATCGAACTAGCGGGGCGCTTATTTCGAATTTGGTAAACCTCATTCTACGAGGAGTAATGCCAAATTCGAAATAGCTATTTCAAATTAAGTGCTGTGTAGACACTTAATTCGAAATAGGGGGCCTCCAGCCCTTCCTAGGGAGCCCTGGTGGCCACTCTGGGCACAACCAGGAAAACTGATCTGCTCTCCCCAACCTCGGAGCCCTTAAAGGAGCAGATTCTGGCCACAGTGCCTGTGCCAGTTGCAAGCCTGCCAGCACACAGCCAGCAGACTGTGCACCTGGCACAGCATAAGCCAGCAACCCGCTGCCACCCAGCCCTTTAGTGCTCCCCAGGACCAGGCTGGCAATTCCCAGGAGCCTGCCAGGGGCTGCAAAAGGTGGGCACCTGCCTGGTCTAGTGCGGAGATCGTCATGGACCTCATTGAGGTTTGGGGGGAGGCCTCCAATGCCCACGTTCTCTGCACTAGGTGCAGGAATGCAGCCATCTACAGCCACATGGCTGACAGTCTGGCTAACAGAGGCCACATGTGCAGCCAGAAGCAGGTGCGGACTTTGTCAGGGGCTCCCAATAAGGGGCTGACCTGGACACCTGGCTCGCATTATGAGGCCCTGAACTGCATCCGGGGGGTCTGACAGTCTGTGCCCCCTCGGTGGTCATTGACCCCGGGGCAGAGGGCCCTGCCCCGGACACAGGGGAAGAAGAGGAAGAGGAGGAGGATGACAGCCAGGAGCTGCAGGAGCCTGCAGGGAGTGTGCCATGTACCCAGGACCCCCGAGCCATCCCAGAGAGCCCATTAGTGGTCTCATCCAAGGCTGGGGAGGCCTCCACATGTGAGTGCCATCACGGTCCCCTTATGCAGGTCGGAGGGGGTGGGGAGTCCAGGAACCATGCGTGTTGGCCTTGCCGACCACGGAGCAGGCGGCAACCTGTGCATCTGCCATGCCAGCTGGGACATGTGGCCCCAGCTGGATGCCATGAAGGGGCCCTGGCCTGTTCCCCACATGTGTCTATGTGTGAAGGCACATTACAGGCTCCTGACCCCGGGAGAGACACTGCACACTGCCCTCCCTCCAGACACCCCCTCTACACAGAGGCACATCTCCCCTCCCTCCCACCACCCTATAGGCAGCATAGGGGCTGGAGTGCAGTCCTGGGCCAGCACATACTCCCGGGGATAGCAGGACGTGATGGTGCGGAGACCTGTACTCCTTGCAGCCCCCCCTCCCCTTCTGGGTCAGGTCTCCGCACCGTCCTCACCTTGCAGAGGGGGGTTGGGTTTCACCCACTGTGTCCCCAAGGAGAACTGACCACTTGTCTTGTTTCACTACAGCCGCAGTACCTGCAAGTGCAAGGCGCACCACCCCACCTGGAACATCCATCCGCACCCGGGCCAGCAGGTTTTTTTTTATGGCAACACGGGTGTTTTTATTGTACATCAGGAAGGGGGGTTAGGGAGCGGAAAGGGGAAGGAGGTGGGGGTGGAATGTAAGGCACAAGGCCCCAGAAGGGCACCCCAGAGGGACTTAAGTCCTCCTGCACCTGGAAGCTCTCCCACATGGCTTCCCGGACGCAGACAGCCCCCCGAAGGGCCTCCTGGATGGCAGCCGTGCGGCGCTATGCATACTGGCCAGCCAGGCAGTCAGCCTCTGCCATCCAGCCTGGCAGAAAAGCCTCCCCCTTCCTCTCACATAAATTGTGGAGCACACAGCATGCTGCCACCGCATGAGGAATATTGTGCTCGGAGAGGTCGAGGCGGGTGAGGAGGCATCTAAATCAGGCCTTCAGACAGCTGAAGGCCCCGTCGACCACAGTGTGGGCCCTGCTGAGCCTGGCATTGAAGGCCTGCCGGGAGGGGTTCAGGTGTCCCATGTAGGCTTCATCAGCCAGGGCTGTAGGGGGTAGGCTGCATCCCCCAGCAGGCACACTGGCATGTCCACGTCCCCGACCCTGATGTGGCAGTTGGAGAAGAAAGTCCCAGCGTGCAGCCTTTGGCACACAGAAGAGTTGTGGTACACCCACACATCATGTGCCTTGCTGGACCAATCCACATTGATGTTCATGAACTGGCCCCGGTGGTCAGACATGGCCTGCAGGATCATGGAGAAGTACCCCTTGTGATTGATGTACAGGGAGGCTTGGTGTTCCGGGGCACGGATGGGGATGTGCATCCCGTTGATTGCCCCCCCACAGTTGGGAAAGCCCAGGGTGCCGATCCCCTGGATGACCACGTCCAGGTCGGTGGGGCGGATGACTCTGAGTAGCAGCACCCTGTTGATGGCCTTGACCATCTGCAGAGAGACACACAAAACCGAAGGTCACTGTGGTGGCTGGGTGGCTGGGAGTGTTCGTTCCCTGCAACTACCCCACGCCCCACTCCCAGGAGCACCCCCCTCTGCAATCCTGGCCACCGCGGGCAGTCTGTAGCATGGCTGGGACAGACCAAACTCTCCCGGGGAGGCACTAACATCACCTTCCCCCCGTTTTCCCTGGGGTAGCCCATGTACTCCTTGCAGCCCCCCATCCCCTTCTGGGTCAGTGGCCAGTGACTGCCGTACCTGCAAGAGCACCGCTCTGACGGTGGATCTCCCCATGCCTAAATGGTTGCCAACGGATCAGTAGCTATCCGGCGTGGAGAGCTTCCAGAAGGTGATGGCCACACGCTTCTGGAGGGGGATGGTGGGCCTCATGCGTGTGTCCCGTTGCTGCACAGCAAGGGTGAGCCACTCGCAGAGCTCGAGGAAGGTGTCCTTGTTCATCAAAGTTCTGGGCCCACTATTGGTCTCCCCAGCACTCCAGGACAATGTGATCCCACCAGTCACTGCTGGTGTCCAGACGCCAGATGCTGCGGGGCATGCTGGCGTCCGGGCACTGCTGCTGCTCCTCTACGCCCCCCATGGGGAACAGGGGGAGGGCCAGGAGGCTGGCCTGCAGCAGATGGTGCCAGGCAGCCTCCAGCAATTGCTGCCAGGCTTGCAGCAAGACATTCAAAATGAGCACCAGAGTGCCCAGAGGCAGCTCTGACTCCATGGTGCCGAGTGCTGTGGTGTCCCAAATGAGAGCGACCAAAGCAGGCAGAGAGGAAAATGCTTTGCTGTCCCTCAGCGAGGGAGGCAAGCAAGCGGGAAAGCTGAGAATCCCTTTAAGCACGAGCCTCAGCCACACGAAGCAACTACTGACCTGATGCCCTGCTGGAACCGGTTTTAGCTGCCCTT
Source organism: Apalone spinifera (assembly GCA_030068395.1). Taxonomy (NCBI): domain Eukaryota; kingdom Metazoa; phylum Chordata; order Testudines; family Trionychidae; genus Apalone; species Apalone spinifera. The sequence continues at coordinate 141,973,497 of CM057846.1, forward strand.
AAGTGCGATCCAGTGTCCAATCAGTGTGGATGCGCTATTTCGAAATAGCAAAACACTTGTTTCGAAAGAGATTTTGTGTCTAGATGCGTTATTTCGAATTAGCTTAATTTGAATTATCTATTTTGAATTAAGTTAATTCGAAATAGCGCTGTAGTGTAGACATACCCTTAGATATCTTTATAACCCTACTCACCTCCAGAGTGCCTTCCTGAATCCAGACACAGTGCTACAGGATTCCTTTATCTAAGGATTCCTTTATCAGCCCTTAATTTGGAATGATCAGGCATTTTCTATTGAAACTGATTCACTTTTCCATGAGATATTTAAACTTATTATTGAAAAAGAATCCATGTTTTCTGAGCCCCCAAAATGAATAACTTTCATATTATAGTTGCTTCCAGATGCCCCTAACTGAGATTGGTGCAACGTTGTGCCAGGCACTGGACAAACACATACTAAGAAACAGTCCCTGTCCCAAAAACTAACAGTGTAAACAGAAAGGGTAAGTGAGGAAAAAACACAGAAAAAAATAATCAGTAGTAGAACTGGAAGGAGAACTCTAGTATCCCAAGCCCAGTCACTGGACCTGTGGTATCCAACCCGTTCTGAAGCAGTAGTCACTATAGTGGCTACTACTCTAGCAAACTAGCCACACTCAACCTGCCAAATAGCCACATATAGCTAGTGGCTAGCGTGTAGGTCACCACGGCAGTAGACTCTTTTTTCTTCACTATCAATGGGAGTTTTCTACTAACCTCCATGGAAACAGGATTCTTTTTCTCACACACACCCAGCCCCCACATGCATGCATTTGCACACGCATAGAATAAAATTCTATTTCTATGGAAGTCAACAGCAAAACTCCATTGACTTCAGTAGGGCCCGGATTTGACTCATGGATTTACTCAGTTCCATCAAATGTAACAGTTAAATATTGTAATAATTTCATTGTACATTAATGTAATGAAATTAAATATTTAATAACATGGCATAACAGATTATTACAGAATATTAAGTTAATTGCTAGTGAATGTAGAACCTCTAGGCATGTTATGCTAATGGCCATCCAATACAACTAACAACAATGGACCTCAGGCTTCTCTGACTTAAAATGGTCTTACAAAAGTGTAAGTTCATTGACTTAAACTGTATCATTCTTGCTTTATGCCAGCAGGAGTGATGAATCGGTCTGATAGTTTCATTATCGTCTGTGAAAATTCTGGTAGGTGCATGTTTTAAAATAATGTCTTTGACACTTTCTTTTAAGTGCTCCATCATTATTAATTAGTTTGATATTCCCTGAAATAAAGCAGATCAAAATAAAGCTGGTTGTACTGAGTATATTAAAACCAATGTATTTCCACAAAAATTCAGTAAAACAGAGAGCTCAGTATAGAGTTTGACAAAATGTTATAATAAATGGCAAATCACTGTCAATTCCTTCAGTGTTCACTGCAAAAATATTAATCATGATAAACACATTTGGTATTTAAGGCAACAATGTAATATTCTATGGGTATTCTGCCACACTGAGCCATAATGTGCTTCAAGGAAAAAGTGTTGCCTAGTGTATCATAGCAGTCTTCAGTGGCTTGGTTTGATGATGTAGAAGAGAGAGAACGTTTCTTTGATCTTTGTAAGTTTATTGGTGCTATATGGGTTGAAGGAGAAATAACAATGCTTAGAGTCACACTATCATGCAGAGCAAAACAAAGTGGGAGGAGACAGAAGAGTGTCAGGTTTCATACTACTTTTATAAAAATAAACAGAGATTTTTCATCCTCACTGGGGAATATTTTAAAAGTACATTCTCATTAGAAAAGTAAACACACACATTTTTCAGTCTAACCTCAAGTGAGGGAACACACATTGATAGAGTAGAAGTTCTCAGTATTTATATAGTGGCTAAAAGGGGGGAAAATCTATGTTTATTTTTTTAAAGTTAACCTTTTTCTTCAGGACAACTGAGGAGCTAATCCAGGCAAAAGTACATCTGTGCAAATCTCAAGGGTGCAGTTGAAATGGCTACCTTTTGTTCTGAAGGCAAAGAAGCCACACTTTCACAGCTCTCCCTTCTTATCTGAGCAAATCAACATATATTGTATGATAACTGCTTTTGTAAACATGAAGTTGGGGGACTTACTGAGCATAGTTACTAATTTCAAGAACATTTTTGGAAGCAGGAATTTAGGCTCTTTAATCTATGTTTAGGCAACTAAAGCAGTTGCCTGATTTTGAAAAGCAATAGGCAATCACCAACATTAATTTTTGCATATACTAACTTTTGAATCTGGGAATTTGCAACCTTGATATTCTTTTAACTGTTTCCCTTATATCAATATCAAAGGTTTTATTGACATGCTTTCGGGATAGCCACAACATTCAAGACTGGTCAAGTTTAAAGTAAGTTTGCAGATCATCCCAAACTGGTGCCAATAAAATCTTTTCACTGCATATCTCATCATGACGTATTTCATATAAATCATATGTTACAGAAAGTGAATTTTAGGAATAGTTAGAGAGATTTATGAAATGCTATTAGCATTTTTTCCTTCATCATTCCACCTATAAAGTTGGTTACCTTCATTTGAACTCTCCAGGGCTCTGGAAGTACCATATAGAATATTTAAAGTCCAATTGAGTAGTTCAGAATCTCCCCCATTTCAACGGTATAAATCTCATTTCTAGCTCTAGAACGGGGTGGGGAACCTTTTCTGGGTCAGGAGCCACTGACCTACAGAAAAATCAGTCGGGGGCCACACACAAGTGAGAAGCAAAGTGAGAAGCCCCTGACCGAGAAGGAGAAAACATTCTCCACATTCCTCTTGCACACCAATGCCTGGGGGAGGAGGGGACAGGCTAGTAGATTTTCTGTGCTCCAGCCCTGTGGGTGGGTGACTGGGGGGCTGGAGTGCCCGCACAGTCTCCACAATGTTGAGCCTCAGGGGCTAGATCCAGGCAAGCCTGGGGCAGCATCCAGCCCCCAAGGCCTGAAGTTCCCCACCTCTGCTCTAGAATATAACTTCAGTGCAAATTCAGAGCCTTTCCAATATAAATTATGTGAAGTACCTAGCTGCTATTAAGGTAACAAGTTAATAGAGCTGTATAGTGCCTCCACGGTCTTAAGAGTTATAAGTAGGGTCCTACCTAACTCACAATCCGTTTTGGTCATTTTTACAATCATAGGACTTTAAAAATGGTAAATTTCATTATTTCAGCTATTTAAATCAGAAATGTTAGTGCTGTAATTGTAGGAGTCCTGACCTGAACATAATTTGTTGGGGGGAAAGTCAACATGGTTTCTGTAGAGGGAAATCATGCTTTACTAATCTACTAGAGTTCTTTGAGGGTGTCAACAAACATGTGGACAAGGGGGGATCCAATGGATATAGTGTACTTAGATTTCCAGAAAGTTTTTGACAAGGTCCCTCACCAAAGGCTCTTAAGTAAAGTAAGTTGTTATAGGATAAGAGAGAAGATCCTTTCATGGACGGAAAACTGGTTAAGAGACAGGAGACAAAGGGTAGGAATAAATGGCAACTTTTCAGAATGGAGAAAGGTAACTAGTGGTATCCCCCAAGAGTCTGTCTTGGGACCAGTCCTATTCAACTTATTTATAAATGATCTGGAGAAAGGAGTAGACAGTGAAGTGGCAAAATTTGCAGATGATACTAACATGTTCAAGGTAGTAAAGACCAAGCAGACTGTGAAGAGCTTCAAAAAGATCTCATCAAACTAAGTGATTGGGCAACAAAATGGCAAATGAAATTTAATACTGATAAATGTAAAGTAATGCATATTGGAAAAAATAATCCCAGCCATACGTACAATATGATGGGAACTAATTTAGCTACAACTACCCGAGAGAGCGATCTTGGAGTCATTGTGAAAGGTTCTCTGAAAACATCTACTCAGTGTGCAGGGACAGTCAAAAAAGCAAACAGAATGTTAGGAATCATTTGAAAAGGGATAGAAAATAAGCCAGCGAACATCTTTATTGCCTCTATATAAAGCCATGGTATGCCCACCTCTTGAATACTGCGTCCAGATATGGTCGCCTCATCTCAAAAAAGTTACATTGGCATTGGATAAGGTACAGAGAAGGGTCACAAAAATGACTAGGGGTTTGGAACAGGTCCCATATGAAAAAAAATTAAAAAGACTTGGAATTTTCATCTTAGAAAAGTGTAGACTAAGCGGGAATATGATAGAGGTCTATATAATCATGACTGGTATGGAAAAAGTGAATAAAGAAAAGTTATTTACTTGTTCCCATAATATAAGAAGTAGGAGTCATCAGATGAAATTAATAGTATCAGGCTTAAAACAAACAAAAGGATGTTTTTCTTCATGCAGCACACAGTCAACCTGTAGAACTCCTTGCCAGAGGATGTTGTGAAGTCTAGGACTTTAACAGGGTTCAGAAAAGAGCTAGATAAATTCATGGAGGTAAGGTCCAACAATGGGTATTAGTCAGGATAGATAGGAATGATGTCCTTAGCCTCTGTTTGTCTGGAAATGGATGACAGGAGTGGGATCACATGATGATTACCTGTTGTGTTCACTCCCTCTGGAGCTACTGTCAGCCGGCAGGATACTGGCTTAGATGGACCTTCGGTCTGACCCAGTATAGCCGTTCTTATGTTCTTATGTTCTTATGACCAAAACTGAGTTCTGGGGAGGGGGGAGTCACAAAGTTATTGTAAGGGGGCTATGGTATTACTACTGTTACTTCTGAGCAGCTACTGGCAGCAGCATTACCTTCAGAGCTGGACAGCTAGAGAGCAGTGGCTACTGGCCAGGAATTCAGCTCTGAAGGCAGAGCTACCTCCAGCAGCTGTTCAGAAGAAAGGATGCTATGGTATGGTATTGCCACCCCTTAATTCTGCACTGTTGCCTGCAGAGCTGGGTCCTTAGTTAGTAGCTGCCACTCTCTGGCCACCTAGCTTGGAAAGCAGCAGTACAGAGGTAAGGGTGACATTTGCACTGCTGCTGGGCACCTGGTCAACATTACAACCACCGCTCTCCAGTTGTCCAGCTCTGAAGGCAATGCAAAAGTAAGGGAGGTAATAGCATGATCTTCCTGAAATAATCTTGTGATCTCCTTGCATTTCCCTCTTGGGTTACACCCCTGTGAAAACTGAGGAGTATAGGGCAAAAGCACAAAAAAGACACGTATTTCCATAGCTGCAAATTTGGTAGGCTGAAACTTGACATAGTGTTCATCAACAAACTAGCAAAACACAGTAGATAAGCAGCACTTCTATTCTTCTATGAAAGACAGTTCCCAGCTAAGTTTACAATAAACTTTACAGAGATCAGCTATAAGAATCATATGCAATCAGTCAGCTAAAAGCAAAGTTGTCAGAAACCATCTACAAGAGAAAAGAACAGAGAATTTTAACAATTCATTGGAGGAGGACAAAAGGTAGTTAAAAAAAATAACTGTTCAGAATTTGGCCCGAGGCCCTCTCTCTGCACACCCTGCCTAACCGGCTGTCATTTGACATCCATTTCCTTTTCTACTACAGAAGACTTTAAAAAATGGAATAATCTTTTCTTTTCCTCTTTTCCATGGAGACAGCTCGGGAAGGTCAGTCTCCGCTTGAATTGATCTAAAAGCATCTGTTCAAGCTAAGGGAGCCTGTGGAGAGTTCAGAAGCAGGTCAGCCTGTTCTTGATCATTTGTGCCCTTCCTGGAAACCAGTTTTACAGTCAAAGAGAAACACAATTAGTGGTGTGGTACAGATACATTTGGACCCAGCCAACAACAGTTCCTATGCGTTAGCCCACAGCAAACATTATCATGAGTACCACGTGTGCTTCAGAACCTAGTGATGAGCTTTATATAACATTATTCAATGTCAAATACACATTTTACAGTTTAACAGCCTTAAAGTATCAACAATTAAGCCAAGATTTCACAAAGTAGCTAGTGATTCTGGATACCTCAGTACTCAGGTGCTCAACTTGAAATATTTTAAAGGCACCTGATTTCCACGTGTCACGTTCTCAGCACTTATCTTAAAGGGGCCTGATTTTTAGAACTTGGGGCTCTCAACATCATCAGTCTCTACTGGAAATTGTCAGTGTATTCCAGTTTAATTTACTTGAGTGCCAACTAATAGAAGTGTAGAAAATATGGCAAATGCCAACCACATTGATGGGAAAATGATTGACTTGTGATGGTGTTCACTGTAGACTTGTGAATATTACATAATTAATAGCGATTTCAGCCTTTTGCTGCTCTCTGAGGCATAATGTTCAAAGAAAACCCTCTCAAACCAGGAGTATCACTTCATCCTTTTTTTCCTAAGTTATCAAGAGCTAAACTATTACCTCTTGTATCACTAAAAGTGTGGAGTGATCTGTACTCATACCTGAAAACAAGCAGATATTGTGTTCAATCCTTGGATACTTGCCAGTGGTAGATAAACAGCAAGCACAAATAAAAACTACTTGCTCTGCTCTTATGTCAATGCACTAGTGGCTTCAAGAGTCAAATTTGAAATATTTGGAGTTCAATACTGGAAGGTGCTGAGTATACTAAATTCCTGTCATATCCAATAAGAATTGAGGAAGCTCATCATTTTTAAGTTCACAAGCTTGCACCAAACTTTTCAGATTTCAGTGCTTCAAAGTTAGGGTTCTAAATCCACAGTCTCCTAAATAAAGTATCTAGACTGTCTCAGAAAACAAGCATCCCCATCAGCTATTGACTTCAGCCACCGCTGAGTGCCGTTAAAAAAAAATCAAACCCATTGATTTGGGCATCCGAATTCAGATCTGGGAGCCCAGATTTATGCCCTCAGTTTGGAAAATATAGATTGAGTCTTAGTTTTACCCAACAACTGTAAGGTACTTTGTAAACTTATTGTAGTAACAGGTGCTGTTTGCAAAAGTGTTGGAAAATGAAAAATGCTAAATATTAATGTTATTGGAGCACAAGAAATTAGCCACACTAATTTCTTTTTTTTTTTAATTCATGGTAACTTGGTATGAAACACCCTTCACACTGCACTGAACATATTGCCCGTTCAGTCCACCCACATTAATATACCATAACTGGAGAAAAAAACACAATGGGAATCATTGCTGCATAAGTGTAACCTGCCATAAAAGGCTGTATCAAAAGATGTTAGAAAATATTTTTAAACTATTAGTCATAACTATCTATGAAAGCAGAAAAGATCAAATTCCCAAAAATGTAAGCAATGAACAGAAGTGAACAGAGAATTGGTAAAGATCATCTGGCATGGATCACTGGCTGTTCAAATGTTTTTTTGGGTAGTTTGGCACATCTCTGGGGTATATGACTTATCTTTGTACAGGGTACAGCATGAAATCCATTTTTGAGGACAGACAGTATCACAGCATGAGCCAATGGCTTTCTAAGCTTAAAAAATGGAACATTTGACTGTTCATTTTGTATAGAGGATTTTTTTAGCATACCATAAAGCTTTCTTCTCACTCTTCACAAAAAAACAAGGCCCGTGTTAGATTTAACCCTGTGTAATTAGATGTGGCAATTGTTAAGCAAGTGGCAAACTCTGCATTTAGGTTAAATTTTGTTTTATTGTTTCATCTTTCTCCTGAGTAATCCACTTTACCTTATTTGTGTGTTTCATCCACATGAGGTGTCCCTTTTTGATACCTAGGCCCTAATTCTGTTACTTGATTCTCTTGGTCAATGAGTGCAAGTGTCTGCTTGTATAGAACAAATTGTGAGGCAAGGAGATATGGTCTTCCATGTTACTTATTGGTTCTGTCCTTAGCATAATGGGAATACTGCTTCCTGATTGGAGTTATGTAGCTCTGTCATAACATATATCAATAATGAGGTATAAAAACAACTTCCACATGAAAAGAAAAAGCTAATTACATAATAACCTTCTCAAATCTTACTTCAGCTGAAGTAGAGTAAAGCTATTAATCAGCAGTAAGAAATATGGAAGGAAAAAGAGTAGTTTTCATTCCTATACTATATTGTCTTAATATATTGTCCTACGTTGCCTGACTTTATTTTGTCTAGTTATTACCTCCTAACAGAATTCTTCCTCTGCACTCAGGGTGCTGAATTGGGTTATAGGCAAGCATCTTCCTTAGCATGGGCTCTTGCTAGCTGTATGACTGCTTTTGGCCTGTCCTTCATAGTACTAAGATGACTGACATGTTGTTGCTGTTAGTTATGAGGCTTGAAATTTCCAGGACCAATAGGCCATGAGGCTTTTGGAGCTCATTCCTCCTGTCAGGCCACCAAAGCCTGAGTTTGTTCACGCTGCAAGGTGTATTCATTTGGTTTAGTTTTCAGCAATTTGTTGTTATTGTTGCCTGACAATATAACTGCCAAGAGTACTACTGTGAGTGGCTTAATATAATTTGTGTTGTTACATTGTAAATAAGCGATATGTTGCCATGGCAATGCATGCCCTAGCTCTCATTTAATTGAGTGATCTCTGGGATACATTGAAATGTTCTATGCCTGGGAAAACCTGTGCATCCCTGTGAAGATTTGAGCCTGTTCTTGAATAGAAACTTTGATTTCAAATTAAAAGCCAAATGCTCCCCTTCCTCACACACTGCAGAGGGGAGCAACTCTGTAGTCATTTAAAGAAAATGGCTCTAAGCCTGAGGCAGGTAGAGAACCCAGACAATGTGGCATACTTTGTTCTCCATAGGCAACCTTTCCATAGCATCTTTATGAATTTGGGCTCTTTGCATTTGAGATTCACTACCTGGCAGGGAACGGTGCTGAGAAGCATCTAGATTTTGTGCTATTTTTCTGGCTAACGGCGTGTACAAGGAATGACAAATTAGCTATTGCCCTGATTCAGACAAGCCTCCCTGTTTAGGGAAGGACGTAATCACATGCTTTTTAAGTACATGCCTAATTGCATCAAAAGTAATGTGATCAAAGCATGCATTCGGAGTTAAGCACGTGGGATGTGTCTACACTGGGCCACTTATTCCGGAAAATCAGCCACTTTTCCGGAATAAGCTGCGAGCTGTCTACACTGGCCCCTTGAATTTCCGGAAAAGCACTGACGATCTACTGTAAGAAATCAGCTGCTTTTCCGGAAAAACTATGCTGCTCCCGCTTGGGCAAAAGTCCTTTTTCCGGAAAACTGTTCCGGAAAAGGGCCAGTGTAGACAGCACAGTAGTGTTTTCCGCAAAAAAGCCCCGATCGCAAAAATGACGATCGGGGCTTTTTTGCAGAAAAACGCGTCTACATTGGCCACGGACGCTTTTCCAGAAACAGGGCTTTTCCGGAAAAGCATCCTGCCAATGTAGACGCTCTTTTTCCGGAAATACTTATAACGGAAAACTGTTCCGTTTTAAGCATTTCCAGAAAATCATGCCAGTGTAGACGTAGCCGTGATGTCATGCTTTGTGGAATAGAAATACTCTCCAACCTGTGGTCAAGTGCTCTGCAGGATCAAGGATGCAGTGAAGGAAGTCAGGGATTGGTCAAGGTGGGGACTTGCAGAGGGTAAGCCTGAGTAGAAGTCCCCAGCAGCTAGCTACTGAGACAGAAAAGCAGAGATCAGAGGAAGATTGTCAGAAAAGAATCACAAGCAAACTTCATGACAAACTGACAAACCTTGTGCTCAATATACATTTCAAAGGACATCTTCCCAATGACAGTTCCAGAAAGGGAGGGAGGGGGTGATTTGCCATTTATCTGTTCTATTCATCCCTTCTGAAACACCTGGCATTGGCCACTGTCAGAAAGGGAGATGAATCTTTTGTCTGACCCAGTATGGTTGTTCTTATGTTCTTAAAGCTTTGTTGTAACTGAAGGGGGGGGGGGGGGGGGGGGGGGGAGCTAGGTGGAGAGCAGTCTACAATATTCATTAGACCTGTCATCAGGGTAGTCCTTACCCATATGCAGAATATACAGTTGTGTAGGGCACCCAAAACTTTGGATGCATCGCTGGGTCTTAATGTCCACCCACCTACCTCTTTTGTGGCTCTGCTTCCTCAGGAGAGGATCTAGTTATCTTAAAAGTGAAAAAGCATGTAAGATCTATTAACAGAATATTGGGCTTGTGAAAAAGCCATTCAATTGATGATAAAACCATTTACCAGGCCTTTCCCAACCCCAGGTACATACTGTCGGTTTCTGAATTTACTGTGTTAGTCTACAGGACCTTAATTTACAATTTGTTTTAAATATTTCATTAGTGTGTTGCTGAAGATTATAAAATCACATCTCTAAAAATTTTTTTCCATTTCAGCTGCTGCCAGGCATAGCGGCACCAGTTTAATAGTACTGAATAGGACCCCATAAATCCTAAAGATGACCCTGCCTGTCATGGAAGTATAACATATGCAAAGACTGCCTTCAGTAAGTAAAACGTTTGCTCTAATCCTCACTGACAGTTAGTGTACCAAAACAAGTGTGAAGTTTTTACCTCCAGTCATTCTTGATCTATGACTGAACATAGACAGTTTTCTCAAAAAAAGCACTATTTTTTTTTCAAAATCTCATGAATGACAAAGAGCTTGACCAATTAACTTCTCATTCTGCAAACAGATTTGGTAAAAGACAGCACATGAGAATTTTTATATGAAGAAGAACCTTTTTCATCAAGGTGCTACAATCTGATCAGAAAATAGCTGGTTACATTTATTATTTGAATATATGAGAAAAGTTCTGAATGTTTCTGCATACTGGTTACTAATCTTAAAAAAAAAAATCTATGTATCTGTAGTGGCCTAGTATCCCTCCATTTTAATCCTGAGGACAGAAAATGTCTCAACAAACCTTCATACAGAAATCAAACCTGATTTCTGATTTCTTCTGTTCAGCATGGAAGGAATGGATGGGGTCAGTTGCCGCTATATATTTCCCCCCACCACCCTGCTATGGCACCAAGGAGGCTCTGGCTAGAACTGTGTCCCAGTCTGAAGCGAGGAGATAGAGAAAAATAGTAAGGACATAGAGTGACCAAGTATCCAATTATTAACTGGAACACTGGTTGAAAAAGTGATCCTGGTAACTCTGGTCAGTACCGCTAGCCAGGCCATTGACTGTGATGTTAGCAGCACTGCTCAGCACAGCTGGTAGGCTTCCTGCTAGCCTCCATG
>CM057846.1:141988163-141998797 GCA_030068395.1 Apalone spinifera
ACATTAGCCTCCCTAGTTCGAACTAGGGGGCTAGTGTAGACATACCCATAGTTTTGTAAAACTCGGGACTAGGAGCAAGTTGAAAATCACTTGGATATTAGTAACCAGATGTTGCTCAAGTGTAACAAGAAGGCTGCTATGATCAGACTGCTAAAGTATAGCTGCTTAACACAGAGATTTGTAGTGCCTGCTTGTTTGCTGGCCATCGATGTCCAGGCAGTAGCAGAGCATTTAAGGGATCCAAAGTTACAGGGCAGGCTAAAAAAATCTAGAATGGTATAGGTGTTTTATGATAATATCTCTAGCTCAAAAAAGAAACTCAGAAATTTACAAAGGTAGCAGAATATAGGAAACTTTACCTGCTCTATAGCAACTCATCGAAAGTGTCAGTCTCCATTAGAGGATCAATACATTCACCTGCAAACACCCTTATAGCAGGGCTGAAGCCTGCAGTATAAGTAGAATTTTGACAAAAAGAATATCTGCCAAACACGTTGACACTAAAGCCAGAGAGGCTCCAGAGTGTTCCTGCATATGAACACAACTTATATTAACACATGCAAAACAACCCTCCAGAAGCAGTTTAATCAGCCCAGTGATTATCATATGGAGCATAATAAAGGCAACTGAATGTAGTCCATTTTCAGATAAAAATGTTGTATCCATGCTATACATGCTGTTAAACTGAAATCCATCATTTATCTACAGAAATATATATTGAAGTATATACTCTTCTATTTATTTATTTTATTTTAATTATTTAAAATATTTTTACCCAGTCTCTCGATTTAAAATAGCTGAGGGGGCTTACAAAAATTTCTAAGCAACACAAAGGCTCAAGAAATGTTAATATTTCTATAAAGAATTTGATTCCCCTCTAGAAAGGTATGCCCATAGCAGGATGATTATCTCTAAAACATGGTTTATATTGAAGCTATACCAAGATATATTTGTTTCACACACAGTAGTTTGATTTTTGAAGTAGTCCTGTTGTGCTGAATATGGCTAGGAAAATTGTTTGTTAAATCCAAGGTTGCCACTTGTAGCCAACAATTGGTCTGACTGCTAAAAATACTCTTTAGTTAGCAGCACATATCCCTGGATATAGGAAGCCCAGAGCATCCTACTGATCAAACTCTTTTAATATATATAGTTTATCTCAGATATGTGACTGAAGCTGTAGAATTTTTTAAAAATAATAAAAATACAGTACAGACACAATGAATCAGAACTGTTGGAAGCATAAGGAAATCTACTAATTACAGTGTAGTGGGGTATTTCAGAGGCTAAGAAGAGGTATTTTGGCTCCTCAGCTCTGTCTGAATTTTTATGATTTTGCCATATAAGTATTTATATCTGTTATGATTCATCATGGTTGCTTTATGCTCTTTTCACTTTTACTGTGCATTTCACAGGCATACATAAAGCGGTGTGTTGTTACAGATGTTCACTCTACTCGAGCCATGTGTACACTCCATTTAAAGTTGTAGAGCTGCAGCAAAAAAGATCAAATTACTTGAGGTGTAGGGGGGAGCCATGCCAATATAATGGCGGGATAGTTGAGTTCCGCTGTGAGAGAGAGGCACTAGGGACTTTTAGATCTATGTACTCTCCAGCTGTCACAGTAGGGGGAGAAAAGAATCATCTCTTTATATTACATGTTCTGGATCTGATGTATTCCAAGGTCTGCAGACTTGATCACCTTCTTGCACTTTAATTCCTAGCACATTAAATCAATTCGGCATGCTTTATGACCATATTACCTACTAACCACTTCCAGCTATGAGTTACCATTTAATTTAATCAGAATGAATTTTCCAGTGCAGAAGAAACTATTTTCCTGTGGCAGAGTAATAGCAAATCTAGAGGAAAAAAAAACCCACACTGTATATTACAATTTTTAAAGAGGAGAGGAAATAAGTGCTATTACTTTTGATAGTCTGCATTTTGAAATTCAGGATATGTAAGAAAGTATTTCTGACACTATTCACTTTCAAGTGATACATTTAATTGTTCATAAAAGTTAGTTTTAGCTTTTTTTATACTAAAAACATTATCTGTGCACAAATCATATATATTTTACACAAAGGATGCTTTCTTTGGACATCTTCAGTAGGAGGACCTGTCAACATCTATATTAATAGCACCTAATTTGTCTATACAAATTCATTGTTGTAATGGTGAGTTTTAAGTTTGTATTGGTGAAAAGCACATGCACACAGATCCTGACTGCTCTTATAAAATTGTTAATTTCTTAGGTAACCAGAATTATAGTACAGAATAAAGTCTGATTCAAAGCCAATTACAGTTAATGATTATTGAAATCCATGGGCTGTGGATCAGTTCCTAAGGGCCCCATCATCTACACATGTGAATAAATGTACATGTAGGTCTGACTAGACCCATTGAGGAGGCAAATGTACAGGTCTGACTAGTCTCCTTGCTCTTAGGCTATGTCTACAGTACAGAGGGTTTGGGTTTTTTTTGAAAAATTGATGTTTTTTCAGAAAAAAAAAACCCTTCACTTATGTCCACACTGCAATTGTGTTCTTTCGAAAAAAAATGGAAAGAACAGAGGGGTTTTTCCAGCATTGGTAAACCTCTTTCTACGAGGAGGAAGCCTTTTTCTGAAAGAGCTCTTTTGGAAAAGGCATGAGTGGATAGGGAAGAGGGAGTTCTTTTGAAAGAAGAGGAAAGAGGAAAAAGCACAGCTGCATTGGTGGCCACTTTGTCCATAGTAATCACAGCTTATGTGTGAAATAGCGTCCATTCAATGTGGATGCTATCTTTGAAAAAAGCAGATGGCTTTTTCGATGCGCTTTGGCAGTGTGGATGCTCTCTTTTGGAAGAAGTGGTTTTTGGGAAGATCTCTTCCAGAAAAGCTTCTTCTGTAAGAAGCCTGCAGTCTAGACGTAGCCTTAGATGCAGTTACCACTTTGTCAATGTTGTATCTAAAAATATTGACTCCCAATGCCATTAAACAATACCACTAAAATAAATGGATATATCAATTCACAATCAAACTCAAGGAAAGAAAAGGTTATTCTCTGAAACTGCTATAAAGTGTGTGTATTCTAAAGTATCTGCCATTTCTAAGAGAAAACAAAAAGTTTGCAAAGTGGGTTTTGTTTATCTGTCAGCTAACTGTGCTTATGACAAGAAGTCCCTCCTCTCCTCAGTAACTTGAAGCCAAATTCTAATTGCATGATTAAAATTCACCAGATGTATATTATCTAGTGAGTACTTCAGCAGCTGGAGTATCTATACTTCTATTGAAATATTGATACCTAATTTAGAGGTAATAATGGATAATAATGGACCCAGAGGAACAAAGGAAGAAATAAAATTATATTCTCCTTAACACTTTCCCCCCCAAAGCAATATTTAATGTGGCTAAAGAATAGATACAGTCTCTAGAGGGCAGTGTGACTGGAGAGGATCCTGGTTTACTGGCTAACTTTTCTACATTAAAAAATGCATTTAGATTACCCTTGTTATGAGCAAACTTCAACAAATTTATTAGTTCATTTACATAAATTTCATTTGTAGCTTCCCTTTTTTTAGATTGGTGGCAGTTTGTCTGTAGTACTTGACAAGACTGAAGGAAGTCTCTTAGATTGAATACACTATTGAAAAACATATTAAATTTCCTTAGCACTCTATTTATTTACCCATCTATTACTGTCATTAAGGAACTGACATATAACACATCTAATATGTTTTTCAACAGAACTAATACATATTCTCTTAAATCTATCTTCCAGACATTTTTAACAAGTACTGAAGGCTTTCTGCTCTTATACTACCAGCTTTTCTTCATCTTCTTTGTTCTTAAAAGCGCATAGAGATCTGTAATCTCCTGACAATCTTTGTAGACATAACTTTCTTACTTCTCTCTGCGCACAATGTTTGCTTTACTGGCTAGCTGTGTAGCAATTTTGTCACGTCTTGAAAGCAATACTTTGCTAGGCAAAATTGCAGTAATAGTAATCTTTAACTACTCTATTGATCAATGTGCAAACTGTACTTAGGAGCTGCAGTCTGTTAAGTATGCACTGTCTTTTCCCAGGTTGCCTGGTGGGATAAGTGAATAATTTGGATTATTACTAATGTCACAGGTGTACTCTATTATCGCTATATGCTGGGTTAAGAGGGCTATTAATAAGAGGGTTAATTTTAGCTAATAATAATTAAGAGCATTAATTATTTTATGATGCTACTAATAGCCCTTCAGGGACACTTTATTGTGTATTTAATGCAAGATGACTTTCTTAGTCATTGTTGGTGACATAGAAAAACAGACCAATGTTAGGCAAAACACTGCTTTTTAAAAAAAACCTTATAACCAAAGTTTGCTAGTTAGAAGGGTACTGTAAAAATACACACATGGGTCAGTTTATACACCTATGATCCAGAGGGCTCTGGCTTCTAGAGTAATCCCTTCTGGCATCGAATATCATGAAGTGTTCTTTGCAGGTGCTGGCTCTGCATATTGTGAAGAGGTAGGGACTGAAGGGGGCTATGGACAGGGGTTGCTGAGCTTCCTCCAAAAACATAGAATTTTGGGTAAAATCCTACTTTGTACCAACACCAAATGAATATTATTAGACTCAAATGGATATCAGGTAAACATCTGGTCTCAGAAGGGATATGGTCCTATGGAGCCTTTTCCGTTTATTCAACCATTGGTCTTTCTCGCCACTGTATCAGCGGCTATCTTAAATTAGAACATATGCAGCGTTTCTGTACTTGATTCTGGGAAGCAATTGTCACCCCAGGGGATATTTTCTCAGCTGAGAATTACCAGGTGTAGGGCTACTCTAACTATCCTTACTTTTCCCCATTAATATCCAGATGGTGACAGCATAGAAACAGACACAATGGATTTGTACGACACAGATTCTCTTAGGTGTGGGGAATCCTCAGATGATTTGTTCAAGCAGCCATACGGAACCTTATGGATGCATCTACAATGTACCCTTAGTTTGAAATAAGCTACATAATTTGAGCTACGCAAATTGTGTAGTGTATTTCAAAATAACTTTTTTTGTAATTTGGCATTGTCTACACAGTACCAAATCTCAAAATAAACTGCTATTCTATAATGTTCCTTAATCCTCATGGAACAAGGTTTACAGGGATGTTGGAATAGAATACCCGTTATTTCAAAAGATATTGTGAAATAACAGGTGTGCTGTCAAGACATAGAATAGCTATTTCGGGATACCAGAAGTATCCCAAAATAGCACCACAGTACAGACGTACCCTATGCTTCCAGAGCAGCACAAATCCACTGTAGCAGTGCTGAGGCTCTTGCTCAATGTGTATGCACAAATATGTGGCACAACATAAGAGATATTATGAAAGTTGCATTAATTTAAACTTTTTAAAAAATATGCATTTACATACAACCAACATATGATCCAAGTTTGTATATTGAAATATCTGCAGTTACCAGAAGTGGTATTTGTAAATAATGTATTACACGCAAATCTGAAAATTGAAGTTTTCTGCATTTCACAGTAATATTTACCATCATCTGTCTTCAGAATAAAGATTGTCATAAGTGCACAAAAATGGATTGCTAGAATGCTACACAGAAATACAGATCTATAATCTTGCAGTTAGCTAAATGACTAGAAATATAAACTGAAAATGTGACTCATAATTCTATGACAATAGGCCTCTGAAGAAAAGCCCTAGAGATTATCCTTATTCATTAGTAAGCACCCACTATATGACAATCATATTGGTATTTAGAGAAAATCCACATTTCCAAGTCCAAAGTACATCTGAGTTTTGAATGAAATATTTCAAAACCTGCCAGAAAATGAATATTTAAAAGTGCCAATTTATACAATATTTTCATGCAATGTAGCATGAAACTTGTGTAGTTTTTCACTTTCACAGTTCTCAACAAACCAAAGATAGAATTATAATGATGTGGAGACAATGAAAGTTCATTGGAAAATCTTGTCTTCTTTTTTGAGGCGTGTTCCATCCCCGTGGGTGTTCCACTGTAGGTGTGCCTGTGTACCTCCGCTGGTGATTGGACAACTTTGATAGCAGAGTCCATTCAGCCCATGCATATGCTGGTTCCTTATCTGCCATAAGGCTATCCAGCATGGATGGGTAAACCCTCTTCAGTTCCTTTTTAACTGACCCTGGCTAGGTAATGAGACATAGAGATGGAGGTTTGGAGGTCGGGGGGTGGGAATCACCTGAGCTGCCTGCAGTTGCAAGGGCACGTCTGATCCAGCTGTGTAAATAAAGTGAATTGATAACTTTAAGAAGTGATAAGTTTTAGCTTCCTTGAGGCATTTTCGTTGTTACTTTGTGAGTATTTTATATGGCCATGAAAAAAAGAAAAAGAGAGGGCTTGTCCCTTGCCAACCTGGGGGAAGTGGAGGGAGATGTGCTTGGACAAGGGTATTCCTGGCCCCCAGGTTTCAAAAAGTTTCTTATTTACAACGAGTCTACTCCAGTGACTCACAATGCATTCACTGTCTGGGAGAGAAGCACATTCCATGAAAGTACAGCTGAAGCCCAGTGTTAAGAAAGGCAGAGAAGTAAGACTCAAACTCCTACTCATGGAGTCAGCCGTTCAACCTCCAGAGTTCTGGCAGGAGCTTTCCCGGCAACCCTCTGAGGGGAGCCCAGAGAGACAAGCCTCCCATGTAATGCCGCTCAGAAAAGGTTGGTGAGTCCATGTAGCAAACTTTGATCAAGTGGAAATGATCTCCAAATTGATCAGTATCATTGATACTGACAGTACCTAAGTGGTCTAAATCTGGAACCCAGAGCATGTAGGGTACTGACCCAATGGAGCAAGTCTGACTACCTAAAAACCCAATGGATGTGGGCAAAGAAGCACTGGCATTGTGGGGACATGAAAACATGGAAAGTCTACCTCAGGGAAGGCTCTTTCACTGTGGACATTGGCACTGGTATTGACCCCAGTGCACCAAGCACCAATTGCTCTTGCCACCATCTCTGTGTCTCTAACCCCATTGGTGCAAGCCTCTCAGCACAATTAACCACCTCTGAGGCCAATGCCCTCTGCACCAGTGGCTTTCTGGTGTGTGATAGAACCTTCTGTATCTGTCACACCTACTCAGTACTAGGACCCCAGTAATGAATCCATCCAGAGTCCTGGACTCACCAACATTTTTGTGACATACATCATCCTTCTTGTCCTCAGTTTAAGTAAAGTGAATGACAAGACATGGCTTCCTGGTGCTCTTGCCACCTACAATATGTGTTTCAGTTTCAATATGGAGTTCAGGCTTGTCATTCCCCCAGTCCACAGCTTCTCTGGTCTGGTCAAGCATAGTACATATCACATAGACCCTACCAGTTACAATGGCTATCCTTGGTAGACTCAGAGACAACCAGCCTCCCATGCCTCTAGAGTGGCATACCAGCTAATGAGGAGACATCCTCTTCAGCTAAAGATTTGAGAGCTCCCAAATCCCCAGGCAAGGGAGGAGGTAGAAACTGAGATGGAGGAAGTCACTTCTCAAGCCCACTTTTTGTTTTCATCACTAGATGAGACAGTGATGCTCCCCCTCTTGCTGATCATTTCAGGCTACTGCAAGAACTGTCCCCGAGGAAAAGACCCTGCAAATATTGTTACAGGAGGGTGAATGAGTCTCATGACAAACTGATTTTACATTCTTCCACCTCTTCCAGAGTTGCCCTTCCTGTTCACAAGGCACTCTTAGACCTCGTCAGAATCATATGGCAGACCCCTGTTAATCCTTCCATCTGTGTCAGTCCTGCCAACATTCAGATGGAAGGATTATGCACCAGCAAAGAACATGAAGTTTCTGTTTTTCCACCTGTTTCCCAATTCAATCAATGCGGATTCACTAAGGGTCACCAGTAGCAGTTGAAATCCACTGCTCAATGGGATCTTAATCTAGTGTTAAAAGGATCAGCTAGACTCCATTTAAATTACTTGGTCACATGTTCATAACTCACTTTTCCATGAAGACAGTGTTCCAGATTACCATTACCCTAGAAAGGATACCTGAGATATTTTGATGAGATTTTCTTTAATAGATGGTTTGTCCACAGTTTTCTATTGTGACTAAGCTATTCTGAATATTCAAAATTGAACTGTGTTCCTTGATTGAACATATTTAAGACCCACTCAACTTGAATAACTATTTCCAAGTTGCTAATATTCCCTCCTGGGCAAGGTACTCAAACAGGCAGTGAAGTTGGGAGCACATTATGCCGGTGCTCCAGCAGCTGCACTGGCTTCCGATATGTTTCTGGGCACAGTTCAAGGTTCTGGTTATGGCCTATAAAGCCCTAAATGGTTCGGGAACAGGGTATTTGAAGATCCTCCGTCTCCTGTATAAACATACCAAGGGATTAAGTTTATCTGGGGAGGCTTTGCTCCTTGTTCCTCCATTTATGGAGGTAAGGCTGATACCTACACGGAACAGAGCCTTTTACACTTTTGCTCCCAGGATATGGAATTCCCTCCCACCCGTGGGATATGTGCCTGGGACCAACACTGACATTGTTTCAGCACCAGACTAAAGTCACCAGTGCTTTTATTGGTTCATGAGTTTCTATGTATTTGTGTGTGGGTGTGGATGTGTCCCTCCTCTCAGTTTAGGTTTTATGCCCCCCTCTTGGGGTCTTTTATTCTAGTTTTTTGTATATTGTATTTTAAAACTTTGTAAGCTGCCCCGAATATTTTAAATATAGAGCAAGGGTAAAAATATTTCTAAATAAATAAATAAATAAACTCTACTACTGAAGACTGGAGCTTGAAGGCACTGAGGGGACTGAATCTTCAGAGGAAATTGTTTCTGGAGAGGCTGCAGATAAATGGGATGAGGGTAATTTAGATAATTATAAATTATTCCTTTCTTTACTTCATATGTTTTATCAGAGATGACATTTGTAGATAACAATAAACATGTTGTTCTAGGTTGTACTGGTTGTGTATGCAAGTGAAATGTAGCTTTTGTCCATCTATTCACAAAATAACTGTGAATACATAATTCTAGGTACAAAGGTTGTAATCAGATCCTTGCGTAGCTCTTTACTTTACCTGACATTATTGAAGGTTTTTGTCCCTCTGCTATGTCAGATATCCCATTACAAATACAGTATCCCACCTTCAGTGTGAGTACTTGGACATGAAAGGTTACAATTCAGCTTTCTGAGTTGAATAAAATGTGATTGCTGAAAAGCTGATCATGTTTTCACAGCTTTACACATGAACTGTGCATCTGTCTAACTTGTTTGGTGAGACAGGCTTTCACTCAAATAAGTTCAAATACTAATAGATACACACTGAAAGATGGATATATAGCATATAAGTATATTAATTCTGTCTGGAAAAATATTGCACTCTCCCCATCAAACATAGTCTATCCAAGTTAAGTATTTATAAGGTGCCTATCACCATGGTATCTAATCACGGCGCATAAGTAAATGTTTAATGCATGACTGTTTGTTTGACAGTCTAAAACTAAAAAAGATTCACAGATCTTTAAAGCAATAGAATGTAAAACGAATGCAACTGTTCAAAAGGGTATTTTTAAATACTGTTCCAGCAATAATAGCTTTTTTCTCAAGTCCTGACAATGTATTAGATGGAAATAAGGAAGGAAAAGAACTAATGAGAGTTTATATGGTCTTTATAAAATGTGATTTATAAATATTGCTGTCTTTTTTTTTTTAACCAGCTGACCCATTTTTCTGGATGCCTGCCTTTACCTTTGATGCATTCTCTTCAAAATTGGGAGAATAATGCTTTGCCCAGCATTGGGAAAAGCAGCCAAGAAGGTCAAGATTTATTTTTCCCCTCACATATTTCCACGGTATCTCAAGTTTATGTGTCACAAAAAGCATTTGCTACGGTATGTTCCAAAAGTAAAGTGAAAATGTAAAATATTGTCTAAATGAAAATTGGGAATATATAATGTTCATATTCTATTTCTTGCTTCTGCACATCTTTCTGAAAATGTATAAAGACCCCCTGTGTACCAGCAGCAATTTATATATATAAAAGGCATATGCATTATAATACATTATTTACTTTCATGATCATGTACCAAAATATTCACAACAAACTTACTTCATTCACTGCCCAGGACTTTCTTTGTGGATTAATTAAGGTTGTGTAGCAAAGAAAACTAATTTAGCTCCCTGGAGTCCTCATCCAATCTCAGTTCTCTCTCCACACCCTGGTTCTCATAGACTTGTCTTGCCTCTTTTCCTACACCCCACTAGCTGTGAATCTGTTCGCTTTGCCAACATAGTCCTCCCCCTCTCCCCGGGGCTCTTTATCTAGTCTTAGATTCTTCTTCTATTTACTGGCTCCTAGTCTTCCATCCTTTTCCCCAATTTTCTCCCTGGTTTTTCATCTGTCTCCTTGCCCAACCAGTCATAGCATCCTACCTAACCTCAAATACCAATTTTTCTCTTTCCCTCCCCTCGTGTCTCAGTCCCACAATCTCATACCCTTGATCTACTCCTTTCATCCTCCAGTCACACTCAAGAATCGGGAAGTTTCCAAGTGTCATTGGCATTAAAGTTAAAAGTCTCCCTCTTCACTGAAACCTGGTGGAATGAGGAAAATCTGTGGGACATAATCATACCGGGAT
>CM057846.1:142012962-142023654 GCA_030068395.1 Apalone spinifera
CTTTTCCGTTAAAAGTATTTCCGCAAAATCATGCCAGTCTAGATGCAGCCAAAGGGATATGGAGCAGATTCTTCACTCTTCCTGCTATGAGTTTTGCCTGAGCAATTATATGACCGAGCCTCATAACACCATGTGAAGGTACTAGTTCAGGAACAGCATGTCAGAGGTAGACTCTCCATGGGTTAATAATAGCATGCTTCTGTTCACACATATGTATACTTTCTGATGAGAATTTCGAGTTTGTTTATAAGTGGATATGAATTTCCATTTTCACTATAGGAAGGATCTCCTGAGACACCAAATCAGTATTTAGCATATGGCTGATACTCCTATCTATTAAATAGATATTATATATCATACGGTGAATCAAGAGAGGTTTCTGTTTACAGGACTATCAGTTTTCATATCTTTTGCAAGTCTGGAACATGCTAGAGCTCTGTGTTTTGCTCTTCATGTTGCTCTTGCATGTGGGCTCCTAAATACAATATTTTAGAGCAGTGTTTTAGAAAAAAATGAATGCATTGAATGCAATTAGCAGTGAAAATGTCAACAGCTAGGAGTGACTTCCACATCAAATATAGTTCAATCCAAGCAGAAATGATCAAAGTTGGTAGGTAGGTGGCCCTGAGTTCAAATCTTAGCTTTACCAATTACTGTTACATTGCTACACACTTAACTACCCTGATTATTGCCCAACACAGTAAGTACCAACCATAGAAGGCAGTTAAGGATAAGATGCTGTCACCATCCCCTTTTCTGTTTTGCAAATAAATAAGGTAATACAAAGTCATAGTTGTGAATAGAAACTTCTGGTTTTTATGTGGAAGAACCACATCTTAAACGTGACACATCTTTGAAAAGGGGTTTTGCACATACAAGCCACTACAACTCATTTTGTGAATAATCAGATTACAGATGTTTCATTGTCCAGTCATTTCTCCTACATTTTTGCTTGTGTACCAGGTGAAAGGACTAACTGCTGTGCAACTACTATAACATTTCCCTTTCCTACATGTCAGCTCAACTACTCTGCTGAAGCACAGGCCAAGGTCTTGTCTTTTCAAAAAGCATTACACAGACTGCAAGGGAAGTCTGCATGGGAAAAGATGTCCCTTCAGAAGCCATCACCTGTAAGTAAATATGAAAATTCTGAGCAACTTCTTTAAAACAAAGTATGTGCATCCCTAAGAACATAGTTTTCAGAGAGAAACAGGTTAAAAGAATAGGCCAATACTTATGTCTCTCACCTAAAACTCAGTATTTTCCTAAAGCTTATGCATACCCAGCTTATTCCAGATAAGCCCTGCTTCTGAATACCAGGTTTCCGTTCGGTTCCCTGCAGATACTCTGTCTCAATTGATCTTAGGGCTTGAGAATTTTTTATCTGCTCAAAAGTTCCAAGTTCCTGGCTTGAAGTCCTGGAGGCTCAGTTTGGTTAGAGACAAACTTTCAAAAGCCACTGACATCTGTATCAATACTAGTGGCCTTAAAGCCACTGTCTGGCTTTCTGCAGATATGAGGGAAGAGCCTGCAGGAATTAACATTTTGAACTATCTAGCAACCAGCATAACAACAGTCAAATAAATAGAGATTTCATAAAAATCATACTGATATGTTCCTATTTTTCAGAGTACAATGAGAAAACTGCTGCCACAAAGAGGAGAACAGTTCAGGCCCTAAGAAGGTCAGGAAAAAACTCCCCAAAACTTAACAACGATACAAACATTGAAGCAGTGAAAGAAAAGCTATGGGAGTTATGTTGAAGTTTTGTTGGAACATTTGTTTACTTGAAAATATTTTTTGTGAGTTAAACTAGATATTTAAACCTCTTCCAATCTCCCACTACATGGTGGGAGGGGGGGGAGAATCACCATCCAGAGGAGAAAAAAGTGTGCTTGGTTATAAGACTACTTTCTACATGGACACAGAATGCTGTAGTGGCAAAGACATTCTGGAAACGTTACAATATCTCGTACTCTTCAGGCAGGTTGATAATACTAAGAGCAGATTTAGCAGTGTAATTTCTCCCTCTGATTCACAGATGTCTAGCTTCCCCGGTCCCTTCTTTGAACTTGTGGAGCTACCTGGTGAGCCTATGCATACACTATAGCCTATGCCAGCATTAATTATGTCACTCTGGCTTTGTCTACACTACAGTGGAAAGTTGAAGTCAGACGTAGCTGGAATCAACATATCTGACATTACACTTCCATGCCATCCACACAGTGGGAGGCAAATCGGATCAAATGCTCCTCTTGGCTTCCTTACTCCTTGTGAGGAGAGGCATACTTGTGCTGATAGGGACTCTCTTTGAGCTCAAGCTAGGTAGTTTATACTAGAGGGGGGGATGGATCAGTGGTTTGAGCATTGGTCTATTAAACCCAAGGCTGTAAGTTCAATCTTTAAGGAGGCCATTTAGGGATCTGGGGCAAAATCTGTCAGGGATGGTACTTGGTCCTGCTATGAAGGCAAGAGAGTGGACTTAATGGCCTTTCAAGGTTCCTTCCAGCTCTGAGATAGGCATCTCCTTTCAATTTCAATACTACCTCCAGTAAATCAAACCCTGAAAGATCAACCACAGCAGCATTGATCTTCTGCATAGTGTAGATGTGCCCTTGGGCCCCCCTGTGCAACATAAGTTACACAGACATGAGATCTCATGTACACAGCACTATGTCATTGGAAAAGCTATGTCTCCCACTAATATTGCTTGTGTAGTTCATGGGGATGGTTTTATTATGCTGACATCTGCACTGCACATCTTCACCAGCTGTGCTGGAGTGGCACATTTGCATCAGTACCGCTGCAGTGCTGTATGTGTAGACATTTCCTGAGATAACCATCACTGTACAAATAAAATAAAACCCTAATACATTATCAAGAATGACATTTGATTACAATTAATGTTGCATGAGCTCTCCCTTTAACCATGCGATATTTTTAAAACATGCATATAAGAGGTTTCCTACATTCCTTGATACTTTCATATTAAATACAGTGTAACTGATACACTCCACAAAGGCTTTTACTTTCCATTTCCAACACATACAAAACTCATTTATGTTCTCCAACCTGTCAAACTTGTACTCTCTTGCGACTGACATGCTCCTTGTTTCAGTTATACCATTAGAGCAGTGTTTCTCAAAGTGGTCCCTGGACACACTCTGAGAAAGCTACTACTCAGCTGCTTCCCGTGGTTCCCCTTGACTGCAAATGGCCCTGTGGTTGCAAAGTAGGTAAGCAAACAAACTGGAGTGGTCCAGTAGCAGCTTTCTCAGAATGGATCCACGGACAACTTTGAGAAACACTGAATTAGAGGATCTCTCACAAGCAATGCATGTAGAATATTATTCTGACTTGTTAATATTCCTCAGGTCAGTGTTAAGAAACATTTACAAAGGGCCTTAAAAACCCAGGGGCTGGTCTGCAAAGTAACATAAGAAGGGTCAGATTACCCCCACATATATCTCAGGCTATGTCTAGACTGCAGGCTTCTTTCGGAAGAAACTTTTCCGGAAGAGATCTTCCAAAAAAACCTTCTTCCAAAAGAGAGCGTCCACACTGCCAAAGAGCATCAAAAAGTGATCTGCTTTTTTGAAAGATAGCGTCCATTCAGTGTGGATGCGATCTTGCATTTAAACTGTGATTACTTTGGCATTTGTGTTTTTTCCTCTTTCCTCTTCTTTGGGAGGAACTCCCTCTTCCCTGTCCATACACACCTTTTTCTATAAGAATTCTTTCAGAAAAAGGCTTCTTCCTCATAGAAAGAGGTTTACCAATGCTGGAAAAAAACCCTCTGTTCTTTTGATTTTCTTTCGAAAGAACGCCATTGCAGTGAGGACATAATTGATTTTTTTTTCAGAAAAACAGCCATTTTTCAAAAAAAACCCTCTGTAGTGTAGAAATACCCTCAGTGGGGTAACACTGCCAGGCTGGGAGCAAAGAGTGAACTATAGCTGGTAGGTTGTGTTTTTGTATGTGGTAGGATGGAGTCTAGGGCCAGCAATGGAAAAGCAGAGGCCCTATGAAACTCTATAGCCAGTGCAAGCTTATAGTGCCAGAAAAAGAAAAAGACTAGTTTCATACTTGAAAGCACATCAAAGCCTGTTTACTGCTTAGCACTGAATCATTCACCAAGCTATTCCCCTGTTGTTTGCTAAGTCTTCATTAAGTTTAACACAGAGAATCGTTATGAAGATTGTAAATGTCCATGCTAATTCATTGCTACAGGATTACCTTTCACAGCATCCTGGAAGAGACATCAGCAGTGACTCTGATGCTTCATAATGATGAAAGATAGATAAGGAAAGGTCAGGTGCTGAAAAGGTTTCTAATGCCTAAGAGCAGAAATCAATTCTCTTCTCTAGACGTTTAAAAAAAAGTTGGAAAGAATTCTTCCCCGTCTCAAGTTTATTGCTGACACTGATAGGATATCCTGTATAAGCTTTTTACATGACTTAACAGGTTAGTTCAGTGAGCTGAATCTCCAGTGGTAAGGCAGAAATCAACCAAGTATTGATATTCAAAGAATGCATCAAGCATTCACAGAAAAATAGAGGGTATTCATAAAATGGCCATGAAAAGTAGTGAATTCCATTATATTTCTCAACCACAAAGATTTCATTTCAGCTGGAAAAATATTACACATGCACAGCTATTGTTCCAGCCTTTCTGTATCAACAGAAAACTGTTACACAATTTGAGTATTTCTGGAAAATAAATGTTTCTTTGGGAAAACAGAACAATTTGGAGGTGCTTCATCAACCCAAAAAATAGTCATTGTTGGTAAATTTACCACAAAGATAGAACAATGGATATTGCAGATCCCTCAGGTAGCTCATGGTAGTACTCAGGAGATGCACCACCTCCTGTACCCTGCCAAAATTTTAATGAGTAAATGGGATGCCCCTACATGCTCTCTCCATGCCCCTATGGTGGCCCTTCCTGAACCCTCTTCTCCCTCAGTCAGCAGTCACCCGTCATGGCCCCAATCCTACAGAAGTCATACTAATACTGCATAATGACAAAGTTACTGTGGGGATAGTAGTGTTACTTATCCTGTATCTCTGCTCAAGAATTATTGTGTCAAGTGGGGCCAAGTAGAACTAGCCTGTTGCCTGAGCTGTTAAGAAGCAACTATGTGACAATTCACAAAGCATCACTTAATTTAGAGATTAATCTGTTAGTAGAAAAAGCACAAAAAAGAGGGGCTAATTTTGTATAAAATGACCTAAGGACAGTGTTGAGGTTGTGCAAAAAAAGAGTCCAAAACTGGAAAATGATGACTGTAGTTGGTGTATTGCTAACAATGCACCACCGATTGAATAATGAAGAGGGAGGGGCCTAGTCCATCCATTTAACCTTTGGGGAGCATTTTAAAAGAAAGGATTGTGGGGAGCAAAACACAATCATTTGATTAGGCCAGCTGTGGGGTCCAACCAGTTCTGAAGCAGTAGTCATTACACTGGCTACTGCTATAGTGAACTAGCCTCACTCCACCAGCCAAATAAACATCTGTGACGAGCGTGTTGGACACCACAGGTCTAGGGTCTCCGTGATCCTTTATGGAAATATAATGTAAACAAATATCATAGTGCTGTGATGTGCAATAAAAACAGCTATGTAAGGGTATGTCTAGACTACATGGCTCCGTCGACAGAGCCATGTAGATGAGTTTACTAGACATAGCAAAATGAAGCGGAGATTTAAATAATCGCCGCTTTGTTTACATCAAAATGGCCACCACGCTGTGCCAATCAGCTGTTTGGCAGTACAGTGGGGGAGTCTGGACATGCCGCGGTTGACAAGGGAGGCCTTTGTCGACCGCTCTGGTAAAGCTCATTTCACGAGGCATTTAGTCGTGAAGCCATGTAGTCCAGACATACCCTAAGAGTTTAATGTTCACACAAAAAAAAGCTGGCTGTATTCATAATTGAGATGTTAAGTCTGCTGGCTCAATCAGTGTATATCTACATATACAATCAGTAGTGTATATCTACATCAACTGGCAACCAAACCCTTAAACCCAAGTGCAGAAAAAGCCAATGACAGAAAGTTTAATTTGGTTTGGTTTGGAAGCTGGGAGACAGAGATGAGGTTATAAATAGCTCCTTTAAAACTAATTAAAAAACCCCAACAACTTCAAACTATCCAACTCAAAGACAACAATCATAAGTGTGGACAACCTAATCAAGAAGACGGTGGAAAAATGGCTTCACTTTCCCATATTCATATGCAAAAATGCTTAACTCCAGAGAAAAAGATGGTGGCCGTGGAGTCACAAAATTGATTAGCTTGATTCCATCCATTTAAATTTATCACCAGCAAGGAATTGCTACTTCCTCTAAAAACACTGTAAAATATTTTGTAGAGATAAGAAGCTCTGGATTTCTGCGGGAAGCTTCAAAAACAAGATCTGAAAGCTCATCCGCAATGAATAGACTGAAAGCCACCTATGTGTGTCTGTCAGCAACATCTGGGAAGAAAAATGCATAAAAAAGAAACTGCAAATTCTGCTCAGTTGGATATCTGTAAAATTGTGAAGATCGGGTATTTTTCTTCTCAGGATGGTAGAATGGAACTCTTTCAATACTGAGGAACAATTGTTTTTTACCACATCTCCTGTACAAGACTATAACCAAATGCTCTTAAGTTGTGCACAAATATATACCCATTTCATAGATTCATAGATTTTTAAGACCAGTATGGAATTAACACGAGAATTTCTAGCCTAAGTTACAGAACATACCAACATGCTGTGTTGCTGCTGCTCTTCACAAATTTTAACCCAAGGTACTGTAGACTAACACAGTAAATTCAGAAACTGGCAGTATATACCTGGGATTGGCAAATGCCTATGAAATTGCTTCATTACCATTCCTCTCCAAAGGAAGAAGAGCCACTGAAGCAGGGTTGGACCACAACATTTTGGCACCTGAGGCGGGGAGCTCAAATGATGCCCCCATGCCACCTCGCTTGGGCCAAAATTTTGAAAGGTCTTAATTCTGCCTTCTTCCTGTTCTACTGTTCTACTGTACCACTATCTCTGTGCATCTAGAGAAGAGAGAATACATATGCACCTGCAGCAGACACAATTTTCTACACTCTGGGTCCTAGTGATGCTCCCCCCCCACCACAGTCTGGCACCTGAAGTGGCCGCCTCAGTTCACCTCATGGTAAGGCCAACCCTGCACAGAAGAGGGTTATGAAGAGGCCAGTGGTGCTTCAAATTTTTGGATGCCCTATGCAGCGGCATGTTTTGCACCTGGGGAAAGACAGCCATGTCGAGAATACATATCAGATTCTATTCCTTTATTATGAATAAATGAACTCAACACATCAGGTTCTTTACATTTCCCCATAGAATCCAATGATGAGTGGCCTTTGAAAAGAACTACATATTGTTATTTGTGATGGGACTAAAAGGTTTGCAAACAGGACACATTTGCCTTATTGATTAGTTGAAAAGCAGTTCTCTTTTCCAAACTTTGCTAATGATGGACTTACTAAAGTCATAAAACTGATTTTTACTAAAGTCATAAAACTCCCCCCCAATCCTTCCCACTGTGTTACACTTTTATACTTTTTAAATATCTGTATTACACCATTATGGCTAATGCGACCTTTGCGTTAAATATTTTCTCCCTTCATTTTCCTATCTTTTTTCCTTGCTTTCTTGACCTCTTCTAATCCAAGTTGCCCAACCTTTCTAATATTTGCTCTTCCTTCATTCTGGGGATCTTGTGATGCTTATATTTTCATAAGAGATATTTTCTTCAAAGGGCAATGGTTGGATCAGCTACTTAAAGTGAAAAACAGAAACTCTCCATGAGATAGATAGTGAAACAGCTGCAGACAAGGGAATCTATCTCTCCTCAAGCAGTAAGCCTCATGGCCAGCCCTGAGTTGAGCTAACCAACTGAGGAAAATCTTTTTTAACCTACCTGCAAACTAAAGAGGACTCAGATATTGGTTTGGCAGCCTGTGTGTGTAGGAGGGAGAAACAAAAACAGCAGGAGGATTTGTGTGTGTACTGAGTCTCTGAAACAAGAGCAAGGAATTTTTGATTACTGAACTTACTGATATGATGGACAGATTTGGGGAAGGGACTACTTAGACTTTGCTCAGACTTTGACAGAAGAGTCTGCAAGGTCTGATTTGTTTCCTAACAAGTCTTACAATGAAACAACTACACCTGCTGAAAACTGTGTGCCTGTCTGTTTGGTTTCTGGAGCAATTCCTCTCAGAGCAGCTTTTGATTAAGGTCAGAGCTACTCAGTTTTCTTGAGGATGTTGAAGTCCTTTTCTCTATTCCTGCTGCCCTCTTTTTTCACAGGAATCAGTTATTAAGTTTCAGCTCCTTCCCAGGTGCAGTAAGCAGGGTTAATCAGCCAGCCAGGCAGCTGCATGCCTCTGACACCAGATGAATGGTATCTCTTAGATCTTCACAGTTGATAGGTCCATTCCTGAGGTTCAGCTTTCTCCCTGGAAAGGTGAAGGTGAAGGTTGTCTGAACAGGAGACAGAGCTTTCTTGGTTGCTGATCCACAGCTGGGGAACCACCTCTCACAGAAACTAAGAATTACTGCAATCTTTGTCACTTTCTGATTCCAGGTGCAAGGCAGGCTACTTTGGTTACAGCAGCATATAAACACCGTGAGCGTCAACTCTACATGTCTTCCTCCATCTTCCAAAGCTGGATGGGATATGCCCCATCTCTGCAGGGAGGGCTGGACGTTCAGTCCTTTATGTTCACTGAGTACCTGCAATCTGTCTGAGATAAGGGACATTTCTGTTAAGAACTCTTGTCTCCATGCTGCTATCTGACCGTTCTTCTTTCTTTTTCTTTCTATGACCGTCAGACAGTGTAGCATGTTTAGCTCTTCTCTCCCAATCCCACAGGCCTCCCTTTCCTGCTAGCAAGACTCCACACTCTTAAAGGAAACACTTTCTGAGGGAGGAAGAAGACCTTGCACAGAAAACTGTTTTTTTTCCCTCCAGGGTCCTACTCTGAACCCAATATCTGAAAATTAATTTCTTTAAAAATTTTAATGCAATAAACCTTTTCATAAGCAAGGTGGAGTGATGAATGCTGATGGCCTGTTGAGAGATGGTGACCTCATGCATACTGGGAGTACAATGTAGTGACAAAAGATTGCGACTATTCATAAAGTTTGCTGGCACAAAACTCCAGAAGTTCAAATAATGTCTTGAAGGAAGTGATCCAGATGAAGTGAGTGGCTCTCCTACTCACACAGTAGCAAATACCATAAAATACCTGCAATTCTCCATATTACTATTAGTTTTGTAAAAAATTAAATGAAATTAAATTAAAATAAAAGGGCCTCTATCCAAGCCTCTAGGCATCACAATCTTAAGTTAGAAAAGCAAATTTATTTCATGCAGAGAACAATTTCCCCTGCCCTCTACACATAATTTGTCTCAAAGGGCTACCTCTGAAGCAGTCTGAATTAATAGATGAATCTTGTAAGTGTGCCCCGAAAATCAATATACCAGAGTAATTTCAGACCAGGAGTTGAAATGGAATCTTGTTCCAGAGTTGAGGTCCCTCTCAGGTGATGTCTGTACTTCAGACTTCTTTCAGAAGAAGCTTTTCCAGAAGAGATCTTCCAAAAAAACTTCTTTCCAAAGAGAGCGTCCACACAGCAAACGGACATCGAAAAAGCGATCTGCTTTTTTGAAAAATAGCATCCACACTGAATGGACGCTATCTTGCATTTAAGCTGTGATTACTTTAGATGAAGCAGCCACCAGGCCAGCTGTGCTTTTTCCTCTTTCCTTTTCTTTTGAAAGAACTCCCTCTTCCCCGTCCTCACACACCTTTTTCTGAAAGAGCTCTTCTTTATAGAAAGAGGTTTACCAATGTCAGAAAAAAACTTCTGTTTTTTCAATTTTTTTTGAAAGAACGTGATTGCAGTGTGGATGTAACTGGAGGTTTTTTGTTTTGTTTTGTTTTTCAGAAAAACAGCTGTTTTTCCAAAAAAACCCAAAAAAAAACCCCACTGATAATCTCTGATACTATCCCCTCTCTTAAATTAGCCAGAATGCCCGCAGTTAATTGCAACTTTCACACAGTATTCCATCAGGAGATAAGAAATTTCTGTTAAAAAACAGTTGGGTAGCCAATAGACAATCAGTATAGATCACTATGTGACACAGGTCCTCAGGGCAGGTGGCTAGTGGTGTGAGGGGTGCAGGAGTCAGGGCCTTGAGGGTGTGAGTGGGCTCAGGTGGGGCCAGCAGGGGGTCCTCCTTCCTGCCCCTTCCTGGAGTGGGGCAGTGGAGGCTTCCTTCCTTTCCCTACCCTCTCCCTGAGGTGGGGTGACAGGTTCTCCCTCTGACTTCCCATCCCCTCCCAAGGGAGGGGGTGCCAGCGATTTTCTTCCTACCCCTCATGGGTTTCCAGAATAAAGAAAATAAATGAAGTAATTTCTTGTGTCAAAACAAAATGATTAATTTTATGTTTCACATGTCACAACAAAAAAGACTAGATACACTTTCACAAATATAAAAATGCTAGTTTTTTTCATGTGTGTCAAGCCATGAGACATAATATTTAATTTCAAGTGTAAACTGTAGCAACTATTTCATTTCATGTGTCAATACTAATGATAACATATTTTGTTTGCTATGTAAAGAAAATGGGCAATTTTGTTTGATGCCTCAAAGGAAT
>CM057846.1:142023754-142051368 GCA_030068395.1 Apalone spinifera
TTTAATAATAAATACATATTAAAAGTCATGCACCTTGTTAATTATCCCTTCTTTTAGTAGTGTTTTAATATTCTTTCTTCCATAACATTTTAAAAATACATATATCTAAAATATTTGTTAGTAACTGGTGAGTTCCACGGTGGCACACTTCTGAACAAGCACACAACCTCAATATTGGTGCACAAGACAAAAGTGACTCCACTCATTTTATATATATATATATATATATATATATATATATATATAATTGAATACTAAGATTTTACACACATACACAAACACACACACACACATACATACATATACTATTATTGAACATAAAGATTTTACAACTTTGAACACCTCCTTGTTAATATGCAAGTTAACAATGCAAGTTAATAAGCATGATTATCCAATTTATTTCCTTGTGAAAGCAAGTTTGTCAAAGTTCTAATTTTTAATTAGCCACGTGTGTACTAAATATTAGCAATGAGATATAACTGTCACGTGACTTGCAGGTGTTCTTTTCAATGCCTGGCCTTCATTTAAGATGATATTTTTGACTAAAGAAATTCTTTGTTTGTTCTAATAAACCCTTGTTGATTTAAACACTGTTCTTTTTAGTTTTAAGACTATTTTAGTGTTCAATTTTTAAATAATATATTGTTACTTATTTTTAAGATAGTTCCATAGTGTAGGGCCTCAACTTTTGTTATTGATTTTAGTTTCTAATATGCTGACTGTTTTGTGGATGAGTTATGGATGTTAAGACTAGCCTATATAGCTGACTTGTTTCGACATTTGAATATACTGAATGGCAGTTTACAGGAACTGAAAACTATCTCTTTTAATGATTTTGACAAAATAAGGGCAATAATGCAAAAGCTTCCTTGTATTTCATAAGAATGTGAAAAGGGAAATTGCCAGCCATATCCAACCTTGGAAAAATCCTTCAATGAAAATAAACTGAAAAAGTATCCTGTCATAAAAGAACATTGCCTGCATATGATCACAATGTTTAATGAATGCATTTTTTGATAGTGTAACAAATAGGAACTATCAAGAATCCATTTTAAATAGAAAGCACCTTGCAGGTGGCAAAGTAAAAAACAAAATAAAACAGGTTTGGGAGGGAGAATGCTGAATTCACCAGAATTTAGTGTCTGCTTAAGCCCTTAGTTCTGAGGTAACACCAGCATAATCTACATTCTTTGCTTCCTCCACCCCTCATGATGTCCCAAAGCACCTTTACCTGCTTAATGGGCTACTTCACAGAAAGGTGCAATTTAAAACTTCATTTTCCCAAGAAAAACTCATTGACATAGGAAAAGGCAGCAGATGTCCAAAGTGGCACACTTTGACACACACAGGGGTCATTCTGTGAGGAGATGTACAATGAGGAGAGAGGAGCCCCTGCTAGAAAGGAGCATTTTAGTGAGCTGATTGCTGAATTTTAGGTCCCTAAAATTGTCCATGGATGTGAAGATGAACAAGATTAAACCTGACATTGAAGAAATTGGGAACAGAGTGATTGATCTGGAAAAAGGCATGGGGAAGAATGTGGAATTAGGAACATTGTTACAGAATACAATTAAATTGCTTGGTGAAAAAAAGAAAAAAAAATAGCTTAAGAATTGAGAAACTCCCTGAAGGTATAAAAAAAGATGAACCCGTTAAATTTCTAAAGCATTCCTTCTATATTTAAGCATGGAAGAGAACTTAGAAATAGTTATTGACAGAACTCACAAAAATTCTGTGTTCCCTTTCTAGCACCAATAGACATTAAATGAAAATTATACAACCTTGAGCAAAAAGAGTAGATTTTGAGACAAGCCAGAAAACTTCTGTACTTAGTCAAGGAGGGCACAAAGGCCATGTCTTTCAAGATTTAGCAGCTACAATTTTCAAGAAAAGAAGGAAAATGAATGAAGTTACAGCCTACCATAGGGAAACCTGTATAAAGTATAGATGAGGTTTCTCCTGTAAAGTTCATGTTCTCTCACCATGGACAGCCATATATCCTCAGGTAGAAAAGGGAAGGGGATAAATTCCACAATAAATTAATTCTATCGAAAAGTAGCCCTGAAACCAAGAAGGATTCAGATTAAAACAGACGTTTTAATTCTATTTTCAGTGTGAGAATTTCAGTCAGATGAGAGGAGGGATCACTGACACACGCAAGCAATGAAAAAACACCGCCTTGGAAGGTGGATAAGAAATCTGAAGAGGCAGAGTGAAGAAGGAAGAGGATGCAGCTCTTCCATAAGGGCGGAGTAGGAAGCAGTTTGGCTACCTACAATTAAAATGCAGTGGGCTTCCATGTAGCCAGAGGATAGATTTGGGTTAAATGCCACCTGAGTAGGAGGCAGCCAGAAATGCTGAGGGATGCATCAAGACCTCCACCATAGAGTCAGTGGTCATACGCCAGCCATCACTCATGTCAGTATTGGACTGGCTCCCCAACCCCTACATCTGCATCTGCAGCCTCTAGCCACCTTGCCCGGGTCCCATCCCCGAAGAGTGAGACTGAGATTGTGCCTGGAAGTTGTGAGGCAGCATGCTGCGGAACAAGATTTTTCTGTGAGGTGGGAGGGAAGAACTGAAAACATGGATCAGTCTGATGCTCCATATGACATGCATGAGAATAAAAGACATGGATCATGAGGCTCCTTTAGCTTCCTTCTACCTGGGGTTCCTCCTTTCCTGCCCCCTCTTGTTGGAAACATACCTCTTCAATATAGGGTAGGTCTATTTAAATGTCAATAGATGAGGCCAGTGGCATATATAACTGTCCAGTTTCAGTGGGGAGAAAATTTGCCATTTTAGTTTAAAGAATCTTGAGATCTCAGATCAGTAAATTCTCATATGATGGAAGATGACACTGCATTGGTATTTCATTAATATAAGGGAGAGAGAGATACTTGTGGGATTACAGTTTATGCATCAAAATTGGGGGGGGAGAAGGATTTATACAATTTTTACGGCCAGTTGCAAGGACCAAAATTTCCCATTAACCATCACAGGCATTAAGAAGGAAGTGAGGGTGCAGATGGTCGTCAGGGGTATATATGCACCACCATGGAGGCGCCATTCTAGGAGGTTCCCCTCGGGGCCCAAGAGGCACTGCTAAGGGAAAACTTTCCAACAATCATGAACTAAATGGAATGGACATGGGCAATCACTTGACAAAGAATAGCTAATTACTTTAAAACAGAGAATGTACAGTATTTATATTTTTAAATTAGGCAGTTACACACACAAATAAAATGAAATATCATACAGTACATATTTAAAGCACAATAAATAGCTGACCAAATTAAGTACACCTTTTTTCCTTAGCTGATTAAATCCATATTTCCCTTACAATGAAATCAAAACCCAATCAAATGCATAGTCTGAAAATACAAAATATTGTTAAGGTGCTGAGCAATCTGACACTGATCCAAGAAGGCTATTAAAACTGTGCTTCGCTTTATGAACAAGTAGCCCTGTTGACTATACATGTGCTTAAAGATATGCTTAAAGCTTAAAGATAAGCACATACTTACGTGCTGTATTGGATCAGGGTTAAAGAGCTCAGCATCTTACAGGACTGATTTTATAATATCTGTTTGTGAACTGATAAAACTGTCACCGACTGGATGAGATGATAACTACTCTGATTTTTATAAAATAAAAATAAACCAAATAAAGAGTTACTGACAGTGAGCGTCAACGTTGAGCAGACCCAAATAAAAGAGCATTGTGTTACCTCCTCAAGACAGCTAATGAGGATTCAGATGGAGGTTCAGGAATAACTTCCACGTGTGAGGACTATCTCCATTCTGTTAGGTGTGTTCTGATCCATTTGAAAGCTCAGTGCCCATGCTGGACAGACCAAGAGTCACTCAAACATCATAGGCCCTGCTACTTAATCAGTTTACATCATCTCCCTAAAGGACAGGATTTGGCAAATACCTATCAGTATACAATGGCCAATTATTAAGGGTCAAAGTCTGACGGTGGATGTACTCTGGTTGCACCTATTTAACTCAAAGGAAGGACTGCGTGAGTATCCATGGGAGAAACTGATACTTAGGGCTTGTCTATATTGCCAAGGGTTTTTTTCCCCCACATTGCAGTATCCCTTTTGACAACAAAAACTCTTCAGTTTCAACCACAAAATAAACCCACCTTGACAAGACACATAAAGCTTGTTGACGAAAGTTAAAATGACAGAGTCAGTATAGACACTACATTCATTATATTGCCTCGCCAGAACTGGCTTCCCCTCACAGTATCCACACGTGTCTACTTTGTGTGGATACTGTGTCCACTCCGTTCACTCTTTTAAACTCAGCAACCCTACAGGCATGTGCATTCCCCTTTCAAAGCTCTGTTTTGAGAGCTGAGCATGTAGTGCTGCTCTGCTCCATGCAACAAAGAGCAACTCATTAATATGGAGTATTTCTACTCTCTCCCGTATTACGAACAAAGAGGGTGGCAGGGATGGATGGATGTGTGTGTGTTTGTGAGAATGAGACTTCTATGCTCTGCAGAGCCAGAGGGGAAGGGTGGGGGCTGATGATGGGGTTTCCCCTTTCTCCTGCCTCAGGAGAAGTTGAGTTCAGAGGCTACCTGAACTTAAACAACATCATGCTGGCAGACTCACTGTCCCCAAACATACACTCTGTCTCTAGCCTGCACACATACCTGCTCCCTGTCAGATACTCTCTCCTCCATCATGCCAACTTCAATTAGAATGGCCCTGGTGAAGGGCTTTTTTGAAATAGTATCAGTGGAGCATCTATACATGCCTCATTTCGAAAAGCTATTTTGGAATAGGCATTATTCCTCATTGAATGAGGTTTACAGATTTCGGAATAAGCTGTTCGTTATTTCAATTTTATTTTGAAATAACAGAATGGCTGTTGACTCTTGCATTGTTATTTCAAAATAACTCTAGTTATCTCGAAATAATGGTGCAGTGTAAACGCACCCTTAGGAACTGAGTATCACATTAAGGGGCCTTTTAGGCTGCTCTGACTATAAAGTGAACACTTACACTGGGCAAAAAGATTTTTTACACAAAGTGAGGCCCTTTTATCCTGACTGAAATATGTAAAAAGGGCTTAGTGTAAATGAGAATTAGATTCCATCTTTTTAAAAATGTAATCTTGCCTTTTACATAAGTGCATATAAGAATTAATTTATCTTTTCTTTTCATAATTACAACATTCTAAGAACCAATGAAGCCTTTTATTTTGATGTATTTATTTTTGAGAAACAACAACAAACGTATCATTTGAGCTAAAAAATGTTTAATCCAAAATTCAGCCTTCAGGAAAAGTATCTATGGTTAAAAGATGAGATCCCAAAGGCTGGGATCTATAAAATAGAGCAGTTACAAAGCTTTTAAACTTAGCAGCACTGTTATGTAATGGAGCTGAAAAAATACATATCTCCATAAAATCACCCTTCCAAAATACGAGAAGTGAGATAGATAAAAATAGCTTTTGCACTAGTTTTAATTGAGAATTAAATTTTGATAGATGTTGGAAGTCTTTCAGCCTATCATGTTAACAACCTGA
Source organism: Apalone spinifera (assembly GCA_030068395.1). NCBI lineage: Eukaryota > Metazoa > Chordata > Testudines > Trionychidae > Apalone > Apalone spinifera. The sequence goes on from CM057846.1 coordinate 142,029,304, forward strand.
GTATTTAAAGCTCTTCAACAATAACATAAGACACTTTTAAAAACGTTTAAACATATGTTAGTATAATACAGTATAATGGTTCAGCATGTAATATACTCTTCTATCAATTCTTATGTCTATTTTCCCCTAGAACATTAAAGAGAAAATAACAAATGTTTATTTGTTACTCACAATCTTTAACTCAGGCTTTGTCTACACTATAGCCTCTTGTGCAAAAACATATGCAAATGAGGCGAATCATGGACTATCGCAATGCCTCATTTGAATGATTAATGAGGCTCCATTTTTGCGCAAGAGGCTTTTGCACAAAAAGGAGTAATCTACACAGCTCCTTTTTTGCACAAAAACCCCCTCTTGTGCAAGAGCCGTTCTTCCGCATTTTTTTCAGGAAAAATGGCTCTTGCGCAAGAGTGGGTTTTGCACAAAAATGGAGCCTCATTAATTATGCAAATGAGATGTGGCAATATTCCATGCTTCGCCTCATTTGCATATTTTTTGCACAAAACAGGGACAGTGTAGAGATAGCCTCAGTGTTTCCAGAGGTCTCAGATCAGGTGTGATGATGCATACCATATGAGCTGCAATAGTTAAGGGTAAATTGAAAAAAAGAAAGGTAAGACTTAAAGAATAGTGAATGTTGAGTTTAAATTATGTATTTCTTTTCTAGATGTTGATTATAAGAGCAATGTAATACTGAAAAAGAATAAAACACATCTCTAGTTCATATGAATTCCCTCTTCCAATAAAATTAGTTTTATGAGACTTAAAAGCAAATATAAATGTAAGTTCATTCCCCACTTTTATGAGGAATCTGTCACCCTGGAGGAGGGCCACTACTGACAAGTTTTTATGATTTGGAGTCTATGGCTCCTATTGGAGACTGGTCAATTTGCATTGGATCAGGCCCTTAGTATATACATGTGTTTGAATATATTATGGCTAATGGGTAATTTACAACTTGAATTAAACAGTGTTTTCTCCAAAACCTTGGTCAGCCTTATTGTAATAGCCAGTCATGCTACCATGATGAAAAAGACTATCATATTTAACTTATTTAATAATACCCATTGAATAAAAGGAACAATTGGCTATTTCTCCTAAATAGTCATCAGTTTAGAACAATGTACAATGGTGTTTCTAGCTGGATTGTATCCTATGAGGGTAAAGACAAAGGTAAGTTCTGCTAAATATACTGACTTAACGTCACCAAAGTGATACCAATATCTGAAGCCACTGACATAGATAAGGAGAAGTATCATCTCTCACAAGCCCACCAGGTGGTAGCAGCACAGTTCCATTTTCCAGTATTGGAGACATAGCACCCCATCCTCAGTGATAAATGTGAACAAGCAGTTGCCACCGCTGAACTTACTGAACAAAATGGAACCTGGTTGTTCCTGGCAGATCCTGATTTTGAGAGAGAACTGGCTGAAGTCATTCCAGGAGACAAGGTTTTAAGTAAATGAAAGGGAAACCAGCCAATAGTACAAGAAATTACTTGGGAGAACAGGGATAGAAGGGCTTCAGGATGGGTTTGCCTTTCCCTGACATACTTCTTTAGCTGGTGCCAGCACATGCCTTTGGAGTTTCTGCTTAGGGATTGCTCCAGGACTTCTACAAAAGCCTACTCACCTCGTTCTCCCTGGAAGGCATCCACTATATCCATCCCCATCCACTTCTGATGCAGCTGACAGGAAACCTTCAATCCCAACAGCACTACTTCAAGCCAGAGGGACACACTTAAAGGACCAAGGGTTTGATCACCCAGAGGGTGGAGCTACCCTCAAAAGGGCTGGGTGAAGGGATGGAAACTTCCTCCTTCAACCCCCTCTCCAAAGTTCCCCACAGACTTCTGCCACAACAGTCAGTGTCAGTGAGCAAGCAGCTTTAATCTTGTACCAGGACCTTTAATCTTGTACCAGGACCAGAGCCACTGGCACCACAGTGTCCACACAAGACAGAGGCAAGGAACTGTTGCCAATCCTAGTTGCAAGTCCCAGGACAGCTGCATACATCTTTAGGCTTGGTCCTGAAGGGCTCTGCGGCCCGCTGTTCCACCCTTCAATTGCCTCAGTGTAAAGATGGGGTGTACTTTGCCCACCCCTATTCTAGATGAAAGTCAGCCCATCTGATTCATTGTTGGAAAAGGACTGTGTTGCATTCTCAAGGGAGTTAAGGGAAAATCCAGTATTAAGGGTAAATTTCAGGCCTTAATTTCCAGTCATTATCGTAATTACTCGACAACACCTGTGGGATGCATAGAGAAGCCACAGCATGCCTGTAAATGGGAAATAACTATACCGTTGTTTGGAAATTGTACTAAAGTCAAGATGCTAAGTGCACCTAATATAAATGGATCATTATGCTAGACATCCCTGATCACATTCCTGTGGGCCTAATAATTGGAAATGTATTCTCGTCCTGGTTTTATGGAAAACCGAATGAAAGTAGTAATAAGAATTAACATCTGTATGCAGTCCATCCTTCTTGGTTCCATGTGTAAATGTATATCTTCATCAATGATGAAGGGTAAGGCATACATTTCAGGAGAACATTCCTAATAGGGAGGTTTGCACCAGTCCCAGGGGCCCTGAGGGGGAAATAGAATCTCCATTATGGTGTGTATAATTGTAATGAAATATTCAAAATCAACATCACTCTGTAAGTGAGAGTCTTATTAGTTATAGATATGTAAATGAGCTAGTTATGAATGTGTATGGTTTTATAATGGTTAGAATAATGGATTGTGTACAAATAAAATGTAGTCTCTGACCATGTGACCTTAGGCTCTGAGAGAACAGGGTAGGGCTCCTCCTCAGGGAGTGAGCTAAAGAACCAAGGTAGCCTGGATTTTCTTGTTCTTTTTGCTTGAAGGTTCCATTTACTTCAGGCCCTGTTCCTGCCAGAGGGTCACGTGATATATAATCTCAGGGGCAGGAAACCCCTGAGGTGCTTTTCTAAGTCCTGGTTTACCACACAAAGATTGCTCTCCACCCCAGTGGCAGTAGTCTGCATGGGTCTTCATAGCACTTACCTGAGACATCTAGGGACTGATTCTGCAGCAGCCTAACAGAGGGAGTGGAGGACTTATAATCTGGTGTCTGTTCCATCTGTCTGTCGTCCTCTTGGTTCCCAATCCACCATGAAGGGACTCCCCAGCTTTCCTCCCTGTGAGCTCCCAACGAGCCCAAAAGGTAGGAGGTCCTGGGCACCCCTCCGTTAGTGTAGCCACTGACTGTCCTAAAAGAGGAAAGGTATTGTTAAATGGGGTATATCTCACAGAGTCTAATTGGAATATAACAGGGCCTAGACTTTATGTCTTATGCTTGTACTGTTCATTTCCATAATGTATGTTGAGTTATTAGTTTGCGCCAGGTTTTTCCCTCATTCCCTAGAATTGTAAACAAATCCTGAATACACTTCACTTCTGTTTTCTCCTGTACTGTGCATCTGAGTCTTTCTTTTTGGTTCAGGGAGGAGAAGGTTTCAGATAAGTTCACAGGTGATAGACCCTGAGGGAGGAGCCAAATCTGCTGCTTAATGGCAAGGGCAAGTATTGGCAGTGGCTTCTATCTTTCTGGATTATTTGTTATCTTAGCCCTAGGAGTAACAACTCCTGCAGACTCGTAGGTTGACCATAGTGGGTCCATATGGAATATACACAGTTAAATCAGTCCTAATTCTTCTGTCTCCTATCCCAAGTACCATTGGTCCAGTAGTTATTAAGGAAGAGTATGTCTATACTTGCTGCCTATTTCAGAATAGGGCGGAAAATGTAGGCATTCAGAATTGCAAATCAAACCCAGAATTTAAATATCCCGTGCTTAATTTGCCTCTTCCCGGCTGGGTGCCATTTTTGAAATTTACAAGCCCGAAATAACTGCCCACGTTTACACGCAGCAGTGAAATGGGTGTTCGAAATAAAGCCCTATTTTGAACTACTTGTTATTCCTCCTGCAATGACATTTAACAGGTAGTTCGAAATAGGGCTTTATTTCGAACGCCTGTTTCACTGCTGCGTGTAGACACGGGCAGTTATTCTGGGCTTGTAAATTTCAAAAAATGGCACCCAGCCAGGAAGATGCAAATCAAGCGCGGGATATTTAAATCCCGGGCTTGATTTGCAATTCCGAATGCCTACATTTGCAGCCCTATTCTAAAATAGGCTGCAAGTGTAGACATATCTGAAAAGGCTAACCTATGCACTCACCATTTACTATAAAAAAAATGTGTTCATCACTGCTCACCCAATTGTATTAGATTTGTATTCAGCAAGTACTCCATTTTTATATCTGTTAACATCAGGTTGGAAAACTTGGTTGAGCACCACAGCCTCCACACATCTCACAACATCAATTTTGGGGGAACTAGGATCTTGAGTAGGTGTAGCTGGACAATTGAATTCTCCCTCAGTGACTGGAAGTTAAATAATCTAGGGCACAAGCTCTCTGGGCTTCAGGAACCCTCTTATAATTCTTTGCCTTCCCTGTCTCAAATTAGTTCAGACCTAGTGACAGTACTAAATTCCTAGTATATCACTCAGGGGCTGGATTTCAATAAAGTGGTCCAGGCTCTTGGGAAATTATAGTGAGACTCTTCTGAGGCTATATCCTGAACTCAGGTACAGCTCTAGCTCAAAATAATAATGCATAATATATAGTGAAGTTTTACCCAGAGGTAAAACAAGCTATTGTTAAGTGAATAAATCCATTTAAATGAGAAAGCAATCAGTGCTGGAGACTATTGGAGTTTGCATATGATTTGATGGTAAGGGGTTTGTAATATGTCATTCTTACAGTTAAGGGTGAGGAAACTTTGCAAATATGACCAGTGATACCTTTAGAAATCAATGTAAAGCAAACTGTTATGATTCCGCAAGATATCCTACACTGGACAACACATTCCATGCAACAATATCACCACATCCACATAGCGGTAGACTTCTGTCAATGATATCCTCAGGCAGGATACCTCTGCTCTTCAAAAGTTTACACAAGCCCACACATATGCCTTGCTGCACAGGGAAGATGCCACTTTAGCTTCACAACCCTGTCCACCAACATCTCTGAGGTTGTTATAGTCGAACCTGACTATGAATATAGTAGTAGCAGGTGCCTCCCACATTTATTGTGAACCAGGCTTATACTACTGACAATTATAAAGAAGGCAATTTGTGTTTATATTTTGAGTTCATGTTATACTGATGCAATATTAAATTTAGTTCCTGTGTCTGGCATTCTCAAAATTTAACTTTAACTTATCTGTGGGATAAGCATCTAAATCTGATTCATCTAGTCATAAATCTTAGTATTTTGAGTCAACTTTTTGGTGCATCCTGAACTAGAAGCTAAATTAAAAACACCAAAAGACAAGGCCAGGTTTTAAAGGCAACCATCTATCATTCAGAATCCTCTATTACAAAAGTACTGGATAGAATACAGAAAACAGCCAAGTTTTCATAGAGGTGGCAATAGTTTTCTTTCCCAGAGAAAACATCTATCCTAATGGGATTCCTATCCATTAATCATTCTGGCACTTGTGAAAGTGGGTATCACCTAATAATTATTCTCATCATTTGGATTCATTGTAAGTTTATTATAGGTATCTTAATGCGTCAGGTAAACCATAATTTGGCTAAACAGTAGAGTATCAGCAATTTCCGCCATATGATGCTAAGTGTAACATCAACAATGAGGAGAAATCGTAAATGGTGCTTACCCCTGCCAAATTATACAGGTAAAGTTTAGATTGGGATGTAATTTTGTAAAGGCTGCCAACTTCATTAAGTAAACAAGGTGACCTTCATTTTGGTTTATCTTCTTGTTCTACCTTCCTGAGTAAACGGACAGGAAACTGGTAACATTGTCATCAAACTCAAATTGCCATGACTCATAAGTTGTAGCACCCTCCAATAGGTATCTAGTCCAAAATTCCTTTTGTGCAAGAGGTTGTGACGTGATTGACTTATCCTTAGTTATGTTAACTGATGGTGGGGTGAGGTCACACCATCTGCCTCAATGAAAACAATGAGGCCTGGCTGTAATTCATTCAGACATTTAGTACCTTGCTCTCTATATATACAGAGAGGAACAGATTTTTGCAGATCTCTCAGTCAAATGACCCCACATTTGTGTCACTAGTGATTCTGCATCCCCAGGATGCACATTTCCAAGCAATTCAGAGCAATCTAATTTTAGAGCACTTGAGTTTTACATTCGATAAAATGGTGGGAGTCAGTGGAAACCCTCAGCTGTTTTTCCTGTAATTTGCTAACCCTGGTGTGCATGTGTGGGGGTGGGGGGGAGGGGAAGAAGGGGGTGGAGTTGTGGAACCCTAGGTCCAGGTATTGCAAAGAAGGGAACCCCAAAGCTTGAGCCTGCTGCTGGAGAGCTAAAAAAGGCAAGGAGGACCCTGAAGTAGGGGACTGATAAGGACTGATCTCCCTCATACTAGGGACATACAAGTTCTGGGAGAGGAGAGAAATGGTTGTGAGGGGGGAGGCGTGGGCCAGTGCTGAATGACAGAGACTGGATGCTACCCAACTGTGCTAAGGGGATGGGGAAGGGTGCCTGTGTAGCAGGGCTGTGCTGGTAATGGGTCCCTCCATTAGAAAAGGGAAGAATCCATCTGTCCCTCCAAGGGGAAGCCTGAAAGGGCAGGATCAGGGCCGAATCAGCCTGCTCTGTGCAGGCTCCTGGAGTAGCAGTAGAAAATGAAACACTGGGGAGTGGAAAATGGAACACTAGGAGCCTGCAGAGGCCAGCTCTAAAGTAGATAGAGCAGAGCAGTGGCAGTCTGCTGCAGAGGAAGGACTGCTAGCAAGAAAAATAAGTAAATGCCCATCCTGGGAGGATGTAGGTCTGTCTTAGCTGCTGATGCCAGTCTCCCCCTTCCCCCTCGTCCCCCACCTCCCACCTCAATAACATGCCCCTGATGCAGGAGGCTCTCAAAGTGCAGGGCCTGGGGCAAATGCCCTGATCCATTCTAATGGAGAGGACAGCTCTGCCCTCTCAGCTAAATCTGTCATCTGTGGCCACTTCAAGTAAGCTTGTCTCCTATATTTTAAGAAGATATTGTCAATTAGCCAAGCACATTATTTAAGTTGTATACAGTATTTTAAACTCACAGCAATGCTTCAGTGCAATTTGTAATTTATGGATTAATCTTCTTGGAAGGAAGCAGAAGAAGAGAATTAAATTTTTCTATTTAGTGTCATGATCTCAAACATAACAAAAAATATCTAAATAAAGTGAAACCTGCTACAAGTTGATTAAACAGTAAAAAGCAAACTAAAATAGTGAAATTGCACTTTACAACTTTCAGGATAATCTAAGATACCAGTTATTCATCTTTGCATTTCACAGACAACTTCATAGGAGAAAGATTTCACCATGAATTATCTAACCATGTTACCCCAATCTCTTTTGTCAGGTCTCAGAGCTTTTGTTGTAAGTCTCCACCAAACTATAAACCTGAAGCTCTAACTTCTAAAAAACTTGTTTCATAATGAGGTAAGATACAGAGCCAAATAAAAATTGAGAGAAGTTATATTGACTATAGTGATATAAGACGATGATGATCTTCCCCAATTCTTACCAAAGTAAAAGGAAACTTGCACACTGAAAATACATCATAATTGCTAATATTTTCTTTTCCTTATTTAATAAAGAAAGAATCTCGAAAAAAGAGTGGAAGGCCATTTAAAATCTTAAAAAAAAAAAAAGATTTAGCTCTAATGACTTATGTCCATTCATTAGCTACAGAATTAGGACTTGTAAAATGAAGTTTGGCTATATTTGCATTGTGAGTAAAAAATATTTGTTAAGTGAGACAATCTCTAAAAATTATTTTCAAATGCAAAAAATGCAAGGAGGAGCAATACAACAAACTCTCATATGTGGAATGTGTTTATATCCCCTACATGCAGCACCTTCAAAAGTATACCCATATATTTACCAGTAATAAAATCCCAAGAACAAGTATATGAAATGTTAATATGGATAAGCAAGTGAAAATAGTTTACAACTAAATGGCTCCATCCATAGCACTAATAAGTTTTGTATGAAGTTTTTTGAATTATTTTCATCCTCTCTGCATAAATCTCATTTGCAAGTAACAATGCAACATTTTATAGTGCTAGCTACGGCACAGTTCACGGTTGTTATAATGCGAACAAAATTTTTCACATATCAATAAAAAAAACCAAAGAGAGTGGTGTGTCATGAGAAGAAAGATGTGATAACAAATGGTGGCCCAAAGGCTGTGATTTAATATGTTCCAGCCTGGGAAATATAATAAATTAAATCACATGAAGTGAAAGATGGCTAGCACTGCATGGATAGTCATAGATCTGAGATTAAGTGGTGAATGTGTTTTGCATTTGAAAGAGTTCCCTTCTTTTCGGGAGTAAAACACATTGACAGTAGAATATTCTAAAGGTTGGGATCAGAATGCCATTAGCATGCTGTTTTACTAACATACTGATAATTTTTGAACCCATGGGGCAAAAACTTTGTAGACATAAAACAAAGACATAATGCCTTGAAGAGGCAGAATTCTTTAGAAGACAGTGCTCCCTTTGCCAAAACAATGTTCATTCCAGAAGGAAGAACTACATAAGTGAGGCACAAATCAACTACATACACAAAACCTTCTAGAACTGACCCATTACTTTCAGTTTTAAAGGCCATAACTCCTTCCCCCCTACCAAATTACATCAAAACTACATTGCCGCAGGTAATAATGAAAGAACAATAGCTGGCATTTTAGAATGCTATGGTGGCTATGACAACAAAAGATAGACATTTGAATAGTGTGTTCAACCCACAATTATTTGAAGTTTATAATCTGAAATTACCTGACTGGTCCTGAACAAGGAAATTTGCTGGACCAGGAGAGCTCCCCTGCTACTGGCCCCCCAGCCGAACACTGGCTCAGCTTCTAGCCACTGCTGGCACCCCAAGCTTCCATCCAACTGTGCTGCTAACCCTTTCTGGACACCCTGCTGTGGGATTCCCGGCTGAACTACAGTCCCCTTTTTCTTTGAGACTCCTGGATCCACTACTGGTCCTGTGTCCTGGGGTTCTCTAATGCAGGGACATCCATGGTCCTGTCAGGCCATGGATGTTCCCAGATCAGAGAGTCCTAGTTTAGGGAGGTATCATTATGTATCATTATGTTTTTTTCCCAAAAAACTACTAATAAATTTATCTAAAGCCAATGACATCATGAGTGGAGACAGTAGGGGGGACACTTAAACTACTCAGGCATCTGTTGGGGAAATAGTATGGGCAGGACACATATCCAAAAAGTTCTCGGAATAAAACTGGAGATGATTTTTTATTGCAAAAGGGAAAGAAACATGGGGAGAGGCAGCTTTTGATTTAATATTGACAAAGCAGGAACTGGATTAGAAATTTGAAGTTGAAAGGGAGTTCAGGTAGAAGTGTGATCATGAAAAATAGCAGAATAAAAACAGTAGACAAACTTAGAGAATTAGCTGATAAGATTCAGAGGGAAGCAAGTTTAAGGGGAAAAAAGAGTTCAGGAGACCTGGCAGTTTTTTTAAAAGACATCATTAAGGGCATAAAAGCAAACTATTAAGCATGTTAAGAGACAACCCTGGTTTAACCAAGAGATCTTCCTTAATCTGAAACTCAAAAATGAGTTGTATGAAAATTGTTAACTCGATCAAAGTACAAAGGATTAATATAAAAAAAATCCCAAACACCAACAATTCCATTTTCTTCTTTAATTTACACCTTGTTAAAGCATTTTGGACAACTAAAAAAATCTCTCATCACATTTAAAGTCTTGAAGAAAAACCTTGGAGAGGGTTTTAAATCTGCCAAAATTATAAAATATATAATTGAAGATAAATTGAGTGGTGATGGTGTTGTCAGTACTTTAGACATACTTACAACATACTTACAACAAAATAAGTAGAATTATTTTGAAGAATAAAGCTTTAATTAAATAAACATTAAGAATAGTTTAAATTAGAAAATACAATATTGGTGGTTAGGGTTGCCAAATGGTTTCACCAAAAAACCCCTAAAACCTCCCTCCCACCCAAAAAAAAAGGGGTGGGAAAATTTTGTTGAGAGAAAAAAAAACCCACCTCGGGGTGCCGAAATGCAGTTGTGGCCCATTTAATTGCTGGGATGCTCCCCTGGCACTCCGCCCACCCCCTCCATGTGTCTGTCCAGCACCGAGCCGGGAAAAGCAGACAATACCGGACATTTTATATGTCCGGTATTTTCTCAATTTCTTTATCGGACAGAAGGCACAAATACCAGACTTTCCAGTGCAATACCAGACACCTGGCAACATTATTGGTGGCAATAGAGTTATGTAACATAGTGGGAAATCCCATAGGAATGCATGGGAACCCATAGAAATGAATAAGGATTGAATCACTTCCTCTGGAGAATGACTCAACAAAAACCCATATGAATATTTTATGGCCTATAGAAATTAATGAGATCTCTAAATAAGATGGTTCACCCAAAGGTCAGCTGAATGGGGTTCATAAGGCACATATCATAAATGTGACCAGGTAATGACATCATGACTGCAATCTGATTGGCTGTAATAAATTATGCAATTAACTTAAATTGTATACAAGGGCAGCAGCTGACCGGCTAAAACTCTATATAAATAGGGACCAGCAAGACAGCAGAATACTGCCAGACACTTGAAAAAAGAAAGATACCTCTTTCTTTTTCAGCAATGGCTGAAGTGCTACAAGCCTATTTTTCATTTAAAAGGTTAGCAGTGATTGGGCAGCTAATATAGTGTAAATTGGTAGTATCTGAGGCTAAAATAGGGAAAAAATGAGTCACTGCACACTTATTTCAAAATAAGCTATTCTGGAATAGTTATTCTGAAAGGCTGCGTCTAGATTGGCATGATTTTCCGGAAATGCTTTTAACGGAAAACTTTTCCGTTAAAAGCATTTTTGGAACAGAGCGTCTAGATTGGCACGGACACTTCTCCGCAAAAGCACTTTTCGCGGAAAAGCGTCCGTGCCAATCTAGACGCGCTTTTCTGCAAAAAAGCCCCGATCACCATTTTCGCAATCGGGGCTTTTTTGCGGAAAACAAATCTCAGCAGTCTACACTGGCCCTTTTGTGCAAAAGCTTTGCGCAAAAGGGACTTTTGCCCGAACGGGAGCAGCATAGTATTTCCGCAAGAAGCACTGATTTCTTACAGTAGGAAGTCAGTGCTTTTGCGGAAATTCAAGCGGCCAGAGTAGACAGCTGGCAAGTTTTTCCGGAAAAGCGGCTGATTTTCCGGAAAAACTGGCCAGTCTAGACACAGCCAAATAGTTTATTTTGAAATAGCATGTCTACACTGCAGGGAAGCTTCAAAATTAGTCCGAGGCAGGTTTCCCTAATATAGATGTACTATCTCAATTTAGAGCCCCAGGAGGCACTGGGGAGGAACAACTTAGAATGACTCTGGAGAGGGGGTTATTTCTAAATAGCATCAGTGGAGCATCTATGCATGCTTTATTTTGAAATAGCTATTTTGGAATAGGCATTATTCCGTGTAGAATGAGATTTACAGACTTTGGAATAAGCTGCCTATTATTTCAAAATTATTTTAAAATAACAGAATGGCTGTGTAGATGCTCACGTTGTTATTTCAAAATAACACTAGTTATCTCGAAATGATGGTGCAGCATAGATGCACCCTTAAACAAGTTATATATTTTCAAGTTGCTAGGGACTGGCAAAATACAACTACAATACTTAACGAACCAGCTAAAGAGATCTTCGAGCCATTGGCAATTAGGTCTGAGAACTTGTTGAGGATGGGAGAAGTCTCAGAGGACTTGAACATGGCAAACATGGTACCTATCTTTAAAAAGTGAAATAAGGACGACTTGTAGACATCGTAACTTGGAGAAAAAAAACCCAAACAGTTTGCTAGCACCTAGAAGATGATAAACTGATAAGTAACAGTCAATATGGATTTGTCAAGGATAAATAATTTCAAACCATACTAATATCCTTCTTTTACAGGGTAAGAGGACCTGTGGATAAGGAGGAAAGCAGAAACTGTGACATATCTTGACTTTAGTAGGACTTGTAATGTGGTCTAATATGACTTTCTCATAAGCAAACTAGGTAAACATAGCCTAGACAAACCTGTTATAAGGTGGGTGCACAACTGTTTGGAAAATCGTACTCATAGAGTAGTTATAAGTGGTCCATAGTCAAGCTGGAAGGGCATATTAAGTGGGGTCCGACAACGATCTGCTCTAGGTCCAGGTTCATTAAACAACTTTACTGGCAAAGGAATTTTGCTTCAAACCAAAAATGGTCGACACACAGCCCAATCAATCTTTTCAGCTTCACTTACTAATTAGATAAAACAGGAATCACTTCAGATGTTCAGATACTTCCTCTGATATAATACACTCTTCTACTTTGGAATCATCAGCATGTTTTTAAAATGTCGCACTATAAAGTATGGAATTAATCTTGTAAACATTTCAAATTCCTGATAAACATGAAGTTGTGTAAAAAAATACTGCAAACTGTTGATCCCTAATAGTTTCTAAATCCCATACACACCTGCTGGCATATTTGGAAAATCCACACATTTCTGATTGGTACATTTGCTTTATTAGTATCAGGCCATCCCTTTTCACTGTAGAAGGAATGACTACATGGACACCATTCCTGACAGGTGCTTGTAAAACCTAGTTTTTAAAACTTCCAGTGACAGAGAATCCACAACCTCTCTTGTCACATCTTTTTAGAAATCTTCCCCTAATATTTGCTAGAGACAAAATCCCTACTTCCTGTCCTACCTTGAGTGGACAGAAAGAACAATTAATCATCATCCTCTTTATAACAGCCCTTAACATATCTGAAGATTATCAGATGCTCTCCTCAATTTTCTTTTGATCCTCCCTGCTCTGCAACTCATTGATTCAAATTGGAAAGATCGGGGGGAAAGAGGGGGTTCAAGGTTTTTGCTTACTATAATAATGGCAATGGGCAAGCTAAGCTAGTGAGGCCTTTCCTTCATCTCAATGGGCTGCAAGATTATCATAACCAAGACAGTCTCCCAGGATAGGATCATTTTGCTAATTGGACTTGTGTACCTAGAATTTGTGGGTTGGACTGACTGAACATCAGCAGGGTTTTCTTTGGATGCAGAGGAGTTCATAGCTTTCACAGTCAATATTGTGCACAAACAGCACATACCTCATTTCATGTGTTTTCTTTCTTTCTTTCTTTCTTTCTTTCTTTCTTTCTTTCTTTCTTTCTTTCTTTCTTTCTTTCTTTCTTTCTATTAGAAAGAAAGAAAGAAACCTATGCAGATGGAAACTCGCACGCGGGCACGGAGTTTGGACTAAGGGAGATTTAAAAATGGCGGTGCCCGGGAAGATATTTAAATCCCAGGCTTCATTTGCAACTCTGGTTGCCCTCATTTGCCTACCTAGCTCAAGCTAATGAGCTAGTGTAGACATACCCAAAGAAACCAGGTTCAATGGTTTGAGGTAAGGCATGATACTACGGAAGCAATTACTTGGCAGAAAAGATCTCCCAGCAACAGCTAACTGGCCCGAGTTTAGGGCCAAGTGGAGTGTGGAGGTAGCAACCCACATGCTACAGAATACCCTTCCTCCCCTCACCACAAATGGCACAGCCAGCAATGTAAAGCACCCACCCACAGACAAGTGGTAGTCCCTCACCCTAGACTCCCAGCTCGCCTCAGGCATGGACCCGCCCTGCCCCAGCTACACACAAGCCCCCATCATGCAGTTCCACCACACCTGCCAGCATCCAATAGAGCAATAGGGTGGATGCTCAGGGACGTGGCACTCATTGTAATGAGATCTCTTTACTTTTTTGTCCTCCTTCCCCAACCTCATCCCTATCTCACTGCCACCACAATTCCCATGAGAAAGAGAGAGCTTCTTGTGCTCTCCAGTGCCTCTTTGTCCCGCTTCCACTAGGCTGGCTCTGACTGCCAGTGACATCGTTCACTCTTTGCCCCACCTCCATTCCCCAGGTTCTTCACACTGCGGCTCCTCTCCCTGGCCGGGGTGGTGGGGAAGGGAGTCACTAGAGTGGTATTGCTTCCCTGGAGTATGCATGCACGGCTGCAGAGCTGACCAAGATGGTTCTGGCCTGTCCTCTTTAAGCAACTGGGTGCAGAGCCCAAGCATGGGTGGGGGGGTGGAGCCTGTGGGTTGGCCCCTGCTGTTTCAGGCTGCTACTAGGGATTGGGCACATCTGATGCAACTGGCATCCTCCTTTGGGTTTAGTGGGCTGTGCACTGCCAGGGCTTCCTATTGCCTTCCCTCTCTGAGGCTATGTCTATGCTGGGAAGGTTTGGTGATGAAAGTGCTGTCGACTTGCAAAAGTCAATAAAAATGAAAACTCATTTTTTAGCCTCCCCTTGTCAGCATTTCATAACCACATTACTAGCTCCCCTGATGGCAAATAGAGCAAAGCATCCCACAGTGTGATGTGGTGGGAAGACAGAGCTGATCCCTGAGCTTCTTGGGATTCCCTCATAGCTCTGTGAGCTCTCCATGCTGATAAATGTCAAAGAAGCACAGCAGTCTCTCCAGCCCTTCTTCAGCAGCAGTCTGTCTGATGCTGTCTTTCTACTGCAGTACAAAACAGAAGCACTCCAATGATTTGTTCTTTGTTCCCCAAATGGAGCTGCTCACTCAACTATCAGATATTCCTTGAGCTTTGAAAGGAGAGGGGTGCATGCCTTCAGGGCAGCAGAGATCACAAAACATAGAGCAGAGCCGTCAGAGCAGGCATTGTGGGATACTGGCAGGGAGCCCCTGGGGCTGGGTACATTGAACCACTGGCAGCCAGGGCAGGGAGCCCTGGTGGCCATGGGCAGGAAACCCCAATGTCTGGACCAGGGCTACAGCCCAGAGTGGAGCCCCACCAGCAAGCTTGAGGCAAGGCACTGGCCATTATGGTGGCCAAAAGGGGAGCCCCAAGAAATTCTCAGGGTGCTGGACCAGGGAGGTCTGACCTGTACTGTGAAGAATTCTTACAGGGGATAGAAAATAGAACTGTATATTTGAAAATGTTTCAGACATTATTCATATTCATGATTACAATGTTTTCAATGACTAATGAAAATGTTTTATTTTCTATTTTTTTTAGTTGCTTAATTCTTTAAACTGTGCTTGTCAAAGGTAGCTGGCTCTATTCTTTCTTTCTTTCTTTTTTGCATATGTTACTGTAATTGTATTCTGTAATCTTCCAGCTAAAGTGGTTTAATCATTTTAGAAAATGGAATAAAGAAAGCCTTTTGAAAGCAAAATAGTAAACAAGAATGGATAAAGTAGAAAACTATTTAAAATAAATCATTCTTCTACTTAAAACTGTATATGATAAAAAGAACAAGCTTCAGGGAGAAAAAAATAAATGATTTAAAACTGGAGGAAATTGGGAAGAAAAATATATGGACCGCATATTTTTCACCAAGATGAAAAGAAATAGAAACTCATGGAATATTAAAAACAAAGGACTGAGAAAATTATTCAAACTGGAAAAAAGATAAAATTCAGCAATAAGAAGCAAATTAATAAGATAAAGAGTGCACAAGCGACCACAAACAGAAGATTGAGAAAGGAAGGAGATCCTCCTGCTGAACAAACAGTGAGTACTTATTTTGGGGTGAATATGCTTGGCTGTTTGATTTTTGGCTGTTTGAATTTTTTTTGCTCTTCCATAATTTTAGACCAGTTGGGATTGAAAGACATGAGAAGTAATTCTTCTGCATTGCTCCTCACTGATGAAACCTAAACTAGAGTATTGTGTCCAGTTCTGGCTGCCCCATTTCAGGAAAGATGAGGACAAACTGGAGAAATCCCAAAAAAGAATAACCAAAAAATGTATAGAAGCATGACCTATGAAGGAAGATTTTTTAAAAAATGTTTGTTTTTTTTCTGAAGAAGAGAAAACTTGGAAATGACATGCTAACATTTTTCAAGTACATAAAAAATTGTTTCAAGAAGGAGGATCCTTAGCCTCTGAGCATGCGAAAAGAAGCAATAGTATTAGATGGCCACAAAGATGATTTAGGTTGGACACTAAGAAAAAATTTCCTGCCAGGGTTGTTAAGGACTGGAATAAATTGCCTAAGGCAGTTGTGGAATCTCCATCATTGGATATTTTAAAAATGAGTTAGACAAACACCGGTTAGGAATGGTGTAGATAATCCTTATTCCTACCTTGAGTGCAGGGGACTGGACTACATGAACATTTAAAGTCCCTTCCAGACTGAAACATTTAAAATATGAAAAGTCATTTAATGGGCAGTAAACAGACAATCTCAGACAGAACCTAGGATATCAAAATGTCACAAAACCAACAGGAATGAAAAACTGAACTTGACAAATTAAAAGTACTGTACTTAAAATGGGATCTTGAATTTTTGAAATAGGAAAAAAACCTACTCATTACTTTCAACAAATTCAGAATGACAAATGTGAATGCTACCTTAGCTGTTTTCAGTAAGAAGAATATGTTGAATATGTGGCCATTGACCTAGTCAAGTGGGCTCTGACACTTTGTGGCAGAGGGGTGTTGTTAAATCATAACAGCCTGAAATCCACTTAGAAAGTCTTTGGAAAGTGATACAAGTTTAAGGTATTTTCTAAACAGTTTTGGTCTCTGTAGGTAGAATGCCAAAGTTTGGTGGACTTCTAGGCTATGTCTACACTGCAAGCTTTTGCCAGAAGAAAGTATGGTAAGGAAGCACTCATTAGCATTTGTCGCGCTGTCATTTGCATATTCTCTGCTGATGCATTTTGCACAAGACGTTTTTGAGCAAAAACAATCAGTGTAGACGGGTCCATTTTACGCAAAGCTCCCCTTTTGCACAAGATCCTTATACCTCCTTCTGAGGATCTTGCGCAAAAAGGTTTTTTGGCACAAACCAGACCCATCTACATTGCTTGATTTGCGCAAAGACCTCTTGTGCAAAAAGCATCGTCAGAGAATATGCAAATAACATCACGACAAATGCTAATGAGTGCTTCGTTAGCATACTCTCTGCTGGCAAAAGCCTGTAGTGTAGACATAGCCTTAGTAAATGAAGTCTCTTGTTCACACCAGTGGTGTTTGGTTTGAGGAGGAATTGAATTGTTTGCTTCAGATGGAAATTTGAGATCATTGTAGGA
Organism: Apalone spinifera; assembly: GCA_030068395.1. Classification (NCBI taxonomy): domain Eukaryota; kingdom Metazoa; phylum Chordata; order Testudines; family Trionychidae; genus Apalone; species Apalone spinifera. Next base: position 142,046,486 of record CM057846.1, read on the forward strand.
ATAAATTTTGGGTAAAGTCCTAAAAGTTCTTGTTCTTTTTCATTCAAAATCTGAGAGGTGTATGCTACTGGCCAAAGACCAGTGCTATTGTCTTGGCTCAAGACAGCACTCATTCCAGGACAGGTTGTAGCCAAATGAAGTACAAAAGGCTGTCTTGTTTTGCGGTATGCTAAATCTGGAGCTTGTGCTAATGCTTATTTCAGCTGGAAAAAAAAAAGCTTCCTGCTGTTCTGACCCTCATTCCCATTTATTGCCTTTCTTTATAATAACTGATACAGTGGACAGGCCTTTTCTTCCTATTTTTCTCTAAAATCACATGAGAAATTTGTCAATCGCAAGAATGACCTCAAGGTGGTTACATCTGTTGAAGTTCATCACTTTGGTAGTAATTCCACTCTTCTTTTTTCTGGTGTCTGATCTTCTTGTCCTAGTGTTATTCCTAGGCAATTAACTTACTGCTGACAATTTTGTCACACAGTCTGTTCACATGCATATGGCCGGGCTGAGGTGGAAGGTCAAATAAAATAGAATTGTCTTCCCTGGAATGTAAAATTAAACTCGTTCCAAGAGTCTGGGTGCAAAAGAATAACAAAGAATGCATTGGCCAAATGCAGGATAGTGAATCATCATGCTTTTCCCATAATGGAAGCAATCCCCTGAGGATAGCTTATGCCACTGGAGCAGTCATTAGAGTTACCTTATTCAAATGTCTTAAGTCAATAGTCAGTCTCCAAGATTTTCCATCTACCTTTAAGACTGGACAAATAGTAGCATTATCTGTAATTAATTGTTCTACTATTACCCCTTGAGCCAAATGCCCTTGAATTATTTTAATCAAACTTGGCACTTCTTTTGGGGGGTATTTATACTTTCTTGAGGTGGGGGGATCAGGTCCAGTGATCCTCCCTATCCTTTCACTTTACGATTTGTTAGCTGTCCATACTTCCTTGTACTTCTGTGTTATTGTTAAAACTTCTTCAGTCCAATCAGGCTGTTTTAATTCTTCAACAGTCTTGATAGCCGCTAGCCTAAAAAATAATGAGATGATTTGTGGCTTATGCTCACTGGAAGGTATTTCCCATAATACCTTATTTATTAAATTTACTCTTAATTCAAGTTTGCCTAATATATCTACTCCAATTATTCAATTTCCATCTAAATTCATTAAAACAAACTGTTCTTTCCCTTGTTTTCTTCCTAATTGGAATAGGACCTGGGCACAAAATGGTACTTAACTTATTGCTTCATTAAAGTCCTGCAGCTTCCTGACTATTAAAGGAGGTCCAAACAATTTCTTATCATCAGTGCTAATTAAATAATATGTAACACCAGTGTCTATCAACATATTTTGTCCAAATATTCCTCTATTAAAATCCACATATACAATGGGTCTCCCCCAGTTGACAGTTTCTAGATTTGCCTCAAAGTTAGCATAAACTCTTGCTATTATTGGGGAGATAGAAGGTGTTTGTCCGCCCTATTCCTGATGTGAAGGGTGAGGTAGAACCTTTCCTTTGAAAGGCACATTCCTTTCATGATATGCCAATCTTTGGCGTAGTTCTGTTGGTAACCCATCTATGTGTTCTTTGGGCTCCTATTGTAAAATTGTCTCCACAACCATCTTCTTCCTGATTCCATGGGGTTTTTGTCTTTAATCATAAAGAACAACTTTTCTATTCTTGCTCCCTTCTCTCTTTAACCCTTCTTTCTGCAGCTGGCTCTGCAGATTGTTTTGTCTGTTAGGACCATTAGTGAAGGTGATTTATCAACATTTTTTCAGGCCTTCCTTTTGTTTCTCTCATTCAATCTCTTTACATTATCTTCTATAAGGATAGAGGAATTTTTGCAGGATCATCAGAAACCAGAGCCACTCTAATTATTGCATTAAAACCTAATACCAATGCTGTTTTTCACTGTGGGGAATCATATACAAGCTGGTGTTCTAAGGGAATGATTCCTGAATGTTGATGCAACAATTTCTTCCTAGCTATATAAGGTTCAGGCCTTTCTTTTGGTTTTTCTTTCTGTTAATGAAACCATACCACCTGATTTTCTCCAAGTTAACAAAAATTTGAAAGTTCTTCTCTTATTAAATCAGTATCTCTTTCCCCTCCTCTACGGAGGTCATATTCATCTGAATTCATGCATTCTTTTATTAATGTTGAAAGATCTGCTCTAGTTAATCCAGGTATTCCTATGGTTTTAGCTAAACATCCAATGACTGAGCTTTTATTCAGAGGACCCTTAGACTTTTCAAAGGCTCTGATTCGTAAGGGCATAGGGCCTCACTTCTACCTTTCTTCTAAACCTCCTTTTTTCCCCTTGTGCAGTTGTTTTCACTACTGAAGAAGTGATGACTGGAGCTACAGAGATGGCCTCTAATATTCTTCTGGGCCTTCTCTTGAAGTATTATAGAAGTCTACAGTGGGTTCCTTGGGATAATCATTATAGTATGGAGGAGTTGTATCTTCATCAGAGTCTGTTTCTTCACCATTCAGGGCTCTTATTGCTGCTATGGCTCCTCTGTTAGGCTTCAGCTCCTGTTTTAATGCATTGATTTTTGTACAAGCTTCATGGTTTCTTTCTTTCTTTCTTTCTTTCTTTCTTTCTTTCTTTCTTTCTTTCTTTCTCCTTTTTAGTTTCTGAAATAACCAATGTCATTGCAGCTTGTCTGTCAATTGACTTCTGTTCTTCTAGTTCTTTTACTAATTTCTTTTGTTCTTTTTTTTTCATTGAATTTCTTCTGTGACTGACAATTTGCACTGATTGAATCAGGATAGTGACCTTTAATGTAGCAACGTTGGCCTTCAGGTTCACTAATTCCCTTCCTTTATTTATTTAATTTTTTTAGCTTTCTTATCTCTTCTAAAGCTTTTTCTATGTCTGCATCCAGGATTATAGCTGAACACTGCTGCTCCTGTGAAGCAACTTGCTTCTTCTCCCTTTTACTTGGTTCTCCTTTTACTTGGTTTTTGTTAGGTTATATCCATTGTTCTCATTGCTTATATAATTATTGGTAGGCTACAGATACAATACATGCATTTTCCTTCCACATTCAACTTTTCTGATAAAATCCTCAAAACTGTTTCCTAGCATTATTTCTGAAACCTCAGCCTATGTCTACACTCGCGGCTTCTTGCGCAAGTACAACTGTTCTTGCGCAAGAATCTGCAGAGCGTCCACACTGCCTGCCCGCTCTTGTGCAAGTAAATTTACAGCAGGGAGTGGTAAGCTCCTTGTGCAAGAGCTACACTCTTTTTTAACAGGTGTAAGTTCTCTTGCGCAGGGGCTCTTGCGCAAGAGGGCAGTGTGGATGCTCGGCAGGGATTTCTTGCGCAAGAAAGCCCTATGGCTAAAATTGCCATGACAGCTTTCTTGCACAAAAGAGTGTCCACACTGCCATGGGCACTCTTGTGCAAAAGCACAGCTCACACATGGCAGTGTAGACGTTTTCTTGCGCAAGACGTTCTTGTGCAAGAAGCCGCGAGTGTAGACATAGCCTCATTGTTCATTGAATATTGCAGTTGCCTGCCAAATTGAAGCCTTTGGTCAAAATCTGAAGGGCAGTTGCACTGACAGTGCTACTTGCATCTGGATAAATATGGAGTACATAGGACCTTTGAATTGGAAATTGTTTCGCATCTTGTCAGTTACAGCAAAATAGAACTGCCTGAATGCCTTGAAAACATTGAGGTTGTCGGTGAAAAACAATTTTTACTTATTTAATATTTGAATACTATTCCCTGGTTCTCAGAACTAAGAATATTTTTTATCATTAAGTGGCTTCTTATCAATACTGAAATGATTATTTGTTATGCTATAGTTCCAGTCTTTTCAACTTTCATAATGCCCATGTTCTTCCTGAATTGTGTTTTTATCTCTTCTGTTGGGTAGCCTATTTTATCATTATCAGCCTGAGAACCTGCTATAGCCACATTTATAGGGCCCCATCTCAGCTGCATCGCCAATGAAAAAGAGCTGTTTGGCTATTTTTTTTTTGTGTGTGTGTGTCTCATGTTTCTCCATTTTTCATAGCAGTTGAAATGGTAGTCTGAGCTGTCTGACAACACCATATTATTGGTACATATCTTTTACATAGTGCACATAGCGTGGAAGACATTGATCTTCACGTGAGTATGCATTACAAAATTGTGTTATGTTATCCGTATTCTTCCTGGACTGTGGTGAAAATTGAAGAAAAAATCCAGTAGCAGTTCTTCCACAGCAAGTGCAAACTATTTGACACCTTGCTGGCAGAATACGTTTGCCAAATGATAGAAACAAGGGCCACATGTGTTTGGTTCTACTTGCATCTTGGACAAAGCAGAGATTTTCTTGCCCCTTTTTCTCACATGGCAGTTTTCACTGATGAATGAAGATAAAAATACAAGAATAGCCATAATGGGGCAGATACTCAAGCCCAGTATCCTGTCTTCAGAGCCATCCCTAGCCATACAGCCTTGCAGGACACCACAATTACTCAAGACACTATAGTTACTTGTGGCTGGCTGGGACAAGATGGTAGCAATGTATGAGTGTCGTGTGTGGGGGGTGGAGGGGAGGAGGGTGTTTGTTGCACCTGAATGTGTGCTCTCTGTGTGCTAGGATCTCTGGGAAAGGCAGGACTTGTATGGATGGGGAGGGGGAATACCAGCGTATGACAAGTTTCTTCCTCATCCCTTAACCACTGTGTAAGGTATGTTTGTTTGAAGAGAGGGCAGTAGGCCAGCACTTAGCCCCCTTTTTGGGCAGCCACATAACCAGTATCCTTTGCTGCCTTGGGATTCTTCTTCCCCCCTCCTCCCTACCCACGGTGCTTAGGGGGTTGCATGTGACCCCTTGTGCCTCCCAGCATCACTCTGGATATGTATAGACTGCATCCC
>CM057846.1:142051468-142081774 GCA_030068395.1 Apalone spinifera
CATACCCTCTTTGTGTAACTTCTATGAAGTACAAGGTTAATGTGAGTTCACTGTATAATGCCATTGATTTATTTACAGTATAAGGTTGACATAGAGTTGTAACTAACATTAAGATCAATGCCTCCTACACATTTAAAACTAAAAGTGATTTTGTAAAAATGATATGGGTTTCCAATTCTATGGTGTCTCAGTCAGGGTACATTGCCTTGTTGAGGTGTCTCTACATTAGTTCAAGGTCACAGACTCATGGCTATCCTATATTATTTTAAATAACTTTTTTGATAATATGACAATTTAAACAGTAACTACTCTAATAAAATAACTTTATAAATTATAATGGACTCGAACTGTATGAAGAATGTAATACATTGTCAGCAATGCTGTCACATGCAAAGTTGGTGATGGACAATATATAGTTTATTCATATGAGGAACTGATCAAATATATCCTAATTTTTACATTTCTACTTGTATTCCATTGAGAATTCCTGTAACAGTACCATCAGGAGAACAAAGTTTCTCAAAACTAAATCACAATAAAAACTATCTCTGTTCTACTGCGAATGAGGAATGCTTGACTAGTCTTGTTATTCTTGCAATCGAACAAGACCTCACTTTGTCTTTGTCAGACAGAGTTATTACAGATTTTGGAGCCAAAAAAAGCCAGAACAATTTCTTTTAATTAAAATCAAATCCTTGTTATAACACCTCTTCAGAGTAATTTCCCATAGTTATACTGACAAATTTAAAATTAAATTATTTTATTCATTCTGTCAATAAATCTGAATTTTTCTGTAGTGCCACTTCTGTTCCCACAAACTCAATCCATCTTCTTATAGTGTGCTTAATTTGTTTAATCTGTTTTTAATAAAGTATATGTGGCATGTTTTCTAATTCTGTAAGCTTGTCTTTGTGTTGCTGAAAGTAATTCAAGCAGGTCTAGAGGCAACAGTTTAATGTACTGTATAGGGCACCTTAAATCCTAAGGATGGTCCTGCTTTTCTTCCAGCAGTAGCCAATCATAGATTCTCCAGAGGAAATGAACAGAACAGGTAATCACCAAGTGATCCATTCCCTTTCACTCATTCACAGCTTCTGATAAGCAAAAAACTAGAGACACCATCTCTGTCCATCCAAGCTAATAGTTATTGATGAACCTGTCATCCATGAATTTGTCAAATTCTTTTTTAAACTCTATTAAAGTCTTGGCCTTTACAACATCCTCTGACAAAGAGTTCCACAGGTTAACTGATATGAAGAAGTATTTTCTTTTATTTGTTTTATACCAGCTACCTATTAACTTCATTTTGTGACACCTCCTTCTTGTGTTATAAGAAGGAATAAATAGCCCTTTCATATTTATTTTCTCCATACCCATCCATGGTTTTATAGACCTGTGTCACATACGCCCTTAGTAATCTCTTTTCCAAGCCCCAAATCCCAATATTATTAATCTTTCCTCATATGGAAGCCTTTTCATATCCCTAATCATTTTTGTTGCCCTTTTCTGAATCCCTCCCAATTCCAAGCATCTTTTTTTAATAACCACATCTACTCACAGTATTCAAGATGTGGGTGTTCCATGATGGGTTTATAGAGAGACAGTATATTTTCTATCTTATTATCTATTCCTTTCTTAATGATTCTGAAAATCCTGTTTGTTTTTCTGGGTATGTCTAAACTACATGGCTCCATGGAGCCATGTAGATTAGTTTTCTCGGCAAAGGGAAATGAAGCGGCGATTTAAATAATCAAATCAAAATGGCCGCCATGCTGTGCCGATCAGCTGATTGTCGGCTCAGCGCAGCAGTCTAGACGGGGATCTGCTGACCCCAGAACCCTTAATCGGCAGATCCTTTATGCCATTTTCAAGGGGTTGCAGGCTGCCGTGGTCTTAGGGGCAGGCTGAGGGGTTTTTTTTTTTGCTTGATATTTTTTTGCTTTTTTTTTTTTTTTTGATTGACCGGCGGGGTTTTTTTTTTAAAGATTCCATGGCCACATAAAATTAGGAAACACTGTCCTCGATCATTTATGAATATGTTAAATAGGACTGGTCCCAGTACAGACCTCTGGGAGACACCACTATTTGCCTATCTCCATTCTGAAAACTGATAATTTATACCTACCCTTTTCCCCCATCTTTTCTCTAGTTACTATTCCATGACAGGACTGTCTTTCTAATCCCATGAAAGTTTACTTTACTTAAAACCTTGGGTGAGAGACCTTGACAAAGGCTTTTTGAAAATGTAAGTACACAATATCTATGGATTCCCCCTTGCCCACATACTAGTTGACCAACCTAAATAATTCTAATAGATTAGTAAGGTGTGAGGCATGAAACTCTTCCCCAACAAATTATGTTCACCTATATATCTGACAACATTGTTCTTTACTATAATTTGAACCAGTTTGCCCAATACTGAAGTCAGGCTTACTGGCCTGTAATTGCCACAATCAGGAGTCCTTTTATATTTTTTTTATCGTATTAGCTATCTTCCAGTCATTTGGTACAGAAGGTGATTTAACAGACTGTAGTTAGCAGGTTTTCAATTTTGCATGTGAGTTCTTTTAGAACTCTTGGGTGAATATAATCTGGTCTGGGTGACTTATTCCTGTTTAAATCATCAATTTATTCCAAAATCTCCTCTAATGACATGTCAGTCAGGGACAGTTCCTCAGATTTGTTACCTAAAAAGAATGGTTCAGGTTTAGGAATCTTCCTCACATCCACTGCCTTGAAAACTGATGCAAATAATTCATTTAGGCTATGTCTACACTACAGAGATAGCGCCCTGCCTCCCGCCCACCCTTCTTCCCCTCCCCTCCAGTAGTTTAATAAGCTTCCTTCTTCTGATGTACTTACATTTTTTAAAATGTTTTGAGTGTTTGGCTAGCTGTTATTTAAATTGGTTTTTTGGCCTTCATCACTCTATTTTTGCACTTCATTTGTCAGAGATTATGCCCCTTTCTATTTTCCTCACCATGATTTAACTTCCACTTTTTGAAGGATGCCTTTTTGCCTTTCACTGTTTCTTTTAGTTTGTTGTTTAGCTAGGATGGAGCTTTTTTGGTTTTCTTATATATATATTTTTTAATTTATGGTATACATTGACATTGAGTCTTTATAAAGTTTCCATGCAACACACATACATTTCATTTTTCACACAGTACCTTTAATTTCTGTTTTATTAACCTCCTCATTTTTGTGTAGTTCCCTTTTCTGAAATTAAATGCTACAGTGTTGGGCTGCTGTGGTGTTTTTCCCACCACAGGGATAGTACATTTAATTATATTATGTTATTCTATTACCAAGCATTAGACCTGACTATAACTTTGTCTCCTCCATACTTATATTTATTGATCATTTCAAAGTTCCTTACTGGAGTGAAAAACTCTAGTTACTACTATTCCAATATTTTTGTCAAATAATCTAGCCATTAGAGTTCATTTTCATCACTTGGATAATTGTTCCCATTAGTGATAAGTGCAATCAGTGGCTTCTAGCAGAGTACTACAATTCTGCTATTTCAAACAACTAAGCATTTGTTCACATGCATAAGTGATGACATCTCTGCTTTCAGGGAACATGGCTATGTAAAGTGGCCAGGCACTCTGTTGTGCAAGGAAAATTGAGCACAGCCCTTAGTGTTGGTAACTTTTTAGCAAAATGCCCTCTTACACACTTAGAAATGCTGTTTTGTCTTCACTGAGAGGAAAATGGTGTTATTCCATGAACAGTGGTCTCCATATCACCAACAATCATTTTCTGTTCACATTGCAGAGCTGGCAGAGGCAAGGTTTGTATAGTTTCCACTTCCATCAATATATTTCTGCATGAACTTACGAGAATACTTTTGCTTTCTGTTTTCTTTTGTGACATCTTCCTGAGTAGTTCAGTAAAGATGATTGTCTCTATGAATATTTTCTCAGATGTACTCCATATGATATGGTCCATTATTTGAACTAAACAATTGTGTTTGGAAACAGTCTTGATTATCTTACTAGTAATTTTCATATATGGTATATTGTCTTTTGTAGAGATGTGAATGTCTTAGAAATCGTTAAAGTTAGCCTAAATTTCACAAAACCATATCTTCATAGTAATCAATTTCTATTTCTGGGTTATCTCATCTGATTTGAAGAAGCATGTCTCTGAGAATATTTATCTTATATTTCTCCCATAGACTTCTTAGGGTTGGAAAGATCACACATCATAAACACTGAAGAAAAAAACCCTGATTTTTGCTAGTGATTCTGAAATTGAAGCATCATTCAAAGTGTGATACCAATGATTGTCATCTTCAAGCAGTTCTCGTCTTTGATAGGCTTCACAAAAAGTCTCATAGAGGTGACCATTAACAGTTTTCAGATCATTAAGAGAAGTAGATCCCAACAGTCTCAAGAAGAAGCATTCTTTATTGTTGGGATGAACAGTGTATATTCGTCCTGAAGCATCTGTTGATTTTGTACCATGAAATGATGGAACATCTGCTCCATTTTTTCTTCTCTGAAAGGTTTTTCTTGTTGTAGTCCAAGAATAGTATTTAGGAACTTAGGGTATCTCTAGGCCGCATCCTTCTGTCTGCAGAGGGATGCAGGTTAGGCAGGTCAACATTGCAAATGAGGCAGGGATTTAAATATCTCATGTCTAATTTGCATAAAAATGGCTGCTGCATTTTGCCGACTCACCACTTAGTCGGCAAAAAGCGGCAGTCTAGAGGGGGATCTGTCGAGAAAGAATGCCTTGTTTGACAGCTCCCTTATGCCTCCTGCAAGTCATCTTTACAGCATATCTCAAAAAACAATTGTAATTACTCTAGTCCTTGGAGGTTCCTGAATCCTTTGAAGAAGATTTTGTTCTGTGAAGAAAACTCTTTGCCCATTTTCTAATTGTAAATTTAAATGCATAGCAGTGGGATGGCTCTCACGAAACAGAAAATCAAAAATTCGACAAGCAGCCTATATTGTTCTAACTCTTTGAATTCAGGTTCATCCTTGCTCCTCACTTTTGTTTGTTCAAGCTTTTGAATGTCTGGTTCTGTAGCTTTGAAGTCAGCTTTCTCTTTTTTCTTCATTTTCATTTGCTTGAAGAGCCGCTTGTCTCCGTCTCTGTGAATCAAATCAATCTTGTCTCTGTCTAGCAGTTTCAACAATTTTTGATTATGTCATTCTTTTTTCATTTGATGTACTTGGATCCAAGAGCAGTCTTTCGTGTTTAGGCATTTGCAAAAATTTCTGTAAGTGTTACACTTTGTACTTTTTATTCACTTAAAATGGGAAAGTATATTTACTGGTATTTTCTTCACTGTTATTTCTTGTTTTTATAATTTTATATTGATTTTTGTTGAGTAATAAACAATAAAAGGACTTTAGTCAATTTGGTTTCCAATAACATATTCTTCCAGTTTTCAAACATTGAGCATTCATTTAGCTCTTTTTCTGTAAGTTTTATTGAGAAGTAATCATATTCCAGGTTCATACCATGCTTTTGGCTCATCTTGGTTCAGTCTCTTTCAATATTCTCTCAGCTATGTAAATTTTGAGGACAGTACATGATTTGGTGATTCTGTCTCATTTTGTTTTGGTTCATGAGAATCAATCCCATCCCTGGTACAACCAAACCCTTACATTGCTTTAAGTTATTATAAGAGGAAGCTTCATATCAAATTTGGTGGCCCTAGCTCTTACTGTTGAGGAGTCAAACAGCCAAACTCTCTAAAATATATAATAGATAAGGAAAGCCATCTTAGACATAGTTCAATATGTAAAATAATGAGTTCTTTTGACTATTTGTTGATTGAGACCTCTACATGTCAAACTCAAGTTTGGTTCATTAATCAAAAAAATAGACATATCTGATCAGTAGAGTAATCACTGGGGTTAAGCTTCCTGAGACCTTGTTTACGCTAAACTCCCCTGTTGATTGACTCTATGCAACTTCAATTACACATATAGCATATCTGAAGTCGACATACTTACAACGATGTCTTCCCTGTGGAAAGGTCAGTGGGGGCTGCTCTCCCATTGACTCCAGCTACTCATCTTTTCCTGGTAGAATACCTGAGTTGAGGGGAGAGTGCTCGGAGATCAATTTATCACATCTAAGAAGATTCGATAAATCAACTGCCAGTGGATCGATCGCTGCAGTGTCCATTCACTACATAGTGGAAACAAGACTTGAAAGTCTAGATTGCTGCAGCTTCTAGACTGGCTCCAGGTGAAAGCAGCAAGTGAGTCATATGCACACGAAACAAACAAAAACAAAACAAAACAAAACAAAAAAAGCAAAATCTACCTAAAATTAATGAGAAAAAATACTTTTGATAAAATAATGCAAAGCTTTTTAAAAAACAAATAACTCAAACATTTTAGCTACCTGAAAATACTATGAATAAAATGTATTTTGTATGTCTATTATTTATTATGTATCTTATTTTCTGTGCCTACAGGTCCCATTCATGGACCAAAACTCTATTGTGCAGGGTACAAACAGACAAAAAAATGTGATATCTGTCCCAAATAGCTTGCACTCTACATTCATTTGTGAAATTTATTCAGAAATTAACTTCTGTAGATCTGAATTTAAGCTTGGTTGCAAATTTTGTTACTTGCCATCTGAAAACTGGAATGTAGATTTGTTGGGGTTTGCTTGTTTGGGGGATGTGAGAAAACTCCAATCACTGTACAGTATTTCAACCACCATTTTCCTTGTATTTGATCTGCCTCCCTACAGCTTGCATAAGATGCTTATATTAGATATATACAATAATTGTTTTGGTTATTTGTCAAATATTGTATTAGTAGAAATAATTTGCAGTTAGCAAACAAGGCCTTTGAAACAATACTTCTGTGTTCAAAGTACCTAGCTTTTTAATCTTGTGGTTTATAAATGGTTCAACATATTGGAATTCTTTTTGTATTTAGAAATATGGCAGTTGTGTGTGTGTGTTTTGTGTCACGTGTTCTAGCACTTTATGTACATGTGATCAACATGTACTGTATAGCAGTGTTATCTTTCTTCCTTGTTTGTGGAGTCTGATCATTAATATATTTTAGTGCCCTGAAGGGTTTTTTGTTTGTTTGTTTTCTCATTCAAGGCTGAGCCCTGCAATGATGTATGTACTAGTTACAGGGACACTTCTAACAGACTCGTGAGACTGCTGTGATTATATATTATCTAACACAGCTTGCTGAGCTGAGCATGCTTTTTTAATGGGCAACTTTGACTAAAAGATCAATTCATTATGAAAATAAATCCTAAGTTATATGTATTTCATGTCAATACCATTTTTATTCTTTCCTTGCCACTGTGGAATCATATGCATGTGAAATGATTTAGAATTTTTAATTTAAATTTTATACACTGAATGTTGTTTTTTCTTTCACCTCCCCTTGCTGTACTTTGTTAGATCTATGTTTCCCAGTGGATGGATAAACAGATAGTTTCAGTACATCATTGTTACAGTGTAGTAACCACAGTCAGCTGTAAGTGTTATGAAGTGGAAATATTTATCTAGACTGCAATACAAGGTATCAAAGTCTCATACTAATATTTATCAAAAATCAGCTGAATCTATTGATAGGGTTTTTTCTTTTATCACATCAGGAGTGTAACAGATATTTTTAAAAAATACAATTACCACTTTATTGACTGGTTTTCATTATGGTTTACAGAGGTGCAGCAAGTTGTACAATTAATTACTATTAAATGAGAAAATTTGGAAAATTTTTGCTCTCTCCTTAAAATCGGTAAAATTAAGTCTAGTCAGACACAACAAATGTGCCTCATCAGACTATAAGCTTTCTACTGATGCTTTTCATTATTACTATTCTTTATGATTATTATTTTATTTTTAATTGCCAGCTCTTTTAATACAATCATTTATTTAGATTTCAAGCTGAAACTGGTATCTGTGGCTTTTATTTTTATTCAATTCCATTTTGGTATTTTAAAATTAAATATTCTCTGAATTTGTTCAAATTATATACACACTCTATGCCTTTTTATTTTAAATCTTTCAGAGCTATTTAGAATTAATCTAAAATATTTTACTTGATTTTTTGTTAATGTAATTTATATTTATTTTTAAGAAAATCACTTTTAACAGAATTCTTTAAGAAGACTGTCAACCTAGAACCACATTCTTGGGATGCATGTGTACACTCCATAGCATTCTTGTGAATGGTCCATGTGAGATTATCTAACGTCAGACTCCCCCAGTTTCTCCCTCCCCTTGAGAATCTCACTGACGCTGCAGAAGTGACTCAGAATGGACAATCTACTGAAAGGGTTTGAGTTTCACTGGTTAAATATTTGTGTAACATATGAAAAATATGTTTGCTTGCATCTGCTCTAACCTTTGCACAGTGCCCACTCTCGGTACTATGTCCATAGATTGAATCTCTGGTCTCTTTCTCTTCCATTTTAAATGCTTGGTGACTATTATAATTATCTATATCATTAGAATCGTAGAACACTAAAAATGGAAGGGACCTCAAGAGGTCATCAAGTCCAGTCCCCTGACCTCACCACAGAACTCAGTAACATCTAGCTCATCCCTGATAGGTGTCTGTCTAGCCTGCTCTTAAATATTTCCAGAGATGGAGATTCCACAACATCCTCTAGGCAATTTATTCCAGTGTTTAACCACCCTGACAGTTAGGACGTTTTTCCTAATGTACAGCCTAAACCTCCCTTGCTGCAGTTTAAGCCCATTGTTTCTTGTTCTATCCTCAGAGGCCAAGGAGTACAATTTTTCTCTCACCTTCTTGTCACACCCTTTTAGATACGTGAAAACTGCTATCATGTCCTCTCTCAGTCTTCTCCTTTCCAAACTAAACAAGCCCAATTCAGTCAGTCTTCCTTCATAGGTCATCTTCTCTAGACCTTTAATCATTCTTGTTGCTCATCTCTGGACCTTCTCCAGTTTCTCCACATCTTTCTTTAAATGTGGTGACCAGAACTAGACACAATACTCCAACTGAGGCCTGATCAGCACAGAGTAGAGCAGAAGAATGACTTCTCGTGTTATGCTCACAACACTCCTGTTAATGCATCCCAGAATCATATTTCTTTTATTTTGCAACAACATCACAGTATTGACTCATATTTAGTTTGTGGTCCACTGTGACCCCTAGATCCCTTTCTGCAGTACTCATTCCTAGACAGTTGCTTCCCATTCTGTCCGTGTGTAACTGATTTTTTCTTCCTAAGTGGAATACTTCGCATTTGTCCTTATTAAACGTCATCCTATTTACCTCAGACAATTTCTCTAGTTTGTCCAGATCATTTTGAATTATGACCCTATCCTCCAAAGCACTTGCAATCCCTCCCAGCTTGGTTTCATCTGCAAACTTAATAAGCATACTCTCTATACCAATACCTAAATCTTTGATGAAGATATTGAACAGAACCAGTACCAAAGCAGACCCCTGCGGAACACCAGGATTGTGAACTACCCTCTAAGAACAGTTATCCAGCCAGTTATGCACCCACCTTATAGTAGCCCATCTAAGTTGTATTTGCCTAATTTATTGATAAGAAGATCATGTGAGGTATCAAATGCCTCACTAAAGTCTAAGCATACCACATCCACAGCGTCTCCCTTATCCACAAGACTCATAATCCAATCAAAGAAAGCTATCAGAGTGGTCTGACATGATTTGTTCTTTACAAATCTTGCTGGCTGTTTCCTATCACCCTATTATCTTCCAGGTTTTTGCAGATAAATTCCTTAATTACTTGCTCCATTATCTTTCCTGGCACATAAGTTAAACTCGCTGATCTGTAGTTTCCTGGGTTGTTCTTAGTTCCCTTTTTATAAATGCCCTTTCCAGTCTTCTGGAATCTCTCCTATCTTCCATGATTTTTCAAAGATCATAGTTAAAGGTTCAGATACCTCCTCTATCAGCTCCTGGAGTATTCTAGGATGCATTTCATCAGGCCCTGGTGTCTTGCAGATATCTAACTGTGGTTTTTTTATTTTATCTTCTAAACCTACCCCATTCCCAGTAGTATTCACGATGTTAGGCATTCCTTCATCATCAGACTTCTTGGTGAAGACTGAAATAATGCCAGCATTAAGCACCTCTGACATTTCCTATTACTGTTTCTTCCTGTTTCTGTTTCTTGTTACTGTTTCTTCCTGTTACTGTTTCTTCCTCCTCACTGAACAATGGGCTTACCCTGTCTTTGTTCTTCCTCTTGCTTGTAATATATTTATAGAAAGTCTTCTTGTTTCCTTTTTTGGTTGTAGTTAGTTTGAGCTCATTTTGTGCCTTTGCCTTTCTAATCTTGCCCTGCATGCCTGTATTGTTTGCTTATATGTTTTTGCTTATTGTCTTTTTTTCTTAACATTTCCTGGCTAGCTCATCAAATCTGTTACATCAAAAGTCAGGCTTTGGTGCACCACTAGAACAACCTACTTATTGCCCCATTAATCTGTTCTTCCTGTAGGGTTGCCAGGTTCATCAAAGAAATACTTGAAGGACACAAATACAGCCTTCTAATAAATGATTGACACAAGCATTATTCTTTCCAAAACTAAGTATTTTAATTAATATAATTAATAATCCCTAATAATCTAGAAAAAAAATCAGACATAAAGCTATTATGGAAAGTTAAAAGGCATTCATTGTACTCTGTTACAAACTGCCAGTCTACAACAGATTGCTGACTGTAGTTCTTAAATTTACATTTCATTTTACAGAAGTAAATTATAATTAATAGTCATACATTTCAAGCATACACATATTCATATTAATGGTACACTATACTGCCTCACCCTATACTTAATATTAGTGGGCTTAATCTGTCCACTGACTTTTAGCTGATGCTGCTGTTTTTTCAGGTTGCGCCGCACCATTCTGTTTTGCTCTGCTTTATTCTGCTTCTTTAAGGGAATGTATTGGCATTCACATGGCTCTACCAGTCAGCACTCAGCCTGAGCCAGAAAATATAATGATCCAACTAGCGGACCAAATTCTGGTCATGTGACATCTGAGACACACTGCATACATGCTAAGGATAGCTCTCTACTTGATCTCTCTGTCTGCTCTGCTCCTAACTGTCCTAACCATCTTTACCATCTGCATTTTATACTTTTTACTTCGTATGTGTATCACTTGTTGTTTACAACAGATTTATGCTGAACCTGTTTGGCTTTCTGCTAATTCTGTGGTTATCTTTTCCCCCTCAGATGAACTGTTGGACAACTTTCAGCACTGAATTATCATTAACCTGCTGCTTCTAGTGGGGGAGTGACTATTCAAAAGGGAAACGAGGGACAGAAAATGGAATCCAGGGAATCTCTGCAGCATCAATCTATGGGTTGAGCCTCTAAAATCCAGTACTCTCTGGTCCAGCAACATCCATGGTCCAGAAGGACTACAAATATTGTTGGACCACAGAGCCTCAGCTAGCCAGGTTCAAAAGCACAGCCCAGGCTGGGGTGGCAGTCGGGGAGCCCAGCCCCAGTGGGCCCAGTGCAGTTGAGAGTACAACAGTGCCTAGGGCTGATGGCAAGGAGTGCAGCCCCAGTCAGGGCTGGAGGTAGTGGGGCTGGGGGCCAGGAGCACAGCCCCAGATGCAGCTGTCAGGAGTGCAGCCTCTCTGGGACTGGTATGGTGGGAAGTGCAGTCCAGACCGGAGCTCTGTCTTCCTATCTCTTTCTCTCTCTCCCTCTATCTCTGACACTCAAGTAGAGTACAGACTGGACAAAGAGGAAAATCTTGTCTATAGAAATTCCTTTATAACTTTAATGAAAGAGACTAAACCAAGATGAGCCAGAAAAAATAGGATTTACCTAGAATAGGATTGCTTCTCAATAAACCTCACAGAACAGAGATAAAAGGGAGAAGTGTTCTGTTTTGGCACAGCTAAATCAGTGCTGAAGGTTTGAAAACTAGAACACAGTGTTAATGGAATTCAGACTGATTATAGCCTTTTTCTATTAAAACATAGGCTATGTCTAGACTTCAGAGTTTTATCAGAAAAAGATAAGCAAATTGCAAACTGCAATTTGCGTATCTTTTTCAGCTTTTTTTTCCGGAAGTGGCTTTTCTGAAATTTGGCCCATCTACATGGGGCCACATTTTGGAAAAACCTCCTCTTTCAGAACATCCCTTATTCAGAACTAAGAGGAATACAAGGATGCTGAAAGAACATGCCTGTTTTTTCAGAAACAGTTCCAAAAAAAGTGGACATGTTCCCTGGACGCAGCAGAGCTTTTCCGGGATATCTCCAATATCCCAGAAAAACTCTGCAGTCTAGACATAGCCATACTGAATGATAAGAGTTTATAGGGATGAAGAAAAAATACACTAAATTAACTTAATAAAAATATAGCCATTTTGATAAAACATATATATTTTTCTTTTATTAAAAAAAATTGAGTCAAGGATCCGAGCAACACTGGGTAAATATGCCAATTTCAAAATATTTAAGATTATAAGAGGGAAGATTATTATAGTTAGCATATTTGAACAAAGATGGGAGAAACAGAGGATATTATCTGTAATGCAAATAATTCTTAGGCAATAGCCTAAAGCATTTTAGAATATGAGTTTATACTTACAAGAGCTCAGCTACAATTAAAAAATTCATCCAGCTTTTTTTAAAGAATGAGTATCTATGTCTTGGAAGAGGATTAAAATCACTGGATAAAATGAGGTATAGCAAAGTCCTTTTTCCTACAGGATTTGCCAAGTGAAATCAAAAGTAGTCCTTTGTCTTCGCCACTAAACAGAGCAACCCTGAAATATAAAATCCATTTCCCCTTATATTACAGATGTCAAAATAGCTTGATCATATCTACAGTTGTGGATCCATATAAATATAGTTCTAAGATATCTCCTTTCTTCAAGGTTATAGCCCAGAGCTCAGTGAAATTTCCCAGGTTTCATTTTGCTCTCTTGTTACACGGAGGTTTGCAATAGCTGGCAAGTAAGAAAAAATTGTAGGTGTTTTTATATCCACAGTGGTTATAATAGAGTTTATAACATCCCCTCGGATAAATTGTGACATAGCAAAATCCATTTTTTCAACAAAATTTGCTAAGTGAAATCAAATGTAATTCTTTGTCTCGGCTGATAAATAAACCCTGAAATATAAATTTCATGTCCCTTTATACCGCAACTTTTGTTGATCATATCTACAGTTGTTGATTCCTATAAATATAGTTCTGAGATGTTTATTTTCCCCAAGGTCGGGACCTGTAGCTCAGTGAAATCTCCCAGGTTTCATTTTGCTCTCTTTTTTATATGGAAGTTCACAGTTGCTGATAAATAGGTGGCAAAAGAATTATAGGGGTTTCTATATCCCCCAGTGCGAGCATTAGAGCTAATAATAGCTCATGGCCTCAAGGTACTATTTACAAATTGTGCATTGCTCAGTGAAAGAGAGCAAACTGAGTAAAAGCAGTAGTCTGGGAGGGCGAAATCCACAAGTGGATTTTGTTCAGTGAGTGAGAAGCAGTGAGACGATCACTTGGGATATGCAGAGAAATAGGGTGGGAAGGAAAGGGTGCCCAGTAGCAGGGTGCAGAAAACTCAGAGGCTACGTCTAAACTACATGGCTCCATCGACAGAGCCATGTAAAATAGTTTATTTGGCGTAGTCAAAGAAGTGGGGATTTAAATAATCCCTGCTTCATTAAAATAAAAATGGCTGATCCGGCACAGCGCGGCAGTCTAGATGTGGTGTGGTCAACAAAGGAAGCTTTTGTCAACCACTCTGGTATGCCTTGTGAAACGGTACAGCGTGGTGGCCATTTTTATTTTAATGAAGCGGAGATTATTTAAATCCCTGCTTCTTTGACTATGCCAAAAAAACTATTTTACAGTACATGGCTCTGTCGATGGAGCCATGCAGTCTAGAATGTGCACACATCTCTGTCTCTATTCCTTGTCTGCTGCCTATGTCACAAACACTTTTTGATGAGGATTGGAGGAACAGGTTACATCTCTGTGTAACTTGTAAACTCCACCAACATCTAAATAATTCTTAAAAAGTTTTTTTTTACAAGGAACAGTACCTTAATTTTAGACTTTGTTGTGGTTTTGGAAGAATCTTCTTTTTGAATATATCCTGTAGTGCTCTCCTTTTTGGTCTTCCATTGAAG
Source organism: Apalone spinifera (assembly GCA_030068395.1). Lineage (NCBI taxonomy): Eukaryota > Metazoa > Chordata > Testudines > Trionychidae > Apalone > Apalone spinifera. The sequence continues at coordinate 142,065,587 of CM057846.1, forward strand.
CCTTGAAATTCTTCTTCATTAGAAGACCCCTCCACAAATAGCCTTTTGCCCACAAATTTCTCCATGTTCTCTTTAAAGTTGTAGGCTTGACAGCAGACCAGGCACACAGTACCATTACTGAAAGTCTTTTGGATTCTCCATTCAAAATTGAGCAGCTTCCTCATAAAATCCCTTCTATAGATGACTTTTAGGTTTTAAATAATTCCCTGATCTGTTGGCTGAATAAGTGAGGTGACATTTATAGGCAGGAACACCATGAAAATAATGCTAGAAACAAGCTCTGCTTCAGAAGGATGAGCTTGTGAGACATCTGAAACCAGAATAACCTTTGTGTCTTCTGGCACTCCAAGTTCTTTCAGGTGGTCTTTCACAGCAGGAACAAAGTTAGGGTGGAACCAATACAAACTTGTCCTTGTCTATCCATACATTAGGCTGGATATTGTACTCTACTGGCAGATGGACAATACCCTTGAATGCTCTTTGTCACTTGAATTTTGAAACCACTCCAACCTTGTTTTCGTGTGTGCCAGCAGCATTTGCATGTTAGCAGAGTGAGGTGGTTCTTGTTACTCTTGAATCCAGGAACACCAATCTCACCTGCACCAGCAAGAGTTGAAGATGGCAGGCAAAAGAGCCCAAAGAGTCCCATTTCATCAGTGTTGTAGAGGTTCTCTGGGGTTATGCCATGCTCCCAGATCAGCTTCTTAAAAACATATAATATTTCTCTGTGGCCTCATAATCAGTTGACTGTTTCTCTCCAGAGACATCATGACTTCTGATACCATGTCACATCTCAAAGCATGACAATCAACCATCAGAAAAAATGCAGGGTTTGGTCATTTCTGTTTGCTGATAAAGGTCTTTGACCTTTTCAATCAACATTGGGCTGGAAATTAGAGCTTCCTCGGAGCAAGTCAAGGAAAACCATTTTTTACAGCACATTGTCTAATGGCTCCAGTTTTGGTTTATGCAATGTACGGCATTTCTCAATTGCTTTGCTTGTCTCCGCACACAAATTTAATCAGGCCTGCCTTCTGTACCTTAACATCGTAAATTGTTGATGAACCAGCACCAAACTCTTGCATCAATTGGCTCCTGTTTTCTCCTCTTTCAGGTCTCCTAATTATGTCAAATTTCTGAGTTATAGTCAACATAACCCATTTTCTTTTCTGTCCTTTGCCTGTTGTTAGTGTATTGCTAGTCATAGTACTGCATTGTACTATATTCAGAGGCAGGACTGTACTCTCTGGCAGGACAAGTACAGCATTTACTGCCACAATTTGCAAATGCAATTTCCGCAAGTGCCAGAAAATGATGTTGGATGGCTAGCAGAATTGTTCGTATTAACCAGTGGGGAACTATATTTCTGTTTATGGGGAGATGCTTGTTAACAGAGTTTTCTGGATATTCAAAAGCAAGATAACAAGGCTTATACTGTATGTGTCAGTGACTTTAAGGTAAAAAACCTTCCAAGATTATATTGTCGTGAAAAAATAACTTTAGAAACCCGGAAATTTAAATGTTAATTTTAAATCTAAACATATGAAAGTTCATAATATGGAAATCCATAGTTTGAAATCATGAAGATTGAATACTTATGCGAACAGTCTTTGGGGATAGTGATGTTGAACAAGCCTCTATATCTCTCACAGTTTACCTGAGAATTATGAAATTAAGTCCCAATTAATAAATGTATATTTTGTTAGACGTGCCCCATAATTAGATATCCTTATTTGGAGAGTAACCATGAAGTAGACTTTTCTGGCAAACAAGTCTAATCATTGATGATCTTTGTCATTAGAGGTAGACTTTAGCAGGACCTGCTCAGCCATTTCATTTGCTGTTGTAACTACTAAGAAACCTGGCACAGGATTAATAAAAAATTGTTCAAAACCCTATCAGCTGTTCTTGGAGGGGAACTGGAGTCTGCCATAACATTTGCAGAATCAAAATTTTCAATAATAGTATGACTCTTCCAGCGACTTCTGCCTTCAATAAGTCAAGCAGTTTGTTCCACATGTCCTGGAACACCTCTGCTTGTATTTCTAGTATAAAAGTTTCACTCCTCATCAGCTCCTGGAATGTTTTAACAACCTCTGGAATGGAGAAAGATGTTTCTAGAAAAACCTTTCAACAGGAGATGAGGAGACAATAAGTGTAGAAGACCTGATATGTCTTCTACCAGCTCTTGTGAGAAGATTAAAAGCTTCAGAGGGGTAGCTGAGTTAGCCTGTAACCAAAAAAAACCCCTTAAAAAACAACAAATAGACTAATAGCACCTTAAAGACTAACAAAACATGTAGATGGTATCATGAGCTTTTGTGGGCACAGCCCACTTTTTCAGATGACAGGAGTTTGTAGTTTACTATAGAAAAGTGGGATCAAGAAGTGTGTTTTGGCAACTGATGGAGGAATTGTGTAGGAAACCTAAGCATTGATTTTGTCATGAAGCCAACATAATGGCCTGTTGAATATCCCATAGATTCCAGTATGGCCAGAGTGGGTTTACATATTATGATATTGGCCTCCTATAATACTTTTCTTCTCAGAATGGTGTAGTGTATCCAAAGGAGTTAGTGGTCTCATCAACAATGGGTTACTAAGTGATGACTGATTATTATAACAGTTAGCAACAAACACAGCCTAGCACTGAGGTTGTAACTGGTGATAGTGCCATACAGAAGACTCAAAGAGGTAGCCACATTAGTCTATAACTTTAAAAAAACAATGAGTAGTCCTGTAAACTCTCATCTAAGGAAGTGGGATTCTTTTTCACGAAAGCTCATGATAATGTGTGTGTGTGTGTATATGTGTTTGCTTACGGGCAGAAGAAAGCAGCTTCTAGGATTTGATCTCTGTCTTTTTAAATGTTCTCTTAACTTCTTAACTGAGTCATCTGGGAAAGGAAATAAATGTCTCTTCTCAACCGTGTTGTGGTAGCCATGTTGGTCTGCTCACCACCACTCTGAGGGTATATCTAGACTGTACTCTAAAATTGAAATAGGCTATTTCAAAATTCGGTGTGTCTATATGATGCCAAATTTTGAAATAAAGCACTATTTCAAGACATCCCTTATTCCTCGTGGAATGAGGTTTATAGGGATGCCAAAATAGCACATCCGTTATTTCAAAAATTATTTAAAAATAGTGGACGCGTTCCTTGGATGCACGGTAGCTCCAGTATCCCGGTATCCCAAAATAGCCTTGCAGTCTAGACGTACCCTGAGAGTTTATGGCCAAAATAGTACAAGAATATTCAGAGAGGTCTCAGAGTCCTCAGAAGCTAAGTAGTATCCTCATATACTCAAGAAGGTGCTGTCTGAAGCCAATTCTCTCAATTTCTTCCTTGAGGTAAAAAAATGAACAAAAAGCACTTGTATTTGCAATGCCTCTCTCAAACAAAATAAACAGTATGAATTAGCAATCAGAGCTGCTTTACAAGTGCCATATTGCTTAAATCCAAGGGATTTCTGCATAGCGAATGCAGCTGAAACAGCAACAAAAAAAGAGGAAAAAATTCCATGGGGGATGAGTGTTACTACAACTAACGTAATATATTTAAAATAATGGAAAAGGTCTTTATGTAGACATGAAGCTGTGAAGACATGGGAAACGCCAACATTTTCCACAGTGGCAAGAAAGAATTGAGACGGAGGCCAGGTGGCTCCTCCCTTTATGTCATGTTGCCTGTTTGCATGAGGACCTGCATAGCACACATGCCACTGCCATTACTGCTACCAAAAGTCTCCATTCTGAGTTCAATGGGCATTTACACACAGAACATGGAATGTATATGTGCACAAAATCTTGAAAAAACCCTATTCTTTCTTCTTCAAAAGATTGTCCACACTGATTCTACTCTTGGGTTTTTTCTACACTGCTGTACATACCCATGTTCTAGACCAAGGGTTCCCAAACATTTTTCTCTGAGGCCCCTGTGCAAAGTGAATAGGTTTGGGGTTGGTCCACCGCTCACCTGAACACATACCTACACACTTCAGACAAGCTACCTAGCTTGGAATCTATTTGCCCCCGAATGCATACTTCAGGGACTTAAGTGTGAACAACAGGAGGTTTTGCATTCTTGGATACCTATAGAGGCTGCAATGTAGACATACTAGCAGTGAGTCTTAGTTGGAGACTTACTGCAGAATAAACTTTTCCTCTAAAATCCATGTCCTATGGATTTTCTTTTCTGGGAGTGTATCTGGATTGTTATTCTAATCTCTGCTAGATGGCCTGAATGACTAGGGACTGTGGCTGGGATGCTGGAGGAAATATTTATATCATTTAACCAGCACTTGGTATCTCCTGTCGGTATAATTAGAGGCAGTGAGGATGGAAGCAGAAGTACACCCATATAAAGTTTGTTGTTTCTAGGAGCCCTTTATTAATTGGTAAGGTTATTCTCCCTGACAGGGAAACTGGGGAATGTCCTGGTTTGCTTGATGACAGAGAAGGGTCAGCACCTGACTGTACCAGAAACAGCATGATGCTTACTATGTGAAGTGTCTGTCATTTCTAGTATAGTCTTACAGATTGGGCAAGTCTCAGTCTTGAGGCTGTGGGAAGGTATAGCCTTAGGGAAAGGTTTGCACTTCCTGCTGTGAAGCAAAGATCCGAGTTTCCCTGATTACTGGAATAGTGCATCTTATGACCCCACTCCTGCACTGAAGGTGGAGCAGAGGCAGAAGTCTTCTAAGTAGCCATTAAGGGTGACACTGCAGCTCACCAGGGCACTTTGAGAAACACTGACCTAGATGAAGGGGGACTACAGTGGTTGCACTTTAAAATGTTGTTACTTATAGTCATTTTCAAATTGATTCCATGGAAATTGCACTTATTGCTCTTTTGAAGCCCCTATATGGCTCCAAATAACATCTAACTAATATACTCTGTTTCAGTTTATTTAAATCATTGGAATTCCTATGTAAGTGTTTGCACAAATCTGGATTTATACTCTATAGTCTTTCTTCCTGATTAACTCATCCTCTTTGAGTTAATTTATTCTTCACACAGTAAATTCCAGTGATTTTTCTTTGTTTTGTTTCCTTACTTTCAATTGTATAGTACATGTCAAAGATCTTCCAGTTTCATATCAGAGGAATAGTTTTTCCATGTTTCAAAGTGAAAAATCATATATAATGATTCCATTTTGGAACGGAATTCTCCATTTCCTTTCCAGATTGTTTTTGGCCCAGACTTTGATTTTCAGCATGATACATAATTAAAACTAGATCAGTACTAGAGGAAATTAATTTATCTAATTAATTAATCTAATTAATAAGAATAAGAAAACAGTCTTTGAGTCACAATCTCCTTTCAAAATGTCTCACAGTCAGGCTATGTCTACACTACAGAGGGTTTTTTTTTTTAAAATAGTCGTTTTTCCGGAAAAAAAACCTCACAGAGCATCCACTCCTCAAGAGCGTTTTTGCGCAAAAACATAAGAAAGAACAGAGGGTTTTTTTCCAGCGTAGGTATTCCTCATTCTATGAGGAAGAACACCTTTTTGAGAAAGAGCTCTTTCTCAAAAAATGTGTGTGTGGATGGGGAAAAAGGTCTCTTTTTCAATGCGCTTTTGCAGTCTGGACACGCTCTTGCGCGAGAAGGTTTTGTAGAAGATCTCTTCTGGTAAAAGTTTCTTGCACAAGAAGCCTGCAGTCTAGACTTAGCCTCAGAGAGATTAGATTAATTTTAAGACACACTGTTAAATTTGTTGCCAACTGATGAATAGAGGTTTGATGTTGATCAAAAGGTATGTAAAAATTGCTCTCAATGGATAATTGACATTTATTTTAGGGCTAGAAAAAATAGAGAAGATGACAGTCATCTTTGACTGGAAGTTAGATTCTGAATAATAATAATTTAACTTCATATAATTTTACTTTGACCTCTATCAATCAGTTATTTTCATTTTCCAATTGGTAATCCAAATAATTTATCCAATGTTAATTGAAAAAAATAATCAAGGTACTATCTGTCACTCCCTCTAATTAGTGGTCAAATTATCTCTGAAACCCAACCCTTTGAGAATAATGGATTCTATAAGGCATCATCAAAGTTCATCTTTCAACATTTATTTTAAGTTGACTGTTGTATTTGGATCGCTAACATAACTAAAACTGGGACACATTCCCACCTGACTGGGCTGTGTAGCAAACCAGGAGGGGTTTTGTGAGGGCAAAGTCTTTCTTCAAACTTTATGGTATAGTATTGGCCATGTAGCAGCAGCTGTTGTTCCTTGATTTCTCTAGCATTGGGATTTTTGGCCACAGTCAACGTCAGCCCTTCTTCAATAATTTGTACCACTCATATGTCAACTGCTTACAGCTTCCCAAATCCACTCAACACATATCCTTATGCCAACACTATTGCTTGCATCACAGTAGCCCTTGCCTCATACTTGATTCAATGGTTTGGAAGAAGAGAAGTTGTACCTTATGGTACAAGGACTTAGGAGCTCTGCCGTCTGTCCACACCTTTTTTTCCGGATGTCCTTCCATAGAGCTGATTCAAATTCCAGTTTATCAAGGAACCAGGTCCTCTCTTGAATAAGTATCTAGTCTAAATCACTTGCCAATTGTGACAACATAATCATATTCCTCTCTCTTTTATTACATTCACAAAAGCTGAGTCCCTTATCTATCCAGATTTAGTAAGCAATGTTTTTTTGCCATCATTGAAGTAGCATTTATAATAGTTACTTTTGTAAATAACCAACTCAGTTAATTTTATTTTAACTGCCTATTTAGCAGCAGCCCTTGTTCCTTGATTTCTCTGCCTTTGGGAATTTTGGCCACTTGATCCATATAATCCTTCTGACTTGTGTGCATGGCAACAGGAGTAGAATAGCCACTAGTGACCAGCAGCCAAGAGGGAGAACTCTCCCTTGAAGATTTCAGTTACGTACTCTACAGTTTCCAAAATTACATTGAAACACTAGATCCAATTCTGTGGTGGGATTATGGTTCTTTAAAGCGGTTCATGTGAAAGAAAGGGGCAGAGAGCCAACTATGTAAGGGCATCCTCAAGAAAAGACCCATGGAATCAGAGCACCACATTCAGCTTCTTGAAACTCGCACACCTTTCCTGTGCTTACTGCCGTTCTGGTTCAGAGGAGAACTTTGTCCAGTTTGAGCCAAATGACTTGTAAAGTCTATAATAATAGAAACTTAGTGTGGTTTCTTACTGTTTTTAAAAATTGGGTTGTTATCCACTATTATCCATGTGCTCTGACATCTGAAAAAAATAATTACCAGCTTGAAAAGCAACTGGTTTATGCTTGTCTTCTCTTTGATTGTTAAAGTGGTATAGAGTCTCAGAATCCTATATGGGTCATAGCTACTTTAGACATCCAAAAATAGCAACAGTAGCCAAAAATCAGCTCTCTCATGTTCCACTAGCCAGGAGACTCCTTCCTCTTATTCTTGGTCTTAGCTATGATCATTTATCCTTTTGACATTTCTGAAGTGGCTTGCTCCATTGACCTGTATGATGGGACTGATTATAAAGGCCACAGAAAACTTTCAGCTAAAGCAACCTGCAATATAATATCTCAGGGTAAAGACGGTTCACTGAGAATGTTATACCTCTTTACTATTATCTGTGCTTCCCATCCAGTTAAAAAAAGTCCAGATTCTCCTCCTCAGACACCTTATTTCTTACACTAAACATTACAATTAGACCATTCAAAATCAGGAGAGTGCTTTATCACAATTAAATGCATATTTAATTCAATGTAAAGATTACTGTGTCAGTTTATTGTGAAAAGGTTACATCGAACATCAAAATAGTTAGTGAATGCTTGAGTTCATATTTTCGTAATGACTATAATCCATCCCAAGGCAGACGGAGTTCCAAACTCTGAGTTAGGTACAATTCATGAAGCCTTCCATTTCATCTAAGATCCTCAATCCTCTGCAGTAGAAATAACCAAGTGATAACTTTCCCTGACAGAAATTCAAATGGCTGGGAGAACTGTCTGGAAGAAGTGGCTTAGGGGTTTTTTTTTCTTTGATATGACATTTTTACTTCCTTTATATGCATATACATTTATGTATGTAAAAGATTGCTCTACTAAACGCTGTACCATTATGTATTAATAAAACTGATGAAATATACTAGAGTAAAAGCCCTTTTAAATCTTTATTCTGGTCTGAGAGTGATTAATATGATCCATTACTTTACACATAAAATACTTGGCAAACCAGTTATCTCTCTTTTGCAGATCAGGGGAACCATTACCTTCTCTGTTCCCTCTAGCTTCTGTGGAATCTGTGAAATTCAATACCTCTTTAAGATCACAAGATGTAAATCTTATTGTGATAAGAAACGAAAGCTTGCAAGATCTGGCATCACATAATATATCTTTAATGTCTTAAAACGATTTTTACTTTTAAAAAAGAAATGAATTTTAGTGCTCATGACGGGTTTTGAATTGACAATATTAGAAACTAAAGTCCTTTATATATCTGCCTCAGTAGTAAGGCCAAAGCAATAGCAATTTAACCTTCCTCACACAGATCCATCTCTGTTGCTTGTGGAATGTTGGAGGATCAGTGCGGGAGGGGAGCTTGTATTGCTCCTCTGCAGGGGCTAACAATAGGAGTGAGAGGTAATTCAGTCTCCATGCCCATTTAGCCTTTACTTTTCACAGGAGTCAGCCATTTTTTTTGGCACAAGTAGAGCAATTACCATTAGGAAATCCACTTTTACCAACAGATCTCACAATGTGGTATCTGTGATACTGCAATTATCTCCTGCTCTAAGCACAAGGAGATAGTGTCATTATTTTTGGTGTCAAGATATAACTTTTTAGTTGCTGACAAAAACTTAGGGCATCTGAAGGAAAAAATATGCTGTGAGCGAGTTACCAGGACACTCAGAGGAAAGACAGATACAGAAATGTAATTGAGCAGCAGACCATAATTTTATTAATTTAACAATGGTGGGAGGTGATATCCATGCATACCAGGTATTTAACTAAGTCTAGGGCAGTATGACAAGTCTCACACAATGTAACCAATCTCTTAGGTTAGACCTTTTTTAGTCTATCTATAGAACTTATCTGACTTCTAACTCCTCTTGCCCTCCTCTCTGCAAGGGGGTAAGAGTAATAAAGGGGGACTCAAACTGTTACATCTTCAGGTCTCCCCTTATTCTAAATAAAAGGTCTACTACTAAAATCCTGCATCTTATTTACATCTAGGAGCTGACCCTTTGGTCTTTATGCATATGGGCCACTGGGGATGCCAACAATTAGTTTGGTTGCAGCCCCCTGTTCACCCACTTCTTGGGGCCTATGTCCCATCTGCTACAATCCCTAAGGTTTCCAGCACTTTAATGATTGGGACATTAGATGGATTTAATTCAAACAACAACATAAACAGAAGAGGCATGAATTTTTCCCAGGTCTACTGGAAGGTGACATAGCAGAGGAAGAATTGATTGCTCTTAGGGAAACCATTAAGAATAGCTATCTATAAATATCACCCAGAGGGATGTCAAAGATGAATGCATGGAGAATTTGGAAGAACATAAGGAAAACATAAGGCAAAGATTAAAAATAATAATAATTTGGAGTGATATGAGCTGGAGTTCTGATTGCTTGTTTAACAAGCCGTAAACATTCACTTCATAAATACTTATAAAATCAAATACTTGGGGCAAAAGGATTGATCATAGAGATGGCTGGAAAAAAATTAAAATCCCTTTCCATGAGAAAATGCACGTTTTATTTTTTCCTTCAATATCAGGACAAAACTTTTTTTAAAGAATTCATTAGAAGAGAATTCCAAAATAATTCTGTGGGGAGAATGAAAACAGATTTTCTTTTAGGATATAAGCTCCCTACCTGAAAGGCTTTCTGCAGTCAGAAATTAAATTGACAGGAATCTTCCAGATGTTCACACAAAGGGCTATTTTAGTCTTCCAAATTGGAAATCAATTTTTTTTTGTAAAATTGAACATTTTGTGTAGAAATTTTAATTTTGTTAAGGGATATTTTCAAAAAAAAAAGTGACAGAAAAATTCTTACCAGTCTCATTAATGGCTGTAACAGAATATAATTATATATGCTGGTGGCCAAATAAACCCCTATAAGGCTATTAAAAAGTCAACATATATACACATTTTGTTATCTTATATTCTACAGTTGTGTGCTATTTTAAATATTTAAATATAGGAAAACAATGTTATATCTTAGGTATGTCTAGACTACATGACTCCGTCGATGGAGTCATGTAGTCTAGACATACCTTTAGATACAACACTGTGGATTTTTAATGGTCACAGCTGTTCTTGAAGTTTTCTTCCAATCAAAATTATTATCTTGTATAAATATCAGTAAAGAAAAGTAATATGGAAATGTACCATATCAGGACCTGATCCATGGAAGAAGCCTTTGGTTCAAACTCAGTGTTTCCTAAGATAGATATGACTAAGAAACTTAACTTGCCAATCAGAGCTCCTGCATTAACTAAACTCACAATGCCAAAATATGATTCCTTTGGGGTGCTTAATGTACTGTAAAATTCCTTGGCAGACATGAAAGAGTCTTTCTGCAATTTTAGAGATTTAGCTGTGAAATTGTCTTGTCTATTAGTTACATTGTCTTTTTCTGTTTGTCTACCAAAGTAGTAGTTGCAGTGTTTAGAGCTTACCATTATTTTTCTATATAAAAGATCCACACTGTGGGATAATCTTTAGTGATAAAAATTGGCGTGTCATTCTTTAGGGGATAAATTTGATTAAAAAGGACACAATCCGCATATACTGTTTATATAAAGATGACTCCACAGCCTACTTTCATCAGTGTACTAAAGAGTTTAATTTGCAGAGGAGACAACATTAGCGATATCTCTAATTTAGGAATAGATTCAAGCAGATGTTTAATTAAATTGGAATAGACTGTAAATAACATTGCAACTGCTAGTAGTTGACTTCCTACATACCTAATTGTTTTTTTGACATCATTACCAATAGTTATGTCTTGAAAATTTTCAAGCTACTCAACAGACATATTAAGGTTAGCTTGGAGTGAAGTTATGGGGACACAAACAAACATAAATTGCTGCAAGGACTTTGCCATAGTAGAGCAGTGTTTGGGGTCAGAATCTTTACCCTGTTTAAGCTCCCTTTGTGCCAGTCAGAGGGGCTCTATTAATTTTGTTGTGAGACTTTTTCAATGAAACCAATGGAAGTGAATTGCATTTTTGTGAGGTTTTGCTCATCTTTTCAGAGTGAAAGGAAACTTGTATGAGTTAAAAATAGATCACTTAGGGATTTTTGTTTTTGTTTCATTTTATTGTCTAGTCTGAGGCAAGACTGAGCAAGAGATTAATCTAGGCTATGTATTAGGCCCCCTTGAAGAAATATTTTTCCCACATTTGTGAGAGTAGTACCTAATAAAGCCCTGGTGGGAACATAGACTCATTTGCTATCTCTCCTACTGAAGAGAGAGCTCAAGTGAATGATCATATTTTGTTGTGTACAATTGATTTTGTCCCTTCAGTGTCACCCTGATCACAGTTAGGAGATGCAGGCCAAATGCTCAGAGAACAAAGTGTAACATTAGATTGGATTTCAGGATCTCTCTGTTCATCTTAGAGCATTAATTTACTCTAACTTTTGGTTCTGGGTTCTTATTATTTTGATAAGGCAATTATATATAGGTTGTTCTGTATCATACTCAGCCATAGATACATTTAATACAAGGTCAGATCAGAGAGGCAGGGCTTGGACAATTGATCCACTTTTATTTATGCATGTCCACTTTTATTTATGCCCCTTTTATTATACATGTTCTGGGGAACATGTTTCTTTACCATGGATCTTCCAGTAGTTAGCTGAGACCATAGATATACAACAAGTTTTAGAGAAGAGAGAGTCCTCACTCTATGCCAGGGCTGGGCAAAATACATCCTGGGGGCCAGATGCGGCCCACAAAGCCACCGGATCCAGCCTGTGGACTACCCTGCCAGGACCCTCAAGCACACAGCTGCTGCGGTTCAAAGAACAGTCTATGTGGCTGTCTGCTCTGCAGGGAAGGGGAGGCTTCCTGTGATCTCTCCACCCCCAGCACAATCCTCAGCTCCTATTGGGTGGAAACAACCAGCCAATAAGACCTAGTCCCAGCCAATCTCTCAGCTCCTATTGTCTGGAAACAACCAGGCGATAGGAGATGAGATTGGCCTGGTGGATGGGGGCAGTGCAAGCCTCTTCCCCCTCCCAGAGCTGAGAGTCATGTGGAGGGAAGAACCTGCAGTTTAAAATGATCGAGGGCTGCAGCAGGCAGGGAACCCAGCCTGTCTTGGGGGTGCTGCAGTGCTGCTGGCCAGAAGACTCTTAAGCAAGTACCTCCGAGCCAGAGCCTTCCTCTGGCACCCAGCTCCTCCTGCACCCCAACTCCCTCCCATAGGTCACCATCCAAAAACCTCTGCATGCCTTTGCCCAGATCACAACTCCCTCCCAGACCCTATACCCCCTCCTACACCTTTCCCTCAGGCCAAAAACCTCTCCTGCACCCAAACATCCTCCTAGACCCTGCACCCCAGTCCCTTGCCCCAGGTTATCACCCAAACCCTCAACAGTCTGCACTCCCTTTTCCCCTTCTTCCAGGTCATAATTACCTCCCAGACTTTACATTTCCTCCGAGAGCCCCTCCCTCAGGCCAGAATCCTCTCCTGCACCCATATTCCCTGCCTGACCCTACATCCCAATCCCCTGAATCAGATCACAATCCCCTTCTTTACCCAAAGTCCCCCTCAGATCTCACACTATTTCTTGCATCTCAGTGCCTTACCCTGTGCCTCGTTCGGCACCCAACCTCGTTCGGCACCCTCCATCTAGACTCCCCCCCCCATCTCCTCCATAGACAAATACAGCCTTTCAGCACTTCCCAAAATCTTGGAGTGCCCCCCACCAAAATTTATTGCCCATCTCTGCTCTACGGTGACATAATTTGGGATCACGTGGGATGCAAAGGTAGGTGTCTAAACTAATGAGTTATATGAGCACACAAAAGTATGGTGATTCAGGCTATTATGGGTTATGAGGATTTAGTATGCCAAATGGTGGTTTTACCACAACCTCAGCTAGGTTGGTTCTCTTACATGCTGACTGCCACTCCCAAGTCATAAAGCCCAATCATTTAACTTGACTAAGTACAGAGGAAGACATAGCTATCTGGAAGGAATCTAGTGCCCACAGTGAAGGTGTGCTTCTGCTACTGCTTGGTTGCCTGTAAGTTCTGAAATCAGGTGATTGGGTCAACAAACAATTCACATTTGGGCTTCAGAGACAAAGCAGTTTGTTTTGATAGTGCAATAAGGCCCTGTGGTAAGATTAGCATGTCCCCCTGGTTTCTCTAGCTATTTGTACACCAAACCCTTACAAGAAGGATGATTATGCATTTAGGAGAGAATGCACTCAGCCCTTGTACTAGCATCAGGCTGATCATAAAGGTGATCAGGGTCTTGTTTCTAGGAAGGCAAATCTTTCCCTGGGTGGACGTAGAATAATTAGAGATGCTGCTATCAGACCCTCCCTGGGACTCAGGATAGGGAGATGTGTTAATAGAGAGCTATCTGGGTCAGTTCGCTTACTACACTTAAGATCTATTCCCTACATTTCCCTTAAGCTCTTTCTCAAATAGCAGTTTTGATATTTTGTTACACAATATCAGAGGATGGATGCAACAATTTCTGTCTACCAGAATGGGGACAGTAAGCCAAGCACTAATGCAACTTTATGATCAGTGTCCAGTGTAAGGTTCAATAGACAGGAAGGAGCTGGCTTCTGTGTTATGGGAAAAACTTCTCCGAGCGATGGACTTGAATTACTTAAAAGGTTAAGGGAGTGAGCTCTTAGGACGTGTCTAACTTGAAAATTGTTTCAAAATGTCATGACACATGGCCTTGTGCTGGAGTGACAGCTGCTCTCACATGGTCTTCCTCTGTTCCTAGTCAGCCCAATGCACCTTGCAGTTGGTGGCCCACTCCCAGCTTTCTTAATTGAAGCTCCTGATGAGAGACTGGAGGCAGACCATCTGGTCCACATCAGGTCCTCATGGATTCTTTTCTGCCTGTGCAGCCCATGCAGTGGTGCAGATGATGTACAAGATGGTGGAAGTGCTACACTCACAGCTGGCACAGCTGTAAAGAAAAGTGACAAGAGCAGTAATCCCAGGAGACACTGTGTATGAAGCCTAGCCCTAATCTCTGAGCCAACTGAAGGTTTCGGTTCAAACAATGGCAATGTGCTTCGAACAAGAGAGTGGGCACTTTCCTGCAGGGGCAGAGACATCCCAAGGTCTCCTCACTATCCCCACATACTGGGGGATGAGAAGGTACCGACCAGTACACAAGCCTGTGGGTGGGAGGGGGGCAGGAGAGCTCAGCCTCCTTCTGTGTCCCACATATGCTGGATCCAGCACTGGCAGCATTCCACAGAGAGATAACTGTTATCTCTGCCCAGTGGAGGGGGTGGGGGTGTTGGGAGGGGTGTTTGTGAGTGGCAGATGCCGCTTTCCAGGGAGAGTGTTACTGGGGTCTCGTCCTCTTCTTTCTCCCTAGCTGGCTCCCATGCAGGGGATCAGTGCAGGCATGAGCTTCTACTGTGTTCTTCACTACTGTGTGTTTCCAACACCCTAGCCTCCTTAGTGGTGGCTTGTCATGGGATGGTGTCCCACTACAGAGTCTGGAGTAAGGCAGGCCTGTCCAGGTACCTTGTGAGAAGAAGCAAGGAGTCCCTGTGTGAAAGTATCATGGGGCTGAGTGCTCCCAGCTGATGCTCCATGTGCATCCACGTGCACGGGTTTTGTGCAACCTCCAGGTCGAGTGGACCAAGCAAAGAGCATGCATCTCACTTGCATTGCCTTCTCCAGAATTGTCTGAGCCCTGGAAGACATCTGGGGTGGAGGGGGGGCAGTTCCAGGCTGAGGATAGGCTCCAGGCTGGCAGGCATGGTATCTTAACTAGCCTGCTCCTCCTCCTTCTCCTTCTCCTCCTCCACATAGAATCTCAGAATCACAGAATACTAGGACTGGAAGGGACCTCGAGAGGTCATCGAGTCCAGTCCCCTGCCCTCATGGCAGGACCAAATACTGTCTAGACCATCCCTGTTAGACATTTATCTAACCTACTCTTAAATATCTCCAGTGATGGAGATTCCACAACCTTCCTGGGCAATTTATTCCAGTGTCTGACTACCCTGACAGTTAGGAACTTTTTCCTAATGTCCAACCTAAACCTCCCTTGCTGCAGCTTAAGCCCATTGCTTCTTGTTCTATCCTCAGAGGCCAAGATGAACAAGTTTTCTCCCTCCTCCTTATGACACACTTTTAGATACCTGAAAACTGCTATCATGTCCCCCCTCAATCTTCTCTTTTCTAAACTAAACAACCCCAATTCCTTCAGACTTCCTTCATAGGTCATGTTCTCTAGATCTTTAACCATTCTTGTTAGTCTTCTCTGGACCCTCTCCAATTTCTCCACATCTTTTTTGAAATGCGATGCCCAGAACTGGACACAATATTCCAACTGAGGCCTAACCAGCGCACAATAGAGCGGAAGAATGACTTCTTGTGTCTTGCTCACAACACACCTGTTAATGCATCCCAGAATCATGTTTGCTTTTTTTGAAACAGCATCACACTGCTGACTCATATTCAGCTGTGGTCCACTATAACCTCTAGATCCCTTTCTGCTGTACTCTTTCCTAGATATTCGCTTCCCATTCTGTATGTGTGAAACTGATTATTCCTTCCTAAGTGGAGCACTTTGAATTTGTCTTTATCAAACTTCATCCTGTTTATCTCAGACCATTTCTCTAATTTGTCAAAATCATTTTGAATTATGATCCTATCCTCCAGAGCAGTCGCAAGCCACTCCAGCTTGGTATCATCCGCAAACTTAATAAGCATACTTTCTATGCCAATATCTAAATTGTTGATGAAAATATTGAACAGAGCCAGTCCCAAAACAGACCCCTGCGGAACTCCACTTGTTATACCTTTTCAACAGGATTGTGAACCATTAATAACTACTCTCTGAGAACGGTTGTCCAGCCAGTTATGCACCCACCTTACAGTAGCCCCATCTAGTTGTATTTGCCTAATTTATTGATAAGAATATCATGAGAGACCATATGAAACACCATACTAAAGTCTAGGTATACCACATCCAC
>CM057846.1:142081874-142105497 GCA_030068395.1 Apalone spinifera
TCTCCCTTCTACCCTTCCTTAGAATTGTGAACTCTATGATTTCATGATCACTTCACCCAAGCCTTCCACTTTCAAATTCTCAACCAGTTCTTCCCTATTTGTTAGGATCAAATCTAGAATAGCTTCTTCCCGGTAGCTTTTTCAACCTTCTGAAATAAAAAGTTGTCTCCAGTGCAGTCCAAGAACTTATTGGATAGTCTGTGCCCCGTTGTGTTATTTTCCCAACATATATCTGGATAGTTGAAGTCCCCCATCACCACCAAATCTTGGGCTTTGGATGATATTGTTAGATGTTTAAAAAAGCCTCATTCACTTCTTCCACCTGGGTAGGTGGCCTGTAGTAGACTCCTAGCATGACAACCCCTTGTTTTTAACCCCTTTTAGCCTAACCCAGAGACTCTCAACACTTCCGTCTCCTATGTCCATCTCTACCTCACTCCAAGTGTGTTCATTTTTAATAAGGCAACACCTCCTCCCATTTTTCCCTGTCTATCCTTCCTGAGCTAGCTGTACCTTTCCATGCAAACATTCCAATCATGTGTATTATCCCACCAAGTTTCTGTGATGCCAACAATGTCATAATTGTACTTATTTATTAGCACTTCCAGTTCTTCCTGCTTATTATCCATACTTCTCGCATTTGTATATAGGCATCTAAGATACTGATTTGACCTTGCCTCCCAGTTTTGCCCTGACCCTCCTTCTCTCTGGCATTATAGCCCATGCTCCCTTCCCATTTCCGACCCATCTCCCAGGTCTCCATGTTCTCCACTTACCCGTGGGCTTTGTTCACCTGTCCCGTCGAACCTAGTTTAAAGCCCTCCTCACTAGGTTAGCCAGTCTGTGTCCAAATAGGGTCTTCCCACTCCTCGAAATGTGAACGCCATCTCTGCCTAGCAGACCTTCCTGGAATAGCATCCCGTGGTCGAGGAAGCCAAAGCCCTCCTGGCATATCCAAAGCCTCCTGGAGGCTGATGCTTGGCGTATCCTGGCCAGAGCTGACTATGGTGGGAGAGGTTACTGTCCTACTCCAGGACTGCATCCAACTTTTCATAGATGTGGCAGGTATGTGGTACCACCCCAGAGTGTGAACTTTGCTCCCTGGTCTTGGTGTTGCACTGCCAGGGTTCTTTAATTTTCACCCAGGCTTGATCCAGGGTCCTGGTGTGCCCTTTCTCAGCTACATTTGCAGACATCCAGCCATACACATCAGCATTGCGCCTCTTGGTGTGGAGATTTTCGTGTTGGTCTCCTCTCCCAGACCTCAATGAGATTAAGGATCTCTATACCAGTCCCAACTAGTACCCTCTTTTGCCCCTGGCCAGGGCATCAGAGGGTGTTGCAAGAATGTTGACAGCTGAGGGGGGGCACAGAGGGAGTTCTGAAGTCTCTCATGATTCCACTCAACGGTGCTGTGTGGCATGGGGCTAGCAGGGTTCTCCTGTTGTCACAAGCCCTTTCCCTTCTGCCTGCAGCTTTAAAGTCTGCAGGAGCAGGGGATCAATGGGGTTGTCAGGTGTGTGGCCAGAGCGACCACAAGTGCAGCTGAGAGAGGTCTCTGGAGGCCAATTATTTCAAAATAGCAGCAACTGAGTGTCCACACTAACGCTATTTTGAATTAACAATTTTGAAATAAGCATTATTCCTCATGATAAGCAGGAATCTTATTTCAAAATAACAGGCTTGGTAGTGTGGACGCTGTGCTTGTTATTTCAAAATATTTTGAAAAAAACTTCCTAGTGCAGGGCTGGGTATTAGAGAGAACAAGAAATTCCTCATTTGTACATTTGTTCCTATGCATGAGTGGTGGTGGTGGGGACCTAACCTGGGCATACCTGGGTATGTTATTTCCTCAAGGGTATGTCTAGACTACAAAGGTAAGTTGGAAAAAGATATACAAGTTGTGGTTCACAATTTGCATATCTTTTTCTGCTTTTCTGTCGAAAGAGGCTTTTCCGAAATTTAGCGTGTCTACACAGCGCCATATTTCGGAAAAATACCATCTTTCGACACATCCCTTATTCCTCATAAAACAAAGTTTACAGGGATGGAAAAAGAGCGCATCTGCTTTTTCAAAAAATTTTCTGAAAAAGCGGACATGTTCTTCAGATAGATGTAGTCTGAATGCCCTGAGCAATACGCCACCATGCTACCTGTGGAGCTCAGTCTTCTCTGTTACTGCATCAGTATCTCATTAACTCAGTTGTTGTGCTCCAGTTACAGTGTTTACCATTGCCATAAGAAGTGTTGCAACCAGAGGAGGGGTGAAGAAGGAAAAGACACCCAACCTACCCATCCACTTTGTGGAAATTGGAGTACAAAATACAAAAAGAGAGACTGAAAGAATTACATATATATGGTGTTTAAAAAAGAATGGTCGCTGAGGCAGCTATAATTTAGTTGTAAGTATTGTGCAGCATGGTGG
Organism: Apalone spinifera; assembly: GCA_030068395.1. Taxonomy (NCBI): domain Eukaryota; kingdom Metazoa; phylum Chordata; order Testudines; family Trionychidae; genus Apalone; species Apalone spinifera. The sequence goes on from CM057846.1 coordinate 142,084,300, forward strand.
GAGGGCTGAAAAATCAATAACTAGCTGTAGCAGTAGCATACAGTTCTAGAGGGGCCTCAGACGAGCAATGCGTAGATATCCCCTGCCCATAGGTAAATGTTGGCAGGAGAGAGCTGTTATCATTTTCTCCAACTGTAAAAACCTGAGGATAATTATGTTGAGCTTCTCTGTAAAGTACTTTGAGATCTACAGATTAAAAGTACTAGGCAAGAGCTAGGCATCATATTATTCTTATTATTAATAACACTGCTTTGTAAAAATAGTTTAATATAAAGTTTAATTTAGAGGACTTCAGAGACTCCACTTACCTCTGACTTAATTTTTTTGGTATCTGATTGAAATGTCACTATTCACGGAGTACGCTGAGATTCATGCAATGAAATAAAGACAAATATGTGTGTACAGTGGAACAATTAGAGTTCAGGAACTGCATGAGAAAACAGAATTAATTAATATGTCCCCCTCTTTGATTAATGCTGACTTACATATTGTTTGCTCTGAATAAAATAAAAATATGTACTGCATTTATTACTATGAATCTGCATAATACAAAGAGGACAGATTTTGTCAATGACACAATGAACAAAGGGAAGGTTAAAAAGTACAATTAGGGGACGTTTTTACCATTTCCTCTTGCTTCGAAGATATGATTTCTAGACTCCAGGGATTCTATCAAAAGCATTCCTTGTGCGCATGGATAATTATGATTCTAAATTCTCAGATTAAGGTGACAATGTACTTCAAATAATGGTGTATTGTGTTACGTAAATTATAATGAGCAGCAGTTTTTATGGATTTACATTTATATTTTCCATCAGTTCCAATGAATGCATGATGACTAAAGGTAGGAAGTAAAGGTATTCACAGTTATATCATGATGCTTGCTATCAAGGCTAGCATGATGATCTAAGAGATTGTTTCCAATGATACCAAGAAGTAAATGCTTTTGTGGCACTTCCATTGAATTCAACAACTGTAGTAGCAATGTAAGACAGTCAGTGATGAGCTGGATCCCAGTTTCTTTGAACAACATACATTTATGTTCTTCAAACTTAATTAATTTGTTATTCATTTTCAGTGGACTGGATGGAAGAGTGCTTCCATCTGCCCTGAAGTATATTCAAAAGGAGATGAGGAGCCCTTGCCAGATAGTAATCTATTTTTCCCCCTTAATAACAGAAGAGATTTATTAAGCAAAAGTATGGCCAAGGCTGAATTAGGGATTATTCCCCATTTGTAATCTAAAGTTATTGCTGTGATAACAAGAGGCTAATAACTATTATCTCATGTTCTCAGACATTACTACTTTGAGTGTACGCCTTTCCTTAGAAAAATCTACTGAATGGGTTTTCTAAAAAGGAATAAGAGATCTTGCGGAAAAGGCTTTCTTTTCCGCAAGAGCCCTGTCTAGACAGCCGCTTTTTTCCGTCAAAGCTCCGAAACGGAAAAAAGCGGCAGCCATGTTAATGCAAATGCAGCGGGGAAAAATGCAAATCCCCGCTGTATTTGCAATTCCGACTTCTCTCATTTGCATCCCTTTTCCGGAAAAGGGGGCCTGTGTAGATGTAGCCCAGAGCTTCAGTTGCTATACTCAGTTTATTCAGACAGGATTATATAGTATAATTAAACATTAAAGTGTATGAAGCAGCTGAACTCTGAAAATAAGACATTATACTCCTGTTTTTAAGACACAATACAGTACCTACATACTGGCAACTGCTTAAGGCAATTTCATGGTTTAAAAATCGTTCAGCTGTCCTAGAATTTTAGATGGGCACATGCACTTGTACATAAAGTGGGGATTTATAAAAATAAGAATTTAATGACAATTCATTGACTTTTGAATGGTAACCAATGTTGTTTGAAAATGCATTTGAACACTTAAAGAGATAGTTATATCCCAGTGCCCACTCACTTCTTTGTGCTCTCTGTTTCAGTATACCATAGTTTTCCTTTTTTGTGTGTGACACTTGTTAAATATATTTATGCATACTCCTTATTAGGCTGACCATTTTGCATATGCAACTCAGGTGCTAAGTTTTGAAAAATAAAAACAGCCTTCACACTAATTACCATGCTAAGGTCAGCATTTATAGGTGGGGAAAAATCCAGGGAGAAAAACAGTAACCCATCAAAGGAAGCTATGTGATTGCTGGTTATAGGGTCCCTGTACTGGGACCTAGAGTAGTGGGTGGGCCTACGTTCCCCTACTGGCAAAATGGCCTACATTCTAAGGAGGGAACACAGCTCCGTCTAGAAGCTTCATTGAAGAGTTTGTTTAAAAAGAACCCGGAGATGAAGCTGAATACCCTGGTGAGGGCTGTCAATTTTCTAAATGTTTTCCTAGCCTGGAAGAAGTTCATCCAGTTGACTGAAGGTCTGAACCACTGACAACCTACCAAGCAAGAGAAACAGCCTACAGATCCCCAGCCATTAGGAGCTGCTCAAGAGGTGAATGCCCTGGCACAGCTAAATTGTAATTGCATCCACTGCAGCAGCATCCTGTATAGCTTTAAGCAAACACTCTGGTCAGGGACTAACAAATAATACTCTTTTCTTGAAAGAGTATATAGAGACTTTTCTTCTATGGAAGTTTAATGAAGCTGAGAGAATGTCCTTTGCTAAGCTGCTAAAACTTAAAACAGAGGATTTACAGAAAAATAGAAGCAATTTTACAAAGCTATTTGAAGAGTTATTGGAAATCTGAGTGCCTTTTCAGAGACTTTGAATGCATAAATTAGTTTGGCAGTGATGTAGGATGATATTTGAAAACTTTTAAAGCACCCATTAAGTGCCCTTCACTTGTACTCAGATGTAGAGGCACATATTCCAGCCCTACTGAAGTCAATGAGACTTTTGTAATTTCCTTCAGCGGGGAAGGATTTCATCCAGAATTTTTTATTGTATTTTATTTCAAACCAGTTGCTCTCATCCTTTCCAGACTACTGTTCCCCTTTCCGGAGTCTGATTTGTGTGTACCCCAGGTTTTATTTAAAAACTACTTACTTATTAAATCAGACATAAAAATACAAAAGTGTCATAGCACGCTATTACTGAAAAATTGCCCACATTATCATTTTTACCACATAATTATAAATCAATTGGAATATAAATATTGTACTTACATTTCAGTGAAGAGTAGACAGAGCAGTATAAACAAATTATTGTTTGTATGAAATTTAAGTTTGTATGGTTTCTGCTAGTTCTTTTTGTGTAGCCTGTTGTAAAACTAGTCAAATATCTGGATGAGTTGATATGTCCCCTGAAAGATCTCTGAGTACCCCCAGGGGTACAAACACCCCATGTTGAGAACCACTGTTTTAAACAGTTGCTTCTACGTTGCTTCATTTAGAACTGGTATAAGCAAACAAATAAAAAATGAAAGATAGTCAATGAAGACAGCAGGGCCTTACCTACTTACCTCTCCTCAATTATTTTCTCATGAACCTGCTATTTAACATATGATTAAAGAGCTATCATTAGTACACAAAGGAAAAGCAGGTGCAGATATGCTCTTAGTGCCTTCCATTGTATAACACAGTAGTGTATATACACAAAAATAAAAACACATTGGAGTTACAGAGCAACATTCTTGCTCAGAAATTTCATGACCTTTATTTATAACTACTATATGTATGAGGGAATTTGTGAGTATATCTGTCCATGTGTCTGTTTGTCTGTTTGTTCAAGAGCTTTTCATAAACGGTAAGAGCTAGGACCACTAAACCCAGTATACAGTTTCCTTGTATCATAACTTAAAGCAAGGTAAAGGTTTGATTGTGCCAGGAAAATGGGATGTGCCTGGAATGGGATTGCTCCTCAAGAAGCCATACAGAAAACAGAATCACCAGGCAGGTGAAAGGGACTGGCTGGGGACACCTTTACCACGACTGCCCCAACCCCAAGCCTCCTACCCCGGAGGCACCCTTTAGGAAAGGCAGGACAGCTGAAGGTCCCCATCCCCAAATGTATAAAGAAACATCGCTGGTTGTTCCCCTGTGTCAGGGAGGGAGGGGAAAGAGCACAGTTTTCTGCATCCCTCACTCTGGCTGGGGAGCACAGGGGACAGATGAACCCGGACTTGCCCCAGCTGGGAGACATTCACCCCTCCCCCAGCTGGTGCCCGCTAAAACTCCAGCAGCCATGGAGAGCTGCTTCTCACTTGGCCCTAAGCTACTGCGATGAGGGAGGGCTGGGGTAGTCCTCTTTTTCCCAGGGCAGCCTACATACTGCACCCTCATCGCCAGTCCCGCCCCAGTGCAATGATTTAAATAAAGAAAAACAAAAATTAATTGAGTTAAGGACCTGAGTAATGTCTGGTATATCTTCTAAATATATTTCACAGCAAAAGACTCTTTATTATTCCGCAACTCAGATTAACAAAGTTATCTACTTTCAAAGTATCTGCTCTTATTTTCCATTGGAATACCAGAAAAATTAATAGAGAAAGCTTTAATACGTTTTTTTGTGATGCTCCAACATCAAAAGGTTTAGAGCTGTGGTTCAGAACAATCCTATAGTACAGAGTCTTAATCAACACTTATACATATAAAATACATATAAAATAGCAAGTTAGAACATAGAAGAATCTTGGTTTTCTTCCTCCATTTCTTCAATAGGGAATGAATGTTTAACTTGATTTCAAGATGTTTTGTGGCACTGATTTTGTTTTGTTTTGTTTTGTTTTCATGGTAGTAGTCAAAAAGGGTTTTACAATGTAAAAGCATGTAACATGGTGCATTGAACAGATAAGAAGATTGTACTTCAGATAATATTATACACACTATGTTCAGAAATCTTCCTAATTCAGTTAGGTTTATGGAGATTAGTTGGCCGAAAAGAATCTTGTCCAGCAGTGTACAATAATTAGAAAAGATACCAAAAAATCTTATGTCTGTAGTGAAATCTGAAAGAGGAAAATGTGGATCTAAAAGATTTCCACTGAAAGATGTAATTTCTGGGTTTTCTTTTTCCTTTCTTTTTTTTTTTTAAGATCGAAGTCACATGTTTGTTTATAATGGACAGTGTGATGGATGCAGCTGTGTGGTTGACTACTGGTGGATGACAGTGCATGATGAATGACAGGGCTTGATGCATTAATTGAAAATAGACACATATTTTTAAGAGGGAGGACCCAGGCAAAGATCAGATCCCCACCTGATGTAAACCTGTTCAGCTCCATTGTCTTCTACAATATAACTATATCAATTTACTGCAGTCAATCAGGAGAAAAATGTTTTAGCAGTGTAGCATCAAAGAACATGGGTTTGGAAAGAAAATGCATAACTCCATTTCTAAATAATACAATTGTGGGAAAATAACTTTTTCTGCAACTTATTTTAAATATTTTTTTAATTAAATTGAAAACTTTCTGAGTCTTAAAAGCTGAAGATTGAAATTTTAATCTGGAAAGGGCATGTTAAGAGCTAGTTTTTAATTCCAGCTTAAGAAAATGAGAAGTGCAAGAGTCTGAAACAGTTCTGCATGTGCATAGTGCAAAATGCCCATGTTTGTCTGCATTTTTATTTTTTCCTCTTAAAAAACAAAGCACCAAATCCTGCCTTACTTGTTCACAGTTGAGAAAGATACCACTGCTCCCACTGATGATCAGAAAAATACATATGGGAAGGTCAGTATGAATCCATTTGAATAAGGGTGACAGAATATGGCCCATAGGACATATCTACACTAGGGTACACTGCAACTCCCCTTATTTCAAAATAACAAGCTGGGCATCCAAACAGCAAGCCCATTATTTTGAAATTATTTCAAAAGAACTGGCTTGTTATTTCGAAATAATAACCCCCTACTTCTGATACAGAATAACACCTATTTCAAAACTGTTATTTTAAAATAGTGTTAGTGTGGATGCTCAGCTGCTGTTATTTCAAAATAATTGGCCTCCCAAGGCCTTTCACAGCTGCCCTGGTGGCCACAGTGGCCACAATCCTGACAACTCTGCTTCCCTTCCCCTGCAGTCTATAAAGGTGCAGGCAGAAGGGAAAGTGATTGTGGCAACACACCAGCCCTGCCAACCCCCTGCCATACAGCACCCTTCGCTGCAGCCATGGTAGACCACAACGTTCCCGCCAAGCCCCCATGGCTGCAAGCATGCCAACAGCAACCTCAGAAGCCCCAGGATAGGAGGGAACGACCTGGACTGGTGTGCAGATCCTGGATGTCATTTGGGTCAAACCTCCAGGATCTCTGCACTAGATGGTGCAACACTGATGTCTACGGCTGGATGGCCACCAGCCTGGCCCAGAAGGGGCACAGCCGTACCCAGGACCAGGTGTGTATGAAAATTAAGGAACTGTAGAAGGCCTACATATAGGCCAGGGAACAAACTTCCCCTCTGGGCAGCACCCTAGAACTGTCACTTTTGCAAGCAGCTGGATGCCATCCAGGGAAGAGAGATCCCTCCATTCTCGTCATCTCCGGCCTAGACACACCTGTCATCAGCCTCCATGAGAGTGGGGCTGTAAAGGATAAGGAGGATGATAAGAAGGAAGAGGAGGAGCCGGATAGACTGGACACCATGCCTGCTACTCAGGAGGTCATCATCAGTGTGGAGCCAGTCCTCCACTCCCAGGATGTCTCCCATGGCTCAGAAAAAGCTGGGAAAGGCCGTTCAGGTGAGTTCCATCACTTTCCCTACACACATGGAAGGGCAGGCAGTGGGCAGTGAGGGTCTGTGCCCTCCTCACTTGGCTCAGGTCATGGAAACACACAGCAGTGACACACATAGCAAAGGCTCATGCCCTCACTCTTGGGCAGCTGACACCAATCTCCTGCATGGTAACCTGCCAAGGGGAGAAAGAGGAGGGGACCCCAGGAGCACTCTCCCTGGAAAGTGGTGTTACTGCTCACACGCACCACCCCCAACACCCTCCCCCCCCTCCTTCAGTGGGCAGGGATAGAGTTTCTTTCTCTGTCAGACACTGACACTGCCAGACCCAATGTGTGTGAGACACAAAAGGAAGCTGAGCTACCCCATCCCCCCATCACACCTGCAGCTTCCTGGCCTGCCCAACTCCTTCCCATACCTTCTTGTCCCCAGGACATGGGGATAGTGAGGAGCTCCTGGGACATCTGTGCGCCTACAGGAAAGTGTCTTCTATCTAGGCCTTGCTCGAAGCACATCATCATTGTCTGAAACGAGACCTTCAGTGTCGGCTCAGAGATTAGGGCCAGGCTTCATACATTTTCTCCTGGGATGACTGCCCTTGTCACTTTTCTCTACAGCTGGGCCAACTGCAAGCATGGCATATCTAGCACCTCATGTGCCATCCTTCCAACCCCACAAGACCAGCAGGTGAAGGTGACCCTGCAACAACCTGGTGTGGGAACACCTGGACTGTCTCCATTCCCTAAACCAAAACTTTGAGGAGGAGTGCCGGAAGCAGGTCACCCACTGTGAGGAGCACTGGGCTGATGGGGAGCTGAGATGGAGGATCTGGGAGCAGCTGTCACACCAGCATGAAGCCTCTATCACAACCACTGTGGAGCGGTCTACTAGCCACATCCCCACTCCCACTCCATCCCAGCTTCCACAACTCACTTCCTACAAACTCCCAGCACCAGCACCCACCCCTATAGCTTCTCCTCCTCGCCCCCCGAGGACTCGCTGGGACCTGCAAACATGTGGTGGTGGGACCTCCCAGGCAGCCAAAGTGTCTCAAGGTGCCCGAGGCAGGAGCCAGTCCCAACCCCATCCCTGAGCCTCTCCTCTCTCCTGCTCCCCCCTCCTCCCAGGATCTTTCCCCAATTATATAGTCCCCAAATACAAATAATGCAGTTGATTTTCAAAACAAAAAGTTTGTTTTATTTGGTCTTCAGCGGATGGGGGAAGATGAGAAGGGTGGGAAGGAGAAAGCAGGGGTGGGAAAGGAAAGGCACACGGGGACAATGCAGAGGTCCCTTGTGGGGAGGCCTCGGGGAAAATATCACAGGTGGCCTTGTTTGATACTTTCCCTCAGGACTTCCCTGAACAGCACAGCTCCTGATGGGCTCACCAGATCGTAGTGGTGCCCATTTACTCATAAGCCCTGGCAAGCCACTCAGCCTCTGCCTCCCACCTGGCAGGCAAGTCTCCCCCTTATGTCCACAATTGTTTTGTAGCACACAGAAGGCTGCCACCATTCAGGAGATATTCCATTCACCAAGGTCCAGGTGGACCTCATTTTGAGCAGCCAAAGGCACTCTCCATGATTATGTGGCACTGCTGAGCCTGTTTTTAAAGGTTCTCCTTTGTGGGGTCTAGGTGTGCAGTGTAGGGCTTCATAAGCCAAAGGAGCAAGGGGTAGGCTGCATTGCCCATGATGCACATGGGCATGTCTACCTCCCTGACCCTGATGGTGTGGCTGGGAAAAAATGTTCCTCATCCTGTGGAAGAGGCTGGAGTTCCTGAAGAAGTAGAGTCATGCACCTACTCTTACCACCTGATATACACATCTGTTTGAAATAACTAAGTTTGAAATACTAACTCCCTAATTCACAAAATTGAAATAGCATGTCTGCCTCAAAATTAATCTGAGGCAGGCTTCATTATTGTGGATGTGCTACCTAGTGCTTAAAACCCCAGGAAGCACTGGGGAGTAATTACTTTGAATGACTCTGAGGAGTACTTATTTCGAAATAGCAGCACAGTGTCCACACAAATGCTATTTTAAAATAAGTGTTATTCCCCAAGGAAAGCACCAATTCATTTTTCGAAATAACCAGCTCGTTATTTTGAAATAATGGGCTTGGTAGTGTGGATGTGCCGCTTATTATTTTGAAATAAGAGAAGTTATTTTGAAATAACTCCGCGGTGTAGACTAGGGCTGAGAAATGTAGTATCTCATTGGTTTCTACAAGCATTCCCTCCTCCTAATCCAATTTACATTAGCCATGGCCCAGTTCAACAAGCTAGTTAATTACATAACTCAATTTAGGCATGTGAATAGCTTTACTAATGTCAGTAGATCTGCACATGCCTAAGCACCTTATGGATTATGGCCTTAGTCTAGAAACAGATATCATTCCGTGTTACTCAGGAATAAGATTATGTGCTGTGAATGCTTTTGAAACTCTAAAGGCAGAGCTACTGTAATGAAAATCATGTCAAATAGGTAGAGATAATGAACCCATTTGCAAAGTCATGATCTGTTCATAAAAAAAAAATATCCTGAACAGAAACTTGCTGCAAGGAATAATTTTACGAACTCTAATCAGTACATTCTATGCTAGTTACTAACCAAAAAGAAAATGACCTTTCTTGGTCCTCCCCTGCTCTTCTGTTTCTCTCTTTGTTTGTTTGTTTGTTTGTCATACAAATTAAAGAAAAGGGAAACATTTATCTCAAAAATACTACCATAAAAACTATGTAGGAAACGTAATGACCAAACTGTGAATTCTTTACTTACGTTGCTGAATATTTACCCATGCACATGGTCTCCTTAGGCCATATCCTCTGCTGGTATAAATCAGTTTAGTTTCATTAGTTTCAAATAATTATACATATCTATATTGCCTAAAGATCTGGCAGTCTTTGGAGTGCACATGTAGTCCTATTGAAGTCAAAGTGAGTCAGGGCTCACAGTCAGACTCTATGTCAGTATTACTCAGTAATGTGTTCCCTTATTTGTTTTTAAATAACTTTTACTGATTGACTCATTTCTCTTTATTCAGAGGAAGTTGAAATTAAACTTTTACTGACTTCCTGCATTGTGTTCTGTGATATGTCCCAATTACTTGAAAATTCACTGCCTTATACTGAAGGGAAAACAAATGCTAAAATCAGCCTTCACTGGTTTTCTTTTATTGCTACATTATGTGCATGGCTTTGCTATTTACATCTAACCAACCTTGAACTTCCCCAAATGTGCATTGATTGCAGCAGTTAGTTCTGTAATCAGACTTAATTGATTTAGCAGAAGAAAAAATGGATAAGGTCCTGAAATAAAAACAGAGCTTCACAGGCGTTCATCATTGCCACCTACAAAGTCCCCTCTACAACCCAAGATTTCACAAAAAAAAAAAAGTTACCTATGCAGTGTCACTGCAGATCGTTTCAGAGAGAGATGGGTCAAAACCAGTCAGTTATGTCAGTTAGAAATGAATGTAGGTTAGTAACTATCACCGTTTTCTTACCATCATTATTTCTTATCTCTTAGTAAGGAATTGTTCTTTCTAGGGGGGAAAAGGCCAGAGGTGGAAAGAGCACAGCGAGCTGGTGTCCCTGCAATGGAAATATTGTAGGAATTCTACTCCTGCATATACTCATACAAGCTTCGTGGGGTAGGGTGGAGCAGAGGAACCCGAGGGACAGGACTGGCTGCTGTGGGGAATGGGATTGGGCTGAGGGGGCAAGGAAAGTGACCTAGAGGGACAGGATCAGACTGAGAAGCAGGAAACAAGACCTGAAGGGGTGGACTAGCACCAGATGAAGGTTCAAACCAGGGGGCCTCTCTTTCCAAGCCTAGAAACATCTGCCCTCCCCTTCAAATCTTACAGACTCTCAGAATCTCCCTCACTCCTTCTCCTTTCCCTCTGCTCTCATTGACAGCGAGGTTCCCCATGCCAGCGAAAACTAGTCCCTGTTTGGCCTCCACAAATAGAAGTATGTCATTTATCTTTCCATTGCCAATGTTTTCTGTCTGAGCTACGTGATATAAAGTAGATATGATCTCTTCCTGTCTGATACTTTAGAAATAACTTGTGAACATTTCATAAGCAGAGACAGAAATCATTTTTTTTTGTCTTTATCTTACTAACAGACGACTGCCACTTTTGTACACTACAGTAGGTCATAGTGATCATTTTTTTGAAATGAGGAACCTTGCCTGCAACCTGAAGGCCAAAATGCTGATCTCCCATGCAAACTCCAGATAAAAGTTTCCCCAGAGATGAAGGGTCCCAGAGCCCAAGCTCTAACCTGAGCCCAAATGACTATGGCATAATCTCGTAGTTCCATAGCCCAAGTCCTTTGAGCCCAAGTCAGTTGCCAAATGCCAGATGTGGATATTTTATTGAAACATACCCACTAAAAACATCAATTGAGTAAAACACAAATGTGTATGACTAGTTCATTGCCCATAGTTTCTGTCAAATTTAGACTACTAGATGAAATAAGAAACTAATGGAGAGATAAGAGAAGGATGATCCTAGGATCATAGAAATGGAAGGAATCTGAACTCTGATCAAGTCCATTTCCCTGCAATCATAGCAGAACCAGGCACCAAATAGACCATCCCTGACAGGCAATTGTCTAATCTATTCTTTAAAATCTCTAATGCTGGAGATTCCCCAACCACCTTAGGCAATTTATTCTAGTGATTAACCACCCTGACAGGAAGTTTTTCCTAATGTCCCACCTAAACCTCTCTCCCTGCAATTTAAGTCTATTGCTTCTTGTCCTATCATTAGAGGTTAAATAGAATAATTTTGCCCCTCTTCCTTGAAACAAACTTTTAGGTAATTAAAAGCTATCATCATGTCCCTTCACAGTCTTCTCTTTTCTAAATTAAGCAAACCCAGTTCTTTCAGTCTTCCCTCATAGGTCATGTTTTCTAGATCTCTGATTATTTTGTTGCCCTTGTCTGGATCTTTTCCAATTTGTCCACGACTTTTTTGAATTGTGGCAACCAGAACTGGACACGGGACACCAGTGGAGGTCTTTTCAGCACAGAGTAGAGCAGAAGAATTACTTCTCTTGTCTTGCTTACAACACTCCTGTTAATACTTACCAGAATGATGTTTGTTTGTTTTTTTTCCACAACATCACACTATTGATGCATATTTAGCTTGTGGTCCATTATGACCTCCAGATCCCATTCTGCAGTAGTCCTTCCTGATTGTTCCTTCTTAAATAGAGTACTTCACATTTCTCCTTGTAGAATTTCATCCTGTTTACCTCAGACCATTTCTCCAGTTTGTCCAGATCATTTTGAATTTTTATATTATCCTCCAAAGCACTTTCATTCCTTTCCTTCTTGGTATCAGCTACAAACTTTATAAGCATACTGTCTATGTCATTATCTAAATTGTTGAAAATATTGAGCAGAACTACTTTCAAAACTGATCCTTGTGGATCCCCACTTGTTAAGCCTTTCCAATTTTCCAGACTGTGAAGCACTTATAACTACTCTCTGAGAACAGTTAACCAACTAGTTATGCATCTATCTCCTTTAGCCCCATCTTAATTGTATTTCTCTAGTCTATTAATGGGAAGATCATGTGAAATTGTATCAAATGCTTTACTGAAGTCTAGATATACAACATCTATCACTTCTCCATTATCCACAAGTCTTAGTAGCCTATCAAAGAAAGCTTTCAGGTTGGTTTGACATGATTTGTTCTTTACAAATACATGCTGAATATTACTTATCATAGTATCTCCTAGATGCTGCAAATGGGTTCTTTAATTATTTGCTCCATTATATTTTTCTGGTACAGAAGTTATGATGACTGGTCTGTAATTCACTGGGTTGTCCTTATTTGCCTTTTTATAGATGGACACTATATTTGCCCTTTTCCAGACTTCTGGAATCTATCTCATCTTCCGTGACATTTCAAATATAATAGCCAATGTCTCAAATACCTCCTCTATAGCCCCTGGAGTATTTCTAGGGTGCATTTCATCAAGCCCTTGTGACTTGAAGATATCTAATTTGTCTAAGTAATTTTTAACTTGTTCTTTCCCTATTTTAGCTTCTAAACCTACCCCGTTGTCACTGGCATTCACTGTTTTAGGCATCTAATCAACACCAACCATCTTTATGGAAACCGAAACTAAGAAGTGATTAAGCACCTCTGCCATTACCACATTTTACTCTTATTACCTTTGCCTCATTATTGAGCAATGGGCCAACCCTGTCCCTGGTCTTCCTCTTGCTCCTGATATATTTGTAGAATGTTATTTATAACCCTTTATGTTTCTAGCTAGTTCGAGTCTTATCCTTTCTAATTGCTCCTACATATTTGTGTTATTTATTTGCATTCTTCCTTTGCAATCTAACCTAGTTTCCACTTTTTGTAGGGCATCTTTTTGATTTTTAGATAGTCAAAATCTCCTGCTTAAGCTAGGGTGGTCTCTTGCCATACTTCCTATCATTCCTACACAGTGGAATAGTTTGCTCTTATGCCCTTAATAATGTCTCTTTGAAGAACTGCCAATTGTGTTCAATTGTTTTTCCTTTTAGACTTGCTTCTCATAGGATCTTATTTACCAATTCCATGAGTATGCTCATGTTTGCCTTCTTGAATTCCATTATCTTTTTTTTGCTATTGTCCCTCCTATCATTTCTTAGAATCATGAACTCTGCTTTTTCGTGATCTCTTTCACTCAAGCTGCCTTCAGCACTTTCAAATTCTCAACCTGTTCCCTCCTATTTGTTAAAACCAAATCTAAAATAGCCTACCCCCTAGTAGTTCTCTCCATGTTCTGAATTTTGTTTAAAAAATGTCTCCAATACATTCCAAGAACTTGTTAGATAATCTCTGCCCTGCTGTTATTACTTTCCCATCAGGTGTCTGGATAGCTCAAGAACACCATTACCACCAAGTCCTCCTCACTTAGTTATCATAGCATTGGTGTTACCAACACTCATTGTCAATTCAATCTGTTCAAAACTATGTTACCACTGTGAAAAGATGGCTTGTTGGATCTGAGAAGTTTCTACACATATCATTAAGTTGTCAGCAAACAGCATGTTCCAAGGCATCCCGATCATATAGTCTCACATATCGCAGCCATGACAACTTTAACTAAAAAAGAAGAGTTCAATGCTAACCTCTGAGGCATGCCAGCTTTTATAGGAAATTCTCTACTGTAGTTCACTCCATCTTACATGTTCTGGAGAGGATGGACATAGTCTTTGTCACATACCTGCATCTGAACATCTAGCAAACCAGGCCTCTTGATACATGATTGTATGTCTTCTCCAGCTCTACACACTCCATACTCTGTTATTGTCTCTTTTCTCAGAAGTTCTCCATGAGGTTTGTTGTGCAAACGTGGCATCAGTTGTGCTCCTTCCAAGCATGAATCCATACTGACCTTTCCAAATGTCAGTCATTCCACATAAGCATCTTAAAAAAAACCCCATAAAACCCCACCCTTCTCTCATAATTTAATAGTATGTGCTGCCAGCTTAACTGGGTGATAATTAATGTACAGTACTGATATTTTCTTTATGTTTAAAAACAGGCACTGAAAAGCTGTTTGCTATTCATTTGGCATTTTCTCTTTGAACAAACTTGACCCAGATACTTTCTCTTTTTTCCATTTTTCTGTGTGTCCCTGCAACATCTGTCTCTTTTATGCAATCTGTCACATCCTGGTTCAGCGTATATGTTCTTAAAGTTCCTCCCTGGAGGGTCTCATCATTCATCGGGCCTTCAAAATAATCATTCTAAACTTTGCAAACTGAGCAAGAATTACAAGTGCAGATAATCAGTTATTTAAATGGTTCCAAACTCTTAAGAAAAGTTCCTCAAAGGAACAACTGTTGAACTTTGAAATTTCAATAACTTTGAAATTTTGAACTGTGGTTATGTCAGTGACCATCAGACTGTATGCCTCCATTTTTAACACAGACTATTTTAAAGTATGTCAATTTTGACATTGACTTCAGTGGAGCCAAGATTTCTCCCTGAGAATAGAATTGTAGACCTCAAGAGCTGAAAGCATGAATTATGAAACAGGGTCAGTAGCTTAAGGCGATAACAGACTTGCACACTTTGTGGATCAGGTGCAGAGGAAGACAGGTAACATGTACTGAGCAGTGGTTTACATAAAGTGGTATCTATTTTTATCAGTTTTAATATTTGCCTTTTCAATTTGTTGGCTGGCACCTCATATTATGGGAAAGGGCAAATAAGATAATTATAATGACCTTCTCTGTACACTTCGTAATGTAATATACCACAATGATATTACCTCATTCATCTCTCTAAAGAGACTAGCTTTCTTTAATTTGTGATGATTTCTATTCTTTCTGGCCTAGGTTCATGTGTGGTGAGTGAAAAGCCTAGCTGGGGAAGGCAAGCCCCTGTCCTGACCCTTCTGCAAATCCCCTCCCAACTCAGTGGTCAGTTCCCATCCAAATCTACTGCCGCAGTGCACTCCAAAGTCCTGTACCCTACACGCTCCCAGTAGGCACAGCAGCCCAATCCTTTCCAGGCAGCTGAAACTTTTGTAGGCTGGATAGCCACATGGCCCGCACTTGCGCCACTGCCCCAGCCTGAAATAAGCTACTTTGACTTAAGCTATGCAAGTGACGTAGCTGAAGTTGTGTAGCTGATTTTGGCTTTAGCCCTGATGTGTAGATGTGCCCTAACAGTGTGGGTGGTATATACATGTTGCATCCTTGGTGGTAGAATACCCACTCCACAAAGTATTCATCAACAGTCCCCAGGCAAACTCTGTCTAAGCCTAGCCAGCTATATCTTCAGGAAATTCCATCTACATACAACCCCTCTGCAACTTTACACCACACAGTGGCTTAAAAACCTCAGTGTCTCCTACTGCATTTTATATAAGATGACTCACTAGTAACAAATATTTAACAAAAAATGCATTATCTGATAAAAATGTATGAGGCCAATCCTATTTTGTGAGCTCTTTGTGCCAGTCCTAGCTTCCCTACCAATGTCTATTATCTGTCAGGTTTTTGTGCCTTTTTCATTATAAAAGAAAAAAAAGCAACAGGATGACTTTTCTTCCATACTATTAAGGCACTCATTACATTCTGGGATTGAGGTTAATATATATCCAGAGGAAAGTTCATATAATCAAATCATTGTCAAATAGTACTTTTATAATGTAGTTCCAACATGGCTAGATTTTTTTTTAACAAATTGAACATAATTGAAGCATGGTCGAAACTGAAGAAATGGTGTTTCTGTTTTGCAGTAGTCATATTATACACCCGTCATTTTTCATTAGTGGAAAAAGAGCTGTGCTGAGACCATGTTAATATTATAGCACATGCAAATTGCTTCCTTGTCTAAGTTTGATTCTGTGGTAGAAGGACAATTTTAACTTTACTTTACATTCTATTAGCCTTCTCCACACACAACTTATTCTCTTATTTTGCATTTATCCATGTAGCTTAGGAAGTTCAAAATTTACATGTGGTTCATAGAGCATACATATAACACCTGGTTTATTCTTTGACCCATCAATGTCATCATAAATAGCTGCGGTGGCGGATTTCATACATATCACTGGATGAAATCTGCTTTTTACTTTATCCTGCTGCAGGTACAAATCCAAACTCAGAATTAAAATGTGTCCTTATTCTAAATGTGTCCTTATTCTAAAATTTATAAATGTAGTGCCTTCATTGCATATGCCAGATTCTCTACTTCCTCTCTGCAGAATTCACAAAGTCCTTCATAAATATTAGATTTTTTTTTTTTTTGGTTAGCTGTTCCATAAACAGTGTGTTTTTTTACTGGGCTATTTCCCAGTCTGCTTGTTAAAGTGCAATGAAACATTACTGTTTGACATTGCCCGAGGATGATAATTAGCAAATAATATGCTTGATGAGGTGTTTTATTTACACAAAAATGAATAATATCATAAAGCAGAAGTTATTTTCCCCTTCTTTGTGTTTTGAACCTAATTTCCACATTTATAGACTCTTGTCCTTTTCAAAATCTGTTCGGTGGTTACAGGTTTTTCATTGTGCTAGAAAGCATTTTTAAATGACTTGGCAGTAACTGTTGTTAACAAAGAAAAACATTAATTGAAATCAGCTGTTTTCATAGTTGGTTTATTGTTGTGCAGTAAATGCCACAGATTTTAAGATTTCAATGCATAGGAAGAGAGAGAAATCCAATAGATTCCCTAAAACTAATACTACTTTCACTTAGTTCCTTAAGTTACATGGATTTCAAAAATCTTTGACAAGGTAAGCATAATTATTCCCCTTTTATACAGAAGTGCAGATCAGTTGAGTGATTTTCTCAAGCTCCTATCAGAAAAGAAATAGTGGCAGAACTGAACAAAGTGCCAGGGTTCCCAACATCCAGATTACTGCTCCAAACACTAACTCTCTCGACTTGAAATATCAATAAGAGTTATTGTGTTCCAGGTAGAGTTCCGTTTGGTATTATAAAGTGTTGATGGGTAGGAATGAATTTTAGAATCATAAAAATGTAGGACGTCAAGGGACCTTCAGAGGTTATTTGGACCAGCTTCTGTGCTCAGTTAGTATCAAGTATACTTGGACCATTCATGAAAGTTATTCCTCCAACCTGTTCTTAAAATTTTCAAATTATGGGGATTACTCAAAATTTTCAAATATCTGGCACTTCAATGCTATGGATTTGGCAGGATTTGTATCTTTCCACATTTCATTCCAACCTTCCTCTTCTGCATTTCTCAAAACACATGTTCATTTCTCTGTAATAAAGGATGCTTTTGCAAGCATGGAATTGATGCCTTGAAGTCCTTTGGAGGGACATGAACAACTTTTATAATATGTCAAAAGATAACCATGCATGCAAGGAATTAAACTCCAGTCATGTGATGATAAAGATTGTTAGCTTCCACAGATTGCTTTTCTCCTTGTTCACTCAGAGCTTTTAGTCACTTCATGAGGGCAGTGCAGTGTGTTTTTACTGTAAATATACTTGTCCACGTACAAGAGCGCCATTTTGGATGCATGGGGGAGCAGCCGTGTGCTCCAGGATGTGGCTTGCTTTTCATCCTGTTCCCTGGACGCTAAGGGAGTGAGGGGAAAGTATTTGCATTCCATGCATGCCTCTCACACTTAGCTGATAAAAGAATGTCACCAGCCAGGTGTGAGAGGAATGCACGGAATGCAAGCACTGTCCTCTCACTCTCTTAGCATCCAGGAAATGGGATGAAAAGCAAGCCGTGTCCCAGAAAGCACAGCTGCTGCCCCCCACATACCCATGCACCCGAAATGGCACCCTTGTCCACTTACCTGCCCAGTGTGTATTACTGGACTGTATCATCTCTTGATGTTTAAGACCCAAAGTTGTCTACATGTTGAGAAACAACTGATGAATGGTTGGCTCTGCAACTGAATATATTTTCTCAAATACATTCAGACAGCCCAGCACTACAACTCAGGCAAAGGGCGGGAGGGAGTGCAGAAGTCAAGGCACGTGGGAGGTACAGAAGTCAGGGCAGGGGACTGGATGACAGGGGTAGGCTTACTGGTTCCATTCGTGGTGAGGAGGGTAGTGCTGCTCTGGTGGCAACTCCTCACAGGGGGTCGAGGTAGTGTTCCCCTGCCAGTGGGCCCTCCCCCAGTTGTTCCTCTCCCACAGCCTGTATTTGTCTGGGAAGGACCAGGCTCTGGAGGCTGCTGTCTGTCTGGGGGAGTGAGGCTCCAGGGGTTGCCCTGCCCTCCAGTGCCACTCCCACAGCCTGTAGGCTCATCATAGAGAGGCAAGCTCAAGGTGTGGGTAGGGTGGGCTACTTACCCAGTCTGGAGGCAGACAAGGTGGCAGAACCTGCTGGCCGCTCTCTTGGTGCTGCAAGTGCCCTCAGTAGGCACTCTCAGTATCACATCCTTCCTGTCTGTGCCCCCTTTCCATGTTGTGAAAAACAGTCCCATTCTTGGCACTTCCTCTTTTCTGGTAACAACCAAACCCTGACTTTGGTTTAAGATAGGGTAAGATGAAATTGCATATCAAATTTGGTGGTCCTAGCTCTTACAGTTTAGGGAGTTCTTGAACAAACCAACTCACAGACACACAGACATACTCACAGACAGATGTACTCTAAAATATAGATAGATAGATAGATCAGGGATGGCCAACCTACGGCTTGCGAGCCGCATGCAGCTCTTCTCCCCCATAAGTGCGGTTTGCAAACCCGTTCCTGCATCCCTACAATTGCCCCTGCCTCCCCCGGCTCTCCCCTGGCCTTGGCTCCCCAGTGCTCACCAGGGCAGAGATTCAAAATGATGCCCAAGATGGTGGCCATCAACGGGAGCCTGATATGACCAAAGAGCCTATGCTTGTTTCTTAAAGGGGCAGCCTCCTTTTTTTTTTTCTTTTTTTGCTTGACAATTCTGGTGCAGCTTTTTGCATTTTTTCCATCACTTTGTCGGCTTTCTTTGTTAAATGGGTTGGCCACCCCGAGATAGATAGATAGATAGATAGATAGATAGATAGATAGATAGATATGGAATTTAATAATTTAGTAAATTATAACAGTATTAACATTAAAACATTTATATTCAATGTGATAGGTAATTTTCATGCATTAATTATTACACCTTCATGACACTCATCCATGCCAACACACAACTACCCTCTTTAAAACAGTCGCGATCTATGTGAAATGAATGTTATACAACAAAAATATTGCCGCATGCAGTAATGAACAGCAGATTGCCACACGAAGGTCTTTATTACAAACTGTAAAATATATGTTTACAGAGTCAGAGATTCTTGAAGTTGTAATCATTGGCTTTTCATTTTTTTTTCTACATCCAGAGTGAAATAAAGGCATCATTGAAGGAGTTTTGTCCCTGACTTCAGTGGAGCTAGGATTTCACTCCTGGAGCATAGTCTCTGCAAATACAGTGTGATTGTAATTCCTTTTTTAGGTAGAGCAAATATGTTATGTGCTTAGTAAGCATGTGTAGATTGTTGCAGATATGCATACTGATCCAGTAAAGAACTTAAACATATGTTTAACTTGAAGCACATAAGTAAGGTCATTGATTTCAGTTGGACTGCTCCTTTGTCTAAAGTTGAGTACTTGTTGGATCAAGACCATAGATATGAACATTTCATTTATATTCCTACTTTTATCTGAGGCCAATGAGTTCCTACAAAATACTATTTATTGGCACAGTATCATCAAGTATAATATTCTTCAAAGCTGAGATGTTTCCCAAAGCAGATGATTTTCTCTTCTTTATCCTTCAGTGCTTTCAACTGCTTTTCTGGTAGAAAAAATAACACTCTTATGTTCAGCTGAATAACAATCTGAATGTGTTTAATTGTCTAGATACTAATTTTCTTAAATACTTCTAGATCACAGATTTCTTTTGAATCTCAACCAACCAATAAGCCATTCAGAAATCAGCTGGAATGAAACTGAAGGGTTTTTTTTTAAACAGAAACAAAAACAAAACAAAACATGCCAATTCACTTCAGCTGGCTCATCCTCTTCACTAACAGATCAGAGCAAAATAAATCCAGTTTAACTTCTGACAATCTTTTTTCCTATTGTACCTCGTACGTTCAAATAGCACTTCTCATGAACAGTACCATTGTGTGTGTGTGTATTTATTTTGACTATTTTCCCCCAAAATCCTCAATTAGACAATACAGCTACTAGCTGAAGTGTTAAAATAATTTTGTGCAGCAGATATATCTTTAGAGATATTAAACAATTTCATCTGTTCTTCCATAAAAGTTTACAATAACCAGTATTTTCTTTAAGGTAAAGACTTTTGTGTTTATAATACAAATTGCTTCAAGATTTATGGGCAAAGTGGAAAAGAATATTGACGTGAAGACAGACAGAAACGGGGCTTTAGTAGTTCTAGCTAGACTGTGAAATCAGTGAAGGGCAGTATTGCCTTTTGGGCAGCCTCATTGTGAACTGTTCCAATAGGTGCAGTGCAAGCATTGGGTTGACAGACTATGTGCTTGGAAGAGCAATGGAGGATAAGTGACAAGGATGTATTGTTCACTGTGTTCTGCAGAATGGCAGAGAAGTTGTTTCATAGCTTATGTACACTTAGGGTATGTCTAGACTACATGGCTCTGTCGATGGAGACATGTAGATTAGGCAGGATGGCAAAGGGAAATGAAGCTGCAATTTAAATAATCGCCGCTTAATTTAAATCAAAATGGCTGCCATGCTGTGTCGATCAGCTGATTGTCGGCACAGTGCGGCAGTCTAGACGGGGACCTGCCGACCCCAGAATCCTTTGTCAGCAGATCCTTTATGCCTTGTGAAATGAGGCTTGCAGGATCTGCTGACGAAGGGTTCTGGAGTCGGCAGATCCCCGTCTAGACTGCTGCGCAGTGCTGATAATCAGCTGATCGGCACAGCGCGGCGGCCATTGTGATTTAAATTAAGCAGCGATTATTTAAATCGCAGCTTCATTTCCCTTTTTTGAGTAAACTAATCTACATGGCTTTGTCGACGAAGCCATGTACTTTAGACATACCCTTAGGGACACATACTCTTCTTTGCCCTGAAGGGAT
>CM057846.1:142128817-142151082 GCA_030068395.1 Apalone spinifera
ATCTGGAAGCTCTCCCGCAGGGCCTCCTAGATACAGACAGCCCCCCAATGGGCCTCCCAGCTGGCAGCCGTGCAGGGCTGTGCATAGAGGCCAGCCAAGTGGTCAGCCTCTGCCATCCAGGCTGGCAGGAAAGCCTCCCCCTTCCTCCCGCACAAATTATACAGCACACAACATGCTGCCACCACGTGCAGAATATTCCGCTCGGATAGGTCCAGGCGGGTGAGGAGGCATCTAAAATGGGCCTTCAACCTGCCGAACGCCTCCTCCACAATGATTTGGGCCCTGCTGAGCTTGGCATTAAAGGCCTGTCGGGAGGGGATGAGGTGTCCTGTGTAGGGTTTCATCAGCCAGGGTTGTAGGGGATAGCCCGCATACCCCACCAGGCACACAGGCATGTCCACATCCCCAATCCTGATGTGGCTGTCGGGGAAGAAAGTCCCGGTGTGCAGCCTTTGGCACAAGGAGGCATTGCGGTAAACCCGTGCATCATGTGCTTTGCCAGACCAGCCCACGTTGATGTCCACGAACTGGCCCCGGTGGTCAGACACAGATTGCAGGATGACCAAGAAGTATCCCTTCCGGTTGATGTACAGGGAGGCCTGGTGTTCCGGGGCGCGGATAGGGATGTGCCTCCTGTTGATTGCCACCCCACAGTTGGGGAAGCCCAGGGTGCCAAACCTGTCGATCACTGCATCCAAATCAGTGAGGTGGATGACTCTGCGGAGCAGCACTCTATTGATGGCCTTGACCACCTGCAGAGAGGGACACACAAAACTGAGAGTCACTGGGGTGTCAGCGTGGCTGAGGGTGCTCCTTCCCCGCCAACGCCCCGCATCCCCACTCCCCAAGAGCAATCCGCCCTGCAATCCTGGCCACCGCGGACAGTCCGTAGTGTGGCTGGGACAGAACAAACCCTTCCAGGGAGGGGACTTTCACCACCTCCCCCCCTTTTCCCTAGGACAGTCCATCCCCTCCTTGCACCCTCCCCCTCCTGGCACAGTGGCACTGCTCTGACGGTGGATCTCCCCACGCCGAACTGGTTCGCCACTGATCGGTAGCTATCCAGAGTGCAGAGCTTCCAGAGGGTGATGGCCACATGCTTGTGGAGGGGAATGGTGGGCCTCATGTGCATGTCCCGTCACCGCAGAGCAGGGGTGAGGCACTCACAGAGTTCGTGGAATATGTCCTTCTTCATCCTGATTTTCTGGATCCATTGTTGGTCTTCAGAGCACTCCAGGATGATGTGGTCCCACCAGTTGCTGCTGGTGTCCAGATGACAGATGCGGCGGGGCATGCTGGTGTCCGGGCGCTGCTCCTCCATGGCCCCCAGGGGAGTCCGGAAGAGGGCCTGGGGGTTGGGCTACAGCAGATGCTGCCAGGAAGTCTCCAGCAATTGCAGCCAGGCTTGCAGCAAGACATCCAAAAAGAGCACCAAAGTGCCCAGGGGCAGCTCTGGCGCCATGGTCCCGAGTGCTGTGGTGACCCGAGTAAGGGCAACCAAATCAAGCAGAGACAAAAATGCTTTGCTGTCCCTCAGCGAGGTAGGCAAGCAAGCAGGGAAAGCTGAGAACCGGCTGTCCAGGCCTCAGATAGCCTCAGGCACCAGCCACACAAAGTAACTACTGACCTGATGAACTGGTTTCAGCTGGCCTTAAATGAGATTCAGTATTCAATCAGTGTGGATGTGCTATTTTGAAATAGCAAAACGCTATTTCGAAATGCATTTTGTGTGTAGATGCATTATTTTGAAATATCTTATTTCAAATTAACTATTTTGAAATAAGATATTTTGAAATAAAGCTGTAGTGTAGCCATACCCTCAGTGTCTGGTTCCCAGAGCCCACAAAATCACGATCTCTGTTTTGTAGGCAGCTCTGGGGGTCTATCACATGTCCTAGCAATTTCAGGAGCGTATCTAGAGTTGCAATTAAGTAATTTAGCATCTGGGTGAGCAAACATATTTGCACTCCCCTTCAGGGGTTTTTTTTTTTCACCCTTTGGCCTTGCACCCAGGGCAGCTACCCTGCTTACTCCACCTTGGTTATGGCCCTCCCAGAGTTGTTTTTCCTCCAACCTCTTCTTGGCACTGGTTAGGCAACAGGAACCTCAAAGTGAATTCTGCTCACATAAGACAATTATACATTTTAGCTAAGTTCTTTCCAATACTAAAGAATCAGTGGACTTAAGAACCATCAGAAGATCTACTGCCCAGACAGATACTCCTAAGAACAAACCAGAAGCATATATTCTGTTTTCTCTAGTGCCTCTTTCACTACCTCAGTAAACATATGTTTTGACCTATACCCACTCATTAGCTAGGCTTTGCCCAAGTCTATTCCCAACAGGGTAATCTGAAAAATAGGAGCTCTAAGTATAAACCTTAAATTGTATTCACATGTCCCCAAACTTCTTGAAGTTAATAGGTAAATGAAATGCTGCCTCACTCAATTGACTTCCTTTTCTTTCCAGTAGATGACAGCAAAAACAAAGTTAATATTTAAATGAGGCAATGTTTCATTTAACTCCCTCAGCCCTTCAGCAGATGTGAATAGGGAGTTCATTCAGTTATATCTCTTCTTTTATCAGCTTTAGGCCAAACAACTGACTGGAGTATTATATTATCTTCCTCTTCCCTCCTCTCTTTTCTCCTATTATTTATTGTGCTCACTTTTTTCCAGCATGTTTTAAATTGGTTCATAAATTGCTCAAGGCATAGACCATGTCTACATCTTTCATGTTTGTACAATAGGGACTTGGGGTACTGCCACAATATAAGTAATAATTAAGTCATTATCATGTTGTGGTACTAGAGGATTCACAAGTTGGATAAATGTATTTAGGAATCACATTTATATTTCAAAAGTCATAGTTGTATGTTACTAGGTTCAGTGTATTTGTTGGCTGCAATGAGGATCAGGGATCTGTTGTGCTAGGCATAAAATCTGAACAGAAGAGCTTACCATTTCCTAATAGGATAAAAAAATATTAGAACCGGAAGGAACCTTGAGAGGTCATCCAGTCCAATTCTCTGCACTCTTGGACAATAGATGAGAGCCAACAGAAAACCAAAGAACATATCTACAACTTTTCAAAAGTTTAGAACTTTATTTCTTCATTCTATTTTTTTACTTTTTCAAAATGACCTCACTCCCTCATGTTTTACACCAAACCCAAATTAAGTCCACTCATTTTCAACTTTCGCAGTGCATAAAAAGCTTTTAAGCTCACTTAATTTTTGTTGAAGTCTGATTGGCCCAACTTATCTAAAACAAATGGTAGAAATCATGATCCATCCAAATCAATGGCAAAACTGTGACTGACTTCAGTGGGAACAAGATTTCATGTCCAAGGTTTAAATAAACAAAAAGAAAAGCTATAAAAGTATTTAAATTAAAATAAAAAATAAATTTAAGCTAAATTTGACACATATAATTTGATGCCAATCATTCACTTATCTCTAATTCCATTATTGAAAGGAGATTGGGAAACAAAAATATAGTTTGATTTACTAGAGATTATCGGGAGTGAAAATGTTCATTAATGAATTATGTTCAAAATAAATTAGAAAAATAAAAATATACAGACTGACATTGAGTTTTTTCCCCAATACATTTACCATAGAGAGCTCGGGATATAACCTATACTTAATTTTTATGCATCACCTCGTGTGTGTGTGTGTGTGTGTTTAGAAAGAGTAAAAATATATGACCTAAATTTGCTTTCTATTAGTCTGTATTATTACTTATTTATGCAACTCAGCTTTCCTAAACATCTTGGATTTTGAAGCTAACAGGGCAATGAAATAATTTTGAGGTCATATTACCTTATTGATACTGTAATTAGTAGGTGTGTACATCTATTGTGTAAGTGTACACACTCTTATGTCTTAATTCAAGATTATATAAATATTAAATAAAAGAAAAGGAAACATGTTGAAAAGTATTACACAATTTTCCAGCATGTCATGTCTTTTTTTTTCTCATGATGTTCAAAAATATGGAGACTAAGCTACAAGTGAATTATAGAATTTATTTGGAAGTTCTTGGCTGTGGAATAGCAAGATAAATTTGTATACAAGTTTCCAGTTTATCTGTGGAGTCTTGTGAATATGGAGAATCCTTTGTGTTTACAGATAAAGGTCTTGAAATATCATAGTAAATTATATCCCAGGCAGAGAACTGACTTTTTTTTTCCTGAGGTGATGTGAAGAATTCTGTCTGGTAGAACGATGCTGTGAAAGTCCAAAGAGAGAATGTCTACTCTGGGAAATTATTTGAAATAACTTCCCTTATTTCTAAATAACAAGACAAGCATCCACACTATCAAGCCTGTTACTTCAAAACAATGGATTTGTTATTTCAAAATAATAATTCCTGTTTATGAAGAGGAATAAGGTTTGGCTATGTCTAGACTGAAGAACAGTTTCTGAAAAAGTGGACGTATTCTTTCTGCATCCTCTATTCCTCTCGGTGAAAGGAATAAGAGATGTTCTGGAAGAGGACTCTTTTTCTGAAATTTAGCCCTGTGTGGATGGGCCAAATTTCAGAAAAGCATCTTTTGGAAAAAAAAGCAGAAAAATATTCACAAATTGTGGTTCATAATTTGCTTATCTTTTTCTGATTTTTCTCTGCAGTGTAGACATAGCCTTATTTCAAAATAGTTATTTTGAGAGTTATTATTTTGAAATAACTTATTTTGAAATAACCTGGTGTAGCAAGTGGGGATCAGTAACATGGAGTTAGCAGGCCTGTATAAAGGCTGGTAACATAAAAACAACAACAGGCCTGGAATCTAGTGAGCAAGCCTTTGAAGCCAAGAAAGAAGTCTGATTAATGATGGTGTAATTGTATAAGTTACGTTGAGCATGAATGGACATAGGGAGGCACCGGGTACAAATTGTAAGCCAAAGGGGAGTAGCAGAACATCTTAATAATAAGAAATGTCCTGGTATAAAAGACTCCCCAAAAACTAATGTATGTACAGACCTAGGACTAGTTGACAGCATGAAGGATAGTAAGTTGTTTGTACATGTCTATAAAAGGGCACCGCAAACTGTGAGCACTGACTCATCCTGGGGGGAGGGGAGGTGCACTAGGCAACTGAAGCGGCAGATATCATTGCTGAGACTTTCAGAATGTACAGCAGCTTAACATTGGCTAACCACCCACTGTTAATATCTATTATTTGGCAATAGGCCTGCTATGTGATGGTACATTGTCAATGTTTGCAGAATGCACAATGGCTTGACATTGAGACTTTCTGCTGACAACTGTTAATGCATAGCATTTGACAATAAACCTGCTCAATTGCTTTAATCCTTGCCTGAATCTGTAATTTCCGGGGGCTCTCAGAGATTCACTGTGTTGACCCAAGTGCACGGGGTCTAACACTTTAGATAAAGGGAGCATACACACAAACACAGCCAAAAGTTTATCATCACTGGCGGAGTAGAGGTCCTCTCAGGCGCACACTGGGACAACCCCAAAAATCTGATTGACGACACCTGGTAGTGTAGACAAAGCCAGAAGGACATATCGCTGACAGCAGGTGATCCACAGATAAAGGAGACTCTCCCAACATTTTCTTATTTTCCTCCCCAAAAGTTGCACCTAAGACTCCTCCAGTACTACAGGAACATGATAGATCAAAGGAGTGACAGAGAATGCAACTCAAGTAGGAGAGTAGTTATTTTTTACTAATCTTTGTAAAAGGTGTCTAGATATTGTGGAGATGAGAAAGGTGGTGATGGTCATGATGGCTTTGGTTTGGTTTTCAGATGAGAAGGATGATGTAATCAGATGTGTAGCCGGTGTGTAACCTCCGCATGTGGCAGACAGGCTGAAGTGACCTGAGGGGCAAATTAACTTACCCAGTTGCAGCTGGAAGGGATGGAGCTCCATAAAGGAAGGAGTTCAGGGCTGCCAAAAGAGGGACAAAGGAGGAGAACCAGGTCATAAGTAGCTGAGAGCCTTCTCTCTTGAGCCAACAAAAGTCTGAGAAACTGAGCCTTGGCCCAATGTGGCAGTGGAGCAGAAATCCAAGATTTTAGGTTGGTGTTAGGATGGTTTAAAGCTGAGGCTGAACTGCAAAGAAGGCAGCTCTCAAATTAACCCTGCTGGACTGAAGATTAAGTTGTTTTTCCGATTTTTTGTTGAACTTTTAAATTAAGGTGTTTACTTTGTTGCAGAGATTTAGATTCATTTCCTTGTGTGGCTGGAGAGCCCGGTCATGTAAACAGCCAAAATAAGTTAAAGAAACTATAGCACAACAGTTTGCAATGACACATGGAGCAGCAGGCCTGGCCAAAGAGATTGCGGGGCCCAAGGCGGCATGTTGTGGTTGGCTGCATCACGTGACCAGGTGGCTCCCAGCCAGGGCAGCGAGAGAGCAGCCAGGTGAGTGGGGGAGGGTGGTCACTGGGCAGTGCAGGGCCCTGAAGGCATGGGACCCAATTCAACTGCCTTGCTCACCTTGCTCTAAGGCTGGGCCTGAAGAGCAGCAGGGTGCAGGGTGTAGGACCAACTTTTCTCACAGATAGACATACTCAATACCAAGTTGGTTTGTCTGTGGCCTGGGTTACTACACTGTGAAGATTATAAAAGAGCTGGGTGGATTGTGGAAATGAATACTTTTTTGAATTTGTGAATGTACTTATTATAGCCATGTTTGTTCCCCTTTTGGATCATTTCCCATAACGACTGAACAGGCAGTTTGTACTATTACCGATCCTCATTAAAAGAACATTGTAAAGTCATACGTGACCGAGTGATGATGGAAAACAAATCCGTGCATTAGCATCTTATCTAAGCACAACTAAAGTATATCAAATAGCAGGTATCAACTGCTCACAAAGATCTGACTGAAGTCAATCTACAGAATTAAAAGCAAAACTTCTGAAAAGGGTCGTTAAATAATTTGAAACATGAAAATATTTCAGATAATTGAAGTTTGATCTCAGAGGCTAGATTCATCTATTAAATGATTTCACATGAATTGTGCACTCAGCTCCAATCCAGACACTTCATGCTTTACTGTACTGCATTTAATTGTCTTTGTTTAGGAAAATTCAGCAAGCTCCCAAAAGCTGTGCTCTGAGAAATGTCAAGTTTAATTTTCAGATCACCAGAGAACTTTGAGAAGTGATTCTCGACTCCCTCTTATTTAGCAGTGATGCCACATGACACCATTTTGTTTCTTTCTTCTCCTTAGATTTAAGAAAATACTTAATCAGGAGCTCAGCGTTCACCGACCAATCTTGTCATTACCTGCAGGATAAGTCTGCAGAACCTAGCTGGCCACTTGCCTCTCGCCCTTTCTTCTTCCCTTTTTCTTGTTTGATTCCCCATTAGAAAGAGCTTGTGATTGTACTGGGCTTCCCATTTTGGGGAGAAGAGTTGACACCAAAAGGGCAAGAGCAAACCTTTGTATGCAGACCCCTGTGGTCCCTATCTATAACGGACAGGGGAAGGATCCCTTGTTGAAAGTTTGAAATGCTGAGGAAGTCAGTCTCCATATCTGTAGGTAACAAAGAAAGAGGAAGTGTCTAACACCTTTTGAGAGCACAATAATATTGTTATCTACCAGAGATGATGCAACTGTGTGTGCGTGCCTGGTCTAGGGAACAAGTTCTAGTCATAGGGTGTGTGCTCATCCATTGTGGAAATTCAACACACCAACGCTATCATCTGCTGGAAACTTTTCTATGAGGGGAATGAGCAACCTTTGGGTTTCAGGGTGAATTAGCCTTCTACACAAACTGAGTCAAATGATTTATTACAAGTATGTCCCATGCAGTAGGGGAAGACTATAGCAATGTAATGTATGGTCCTAATTCACATTTACAATAAAGAAAACAGTGTAAATGGGCTTTGAGGGGAAGGGGTACACATTTAATTACAGCAAAATTAAAATGAATCTCTAATAGCATAATCCTCCTTCCGACAACTTGAATGGAATGAAAATATTCATTAACTGGGCTATCCTTGAAAATTACAAAATCAAAAAGATAAACATGAAGATATATTGCAGCAAAATCATGAGCCTTAGGATTCAAATAAATGCTGTTAATAGAGCTTATTAGTTCATCTGAAATGTCTTTTTCAGTATACATAAGGAACTACAGGAAACTCTGCTTTTGCTAAAAATAATTTTTAGCAAAAGTTACATCTATCTGTCCAGTATATGTATAGTGTAGCATAGACCAGAATAAATCATTTTCAATTCTGGTGTAGGAAGTGTGGTGGAGATTTCAGTACTTTCAAAACTCATGAGCTAAGCTCCAAAGAAAATGATGCAAAAGCAATGAGGAGTCCTGTGACACCTTATAGACTAACAGATTTATTGGAGCATAAGCTTTCAGATGCAGATGAAGTGGGTCTTTGCCCACGTAAGCTTATGCTCCAATAAATCTGTTAGTCTATAAGGTGCCACAGGACTCCTCGTTGCTTTTGCAGATTCAGACTAACACAGGTACCCCTCAGATAAAAGAAAATGATGTTGTTTAATGGATCATAATGTTTAAAAGAGAAACTTTGGGTTCTTTTAGTTTTCTTGTTTTCAAACCTTTAGGCTACAGTAGGTTCATGATTTCAGACTTTTTTTTAATCCAACCATGAGTTCTAGAAACTTATTTAAAAACATAAACACTAATATTCTCAGATATTAAAGTATCTCCATGAGTTGGAACATTTTGTTTTATCTGGTATATTGGCACTTTGCTCTAAAAATGATTTGGGAAAGCCATTGCTGAAAATTATTTTCAATTTCCTAGTGTAGACAGGTTGTTTTTCCTATCACAGTAGTACCCCAAATGGGTTAGGATCTATTGAAACAAACGGCAAAGGCACAGTCCCTGCCTTGGAAAACTTAGATGATATTTTACCATTTTGAAAATGTTGTTTCTCCATCACAGTGTTAAAGGTATATCTTCATGGCTATAATGAACAGAGTCAGTACAAAGGATTTATGGTGACTTAAAGTAGCCTTTTCTTCATCACCACGTAATGGCATCTTTTTTGTGGGATTCAGATGCTATAAAAATATGATACCAGATAAGTTGAAAAGGCAGACGGTAGCTAGTAACATCAGCCAGCCTCTCTGGGACAGGCATGAAGATCTTGCGCAAAATGGGGTTTTTGCACACACAAAAATGTCCACACTGCTTCTTTTTGTGCAAAAACCTCTTGCACAAAAAGAAACTGCAGAAAATATGCTAATGATGTTGAAACTTATGCTAACGAGTCCCTCATTAGCATATTTTCTGCCAGAAGAACTCGCAGTGAAGACAAAGCCTTTGTGACCTGGCTGTGGTGAAAAGAGGACATTTGCCTGGGCTGTGAAATGTGGACAGAGTTGGGAAAGAGGCTGTTTTGTTGAAACAGAAGGAAGGGTTGAGAAGGAAATGTAATATGCTGTATACTTTTGGCATATTGCATATATATTTCTTGGTTATTATCTTTATATCTGTGTGTTTCTGAGTTTTAGCTTGTCTATTAAAGATACATTTATACTGCACACAAAATAAAACACAACCACATTAGTGTGTTTTGAAGCCCCGCTCAACTAGCTTTAGTTCACAGGGTTCACACTGTAATTTTAAAAATAGCAGTTTAGTCATTCCTTCTAGGTCTGGTGCCTTTACTCTGAAACCTGGGGGAAAAACCTCAGAACCCAGGTTCCAGATTGAGCAGGAACATCAACATTGCTGCTTTTAGCACTATAGTATGAGTCCCACAAGCCCAAATCACTTGACCTGGGCTCTGAGATTTGCTGCCAGGAGTGAGCAATGTTGCCTGTCATTTTTTTCATGTGTGGAATACATTTTGTTCTGTTCACTGAGACATGTGCAGATGCCCACCATCAGTAGAAACACATGCTGCTGGCTGTAGATGCTGCAAGCACTCTGCTAATCAGCTGGCTGGCACCTGAATATCTCCTGGTCAGCCACCAAATGCTCAGCTTACAGTGAACATGGGGGGTGAGTGTGTATAATACTTTCTTTTCTTTTCTTTTCTTTTCTGTGTAGAAGTATCCTTGGGGCATGTCTGCACAAAAGTGTGCACACTTTTGAGATAACATGCATGTCGATCTAGCAAAGCCCATTTTATGAAATAATTTCAAAATAATGGGCTTTTTACTCTGACTTCTGTAACCCTCATTTCACGAGGAGTAAGGGAAGCTGAAGGAAAAATGCTTTTCCTTTTATTTCTTGTTGAGTAGACAGTGCCAAAAACTGAGTTAAGGTACTTTGACTTCATCTACACAATTAAAGCTGAAGTTGCATATCTTAATATGACTTTAGCCCACAGTGTTAGATGTATCCTTAGATTCTAAGCTCTTGGAGCTGTGTCTGCAGCACCCAGAACAAAGAGGACCCAAATCTAGAAACTGCTGTAATGCAAATAAAAAGCTACACATAGCTACAATGAGCAAAAGCGGATATCAGGATGTAACATAACATTAACAATCCTCCCTACCCCCACAATATTCCTGCTACTTTCAGGTTAAGGCTACTTTCAGGTTAAGAACCAGTGTTCTGGGCCTTAGAATTCAAACATAATCTTTGCTAAGGTCATAAGGATTCTAAGGAATATTATATAAGTGATTCAAATATACAGAAAGGAAAGGAATAAAGAGTTAATCCTTACTGATAGATATGAATACCAAGATACATTATATAGTTCAGTTTTTCCTAACTGGCACAGTAGGCTGTAATCTCCCAAGAGATCTTGAGGATAGATGTACAATATATCACATAAACTAGTCTTATCTTGGCTAATGTCAACATGGCTTCTCATGACATATCCTGACTCCAAGTAGGGATTTCTACAGCCTGTAAAACATATCTACATTGGCACCTATGGATTTCCAAAGAAAGGGGATGACAGGTGGAGAAAATACCATGAAATGTACACACATGTCCAAGATTTACCTTTCTACATGAATAAAATAAGAACAAAAGATGAAAGTGACTGTGTCAGCACTTAGCTATTCACACCTGAGTGAAAAGGTAAATTGGAATAGTGGTCAGAAAAATTGGGCAAAAATAAGGGGTTCCTACTTAACAACAAACATCATCAACAATATGATTCCTGCCACAATAGAGGGCATGCATATATGGACCTTTCCAAAGGGAGAACTAACTAGTAACTGAAGTTGGAACTGGGAGAAATGGGGAAGTAGATATAGGTTATTGAAAACCATCCTAGAGTCTCAAATTCTGCCTGTAATCTAATTGGTTGAATTTTTTTTATTTCTCTCTGCTGTTTATTTTTGGGTCTGTACATAGCTGTCAACATTTGAAAATGCTTTCAATTAACACTTTTCTACATAAGTCAGGAGGCTTTGTGACTAATTGGTTGGAGTGGGTAGATTGTGAGTTTGTATTTTCCTTCAATTATTTCCCTGCAGAATCCAGATTTTGTGACAGTATTAAACACACTCAAAGAACATAGCTTTTTAATCCCTCCCTTCAAGCGCACTGAGACACAGGTCATCTGCCAGGAAAAATTAATACATTAAATTAGAAATAAATATATATTAAACAGAAGTTATTGGCCTAATGAAGAAATTACTAGGTAAGGTTGTATGTCCTGTATTATTCAGGAGATCAGACTAAATGATCATGATGGTCCCGTCTGATCCTAATCTATAAATTTTATGAAATTAAATAATTAAAAACCCAAGTAATTATCTTCTCTGTTTTTATGATTTTCTTTTTCACCCTGGCACAAATATTGGAGTGGTAAATAATGAAGCAGGCAGGTCACTGAGGCAGAGTGATCTGGGCCACTTGGTAAACTGGCTGAAATCAACCAATAGCTATTTTAATATGGCAAAAAGTAAAAGTATACATCTCTAAACAAATAATATAGGCCTTCCTTATGAGACCAAGGCTGGGAAGCAGTGACTCCAAAAAAGATTTGGGTGTCATAATAAATAATCAGCTGAATACTAGCAGCACTAAAATGGCTAATCTTTCTTTGGATGCATAAAAAAGGAGAATCTCAAGTAGGAGCAGAGAGGTTGTTTTAGGTCTATACAACATTAATGGTACCATGGCTGGAACACTGAACAATTAAAGAAGATTGTTGATAAAGTGGAGAGTTTCAGAGAAAAGCTGAGAAAATGATTAAAGGATTGACTAATAATGCTAGATGCAAGGAATTCCATCTAGCTAAGCAAATAGAAAGTTAAGGGGGTAATTCGGTGTAAATAATAGATGGGAAACAAATGTTTGAAAACAGTCTTCTTAGTCTAGCAGACAAAGGAATAATAAAATCCTGTGGCTGGAAGTTGAAGCTAGTAAAATTCAGATAGTCAATAACACATATTTTTAACAGTGAGATAATTAAATGTTAGATAATTAAACATTAACAAGGGTTGAGGTGGATTCTCCATCAGAGGCAATCTTTAAATAAAGATTGGAATTTTTTTTAAAAAAGCTCTCATTTAAAAGAAATTATTTTGGAGAAATTTTGTGGCCTTTGTTATATGTGATCTCGGTAGTCCCTTCTGGCCTTGGAGCCCAGGAATCATATTTATGTTAATGCCATTTTACTTTTGTATCTCACATATCACAATCTTCTCTGTTTACCTGTCTTTCACCATCAGTTTCTCTGAAAAGCAACATATCCTTTTATGTTGTTATTTGCCATTGTTCTATTTGGACTGTGTTGTCCCTTCATATGGTCTATTCTCCCTAGTTCCATTTCTTCTCACCTTTGTCCTCCTTGTCTCATGTTACCTAAGCATAACCCTACCCCATCTACCCTTCTCTTGTCGCTCTCTCTGGTAATCCCTGGTTTTGCTGACCTTCATGACATCTTCACACAGACCTCCTGAAGGCTAATTATCCTGTCAGTTAGGTCGATAAAATTCCCAGACAATAAGAGAAATAGGCCCCAGGTTGGAGAGCAAAATCTTATTTGGAGAGGGGAACGACATGATGACGATACATTAGCAGGAAAAGAGGAGAATGAAGAAGTGGAAAGATCCACTGTAAATACCTGATCTGTATTGTTACCTGTTAGAAGCTGTAGACCACGTAGTCAAACTTAATCTGATAGTTTCCAAAGAATTCAATTATTAAATATCTGAGTCTCTTTACTTTAAATTTTATCAGGCTTATGAAGTTAGATGATATGGTATGCCTTCAAATTTCTAGAGTCAGTATAAGATTTGATCTTTTTTATTTTCCTTTTCTTTTCATTTTTTTTTCCTCTCCACAAGGCATAGCTAATACAGATCCTTCTTAATGAGGCTTTTGGTCCCCAAACAGAGCCAAATTGTGTGGCATGCCTCAAATGAGCCTTCATTTTCCAGCAAGAAGTTTTTAATCAACACTTCAATTAGTGCAGTGAATTCACAATCCCTCAATGGGCTTAGACTAAATCTCCACCTTGGATTAATGGAGCAAAGAAAAAAATTGTGTGAAATGAACAGTAACATAGTAAAACATATTTTGTAATGCAAAATATAATGGAATGCTGGAGTAGAAGGAAAACTTATGAAAACCACCCTAAAATACTACTACCAAAACCAAAGATACGTAGTCTAAAATATGGTAGATGCCCTGATGGGGGGAAAAAAAGTCTTCCTTAGGGAAACGCAATTCTTCATATATCAAAGTGGGAAGTTTCATTCCTAAATTTAATATGCTAGAGAGCATTCGAGCTTTTGCTTGGCTTAGACTGATGCAAATAATGTTCATTACTGTAATTTACATTTACTGTAAGAGGAGACTTGATTGAGTGATGGGAAAATAAAAAATAACAAAGCTGCATTTTTATATACTGAGAAAACATCTCTCTTTAGTGCATGTGCAATCTCTTTCTTGCTTCCTGGCTCTCATTTTGCCCTTGGGAAGCAACTTCTAGAGGAAAAATGATTAGATTCTTCTTTTCTTGTTTTCCCTCCCACTATTTCCTGAATCTTAACACTGTTATAATGAGATTGCACTTCCCTTTAGACTTCCCTGTCTTCAGATGATTAGCCTTATTTTTCACTTACTAAATATGCTCAAAGTGCCCAATCCTGCAAAGATGAATGGAAATGCCGAACTTTGCATATGACTGACTATAAAAGTGTGAAAAGGTAAGCATGTT
The DNA here is from genome assembly GCA_030068395.1 of Apalone spinifera. Taxonomy (NCBI): domain Eukaryota; kingdom Metazoa; phylum Chordata; order Testudines; family Trionychidae; genus Apalone; species Apalone spinifera. The sequence goes on from CM057846.1 coordinate 142,142,923, forward strand.
TGGAAGTTTTTGCCGAATCGGGTTCCAAGAGATGACATTTCATTTCAATTTACTGAATTTTAGCAAGAATTGTATTTGGTTATATTAAGTGTCTGTAAAAATTTTGAGAATATTTGCAGAAACAGTTGCATGTATGTCCAATGAAAACCCACTGCTTTGGTTTCATGCTACAAAATTAATAGATTTTATGTTCTTTTGTAGGAAGAGTTGGGTTTTAAAACTTATTTTAAATGGTGTGTTGTCTCCTGAATTCCGTGTTCTGTATTCTAGTCTGGCATAGAATGTGGCTGCACTCTTGCTTGTTTTTAACCAGCTTCATACTATTTTCTGAATTACGGCTAAAAATTATAGCAGGTACCTTGCCTTGCTCTTGCAAGACAATCCCAAATAATACATTTCCAAGTGGCATTTCTGTTCACCTTAACAATTATTTTAGAATACCAATGGTTTAATTTCCAGAGGTGCTGAGTAACTGGGGCTAGCCCTCAAGTTAGTGAGAATGGCAAGTGGTTAGTACCTCTGAAAATCAGACCACATACTTTCAAAGACTATCATCTTAACAATGTCTGAACCCTATCATTGAAGAGTATACTAGCATATAGTCATAAAAATGCTCATTTTATGGATCAGATTTTTGTTTTCATTGATATAGTGGAGAGGCTTCAGTAGCTGCTTCTGGCTCCTTGATTCTCAGCCCTAGCTTCAGTACAGATTCCAGGTAGTTCTATCTTTTGCAAGTCACGCAGCATCCTTACTGGATGCTAAATCATTAGAGGGTTCTTCAGGTGGAATAGAGCTCTGCTATGTCTGCTACTGTTTGGGGAAGGAAAAAGGTTCAGAGACTGATTGCAGCTTAAATGCACTAAAAGGGAGTTTATCTATATCAGAGATATTTATTTGCTAGGAATGTGTGGATTTTAATCCTTCTAGACACCTAAGTGATTCCAAAGGATCATAACACAGTTTGAGAATCTAGCACTTTGTGTTTAGAAGACTACTATTTGTCTATGTCTGAATTGTTCTTACCTATTGTGATGTGTAACACCAAGGAGGATTACTACCACTGAAAGAGATTTGAAGAAATTCTTGCCTGCCATTCTCCCTGTCTTCCACCTCTGTCCTAAATATAGGGATTAAGTGATGCATTGACTTTGTACTGTCCTTCTGCATGGGGTAAGCTGCTTCTTAGTACACGTGATACTGCTTCACGTTTTGTCTTTACTTAGGAATATTGAAAAGCAAATCATACCCCCCTCCCCTTTTTTTTTAGTAAACCTAAGTAAGAATCCAGGAATTCAAATTTCAATTTGAGAAGTAATAGGGGGAAAACTGAATGGCTTCAATTTTACAGTTTTATGTTGTTCAGAATTTAGCTTGAACAGCTCAACTTCAGGAGTGCAGTGTGTTCTCAAGACTTGGAAGCAGTGATCGTCATTACCTGAATTGTATTAAAAGCATTTAAAAAAATGCCTAACAAGAATGCCAAAAAGAAAACCAGTTTGAATTCTGCTGCTGGTGCCAGCAGCATTACATAATGAGATAAACGTTGGTAATTGTGTTTAGTTCAATAATACTTTTAATTATAGTTGAGAGCTCCTTTAAAGTGTATGGATTTTACTGACACAAAGTAAACAGCTGAAAGCCAAATGAAGGCAGTCTCATAGATTTCTACTGTCCAATTAAAGCACAGAAACATTGCTTCACCAGTTGAGGGGTTGAAGAGGAAAAAAAGCAGTTTGCACATGCAATGTACAGATTAATTATCACATATAATAAAGTTTCTTTTTTGCAAGTGAAAACAAAATATGTCTAATCTGAGAAGTGAAACTTTTTTTTTTAAGTTTAGTACCAAGCAATTCATGAATTTCTTCAAATATTCTTGAAGGTTTTTGTCCCCCACACTTTACCCTCTACTATTCTGACCCTCATTCAGCAAGACACTTAAGCACATGCCTAACTTTAAATGTGTGAGCAAGCTCATAGTAATCAATGTTTTAATTAGATACATGCTTAAGTATCTTGTGATTCAGGTCCCATTTTGATTAAATGATCCCAAATTCTCACTTTCTCCAGCCAGTCATTAACTTCTAGGGAATGGTCAACCTTGAGCAATGTTGATGCAATGAACTGTATAAAAATTCTAAATGTAAAGAAAGACTAAAATATGTGTGGTTAATATAAAAGTTGAATTTCAATTTGTACAGTGCCTAGCACAATGAGGTCCTTGTCTATGGCTGGGGCTTCTATATATTTAATAAATGTACGTTGACTCAAAACAAAACGGCTGCGTCTACATTGGCGCCGTTTTGCACCTAAGCTATGCAAATGAGGCTTAGCGTTAGAATATCGCTGAGCCTCATTTACATATCTAATGATCCACCATTTTCACGGACCAGGCTCTTGCGCAAGACGGGGCTGTCTACACTGGCCCGTCTTGCGCAAGAAAAACCCTTTTGCACAAAGATGTTATGCCGATCATTTTCAGGGGCCAGTGTAGACAGCCCTGTCTTGCACAAGAGCCTGGTCTGCGAAAATGGCGGATCATTAGTTATTGAAATGAGGCTCGGCGATATTCTAACGCTAAGCCTCATTTGCATAGCTTTGGTGCAAAACCACGCTAATGTAGATGTAGCCAACATGTATTGATAAGAGAACTGTCAGTTTTCAGACTAGTATCATTTGCAGAATTATCAAAACAGGTTTCTATCTCAATCAGCAAATAAAATGAATTCCCATTATTCAGAGGACCTCAGCTCATGTTTGAAGAGAGCATTTTAGTCTTAACACACACAGTGTTTATGGAGGAAATAGATTTATTAAGAAAATCCCAAAATGAAACCCCCCAATTGAATATTAAACTAGTATGTGCTTCTCTGGCATCAGGAATGCAGATTTCTTTCTGGCAAATTTACACAGTAAAAGAAGCTGACTGCTGGGAACGGTATACAGATGCTTAGATAAACAGTTTAACTAATCATATTATTTGCAAAAGATAATCTAAATTGAAATTAATTCTATCTAAACAGGAGCCAAAGAGCTTCTTTGCAAACTAGTTATACCTCACATTTAAATAGAGAATTCATCCTGAAGGAGCCCAAAGCCAGAACCTGTTGTCTTTAATCAGACAAAATTGTTTGAATGTTCTGTCTTTTGCTCTTTACACCAGCACCAGCACCAGCACCAGCACCAGCACAATGATATGAAAAAATCACACAGGCACAATTGGGACCCAAATAGCTTTATTTAATAATTATACATGTGTATAATTACATGTGTATTTACATGTGTATAATTAGTAAATACAGCTATTTGGGTCCCAATTGTGCCTGTGTGATTTTTTCATATCATTGTGCTGGTGCTGGTGCTGGTGCTGGTGCTGGTGCTGGTGCTGGTGCTGGTGTAAAGAGCAAAAGACAGAACATTCAAACAATTTTATCTGATTAAAGACAACAGGTTCTGGCTTTGGGATCCTTCAGGATGAATCCTATCATGTGCCTAACCTAGCTACACACATACTGTTGCTGTGTTTTCTGGCTACTTCTCAGCCACAGAATAGAGTGATACCATTAGAAGGCTTGCACATTATTTAGAGGAGATATTACCCTATTTTTATACATTGAAGTGAACCTAAGCCAAAGCCCACTGAAGCCAGTGGAAAGATTCAAATTATCTTCAATAGACTTTGGATTAGACCCTGAGTAAGAAGACAATAGAAATTCATCCACTACTGTGAGGAATTCTTCCAAGAGTTTAATGACACAAAACATCAGATACAACCAGCTCAGGACAGGAAATGAAGAACTGTAAGTGAAATTGCTGGATCAAACACATTGTTGCAAATTTTAATCTGGCTGAATGCAATAGTTCAATAAAAAGACTTCAATATTGTTTTGTGCTAGTATTTCTGTAACATAGAGCTATCTAAATTATATAAATTATGGAAGGGTAGTGAGCTGCACAAAGTAACAAGAGGGGATTATTATAATCCATTATCCTAGACTAAAAGTTTTAAAAGGACTCTTTGGACCTTAGAACATAAGTTGGATGTAGGAAGTGAGACAAAGATAGTTGATCTCTGTTATTTAAGGTGTGGTATTTTCCCTTCACTATCAATGGCCCACAGCATCAAAAGCTAAGGAACTATCTTTTTATAGAGGTTTCTCCTTTCTTGATAATCACTTAACAGCTGTTTTTTTTAATGAGATATTTTAATGGTTCAGCAGCAGCAATTCAAAGAGCAAAGCAACCTAAAGTGTTACAAACTGATGAAACTTACTTATAAGCAGTGCTGCTGCAGAGTTAGGAGGATGTTTGGGGGCACCCTTGTTTAAGAAAGGGGCGGGGAGTACATATTTAAAGGGAATTGGGGAGTCGATTGGACAGGGTGTGTATGAAAACAACTTCAATGTTTGGGGATGCTTAGTGCAGTCTATAGAATTTTCTGGCCACTGCTTGGTCTGAGCTGAACCTCGGCAGTAGGAGACAGTTATTTTTGGCTAGGGCTATTGGAAATTAAATACTTATTTACTCAATAATGCAGTTTTAATTAGAAAGGTGCAAGGTATCTTTATGGAATCAAAACTGGTTTGGGAGATTTATGGATCCCAGATAGAATGGTGGAAATAGGCATATGGAGCCTGGTGACTTCTTTATGTTCCTTTTTCAGAACATCCATTAAAGAATCCTAGCACAGGGGAGGTACAGAGGGACCCTGCTGGCATCATAATTCAGGAATATCTTAGTTAGTTCTTTCAGGGAGACATCCCTAATTTCCAGCAGCAACAGTTTTGGAATAGTATTGCAGGGGAGCCAACATTGAAAGATAAGGAACAGGACTTACTTATGAAGCCAGCAGAGGAGGTGGATGTTAGTGCAGGAATCTTGTCATGAAGCAGGAATCTTCCCTGGAGTTAGATAATTTGATAATAGAATTTTATCAGAGGTGTATGCATCTCTTTTCTGTCATGCTCTCCTGTGCATTGAGCAATGCCTTGACTAGAGGCAGATTGGCATCTTCCTTTTGTGAAGACTTTTTGATTCATTCATTCATTGATTTGCAAAAAAAAAAAAAAGGGGGGGGGGAATTTGGAAGATATCAGGAATTGGTTGCTATGGACCTTCTAAACATTGACCACAAAATGTTGGCTTTGTTCTAGTCAAGAAATTGGGGAAAATAGCAAATAATTATTAAATTTCAGGAAATCTAATGTAGCTCAAGGGTACACAGTGTTAGATGTTTCATGTAATTTGCAGTAAGAATTTGGAAATAGGGGATGGGTTGAAAAGGAATATTAGGTTTGACCTCGCATCAGGCCCAAACTTCCAAGAGAGTAAACATGTCTTATTTATGGTTGCCCCTGTCTCTATACGGAATTCCCTCGCAGATCATTATCTGGCTATGTATCTTGTAAATTCATACAGTGTGCACCCCTTCAATAGGTGGAGAGGAATAAGGCAAGATTGTCCACTGATTACATTATTAAATTGTTTTTCTTTGGACCTTTTACTGTGAGCAGTATTTTATAACAGGAGATTTTCGATTTTAAGTGAGCAGAGAAAGAAAGAAAAACTGCACTCCATCAATTAAAGTTGTCACCCACATAGATGATTTCACAGGGCTGGTGGAGAGTACAGGAAGATAAGAATGTATTTTTGATAACTTAAACAATTATTCTACTTCAACCAGAGCAGTGATTAATGTGAAGAAGGATAAGACTTTATGGATGAGGATTTCATAGTGCTCTTTTCTTCTTTCAGAGGCATTATATATTGTAACAAGCCATTCTCAAATTGTTGATTATTTGGGATTGACCTTCAGTGGTGATTTGGCAGCTAAACTGAAGCAGAAGATGCTGATGTGGAAGAGATAGACCCTGATATTGGCAGAAAGATTAATGTTGATTAAAACATTCCTTTTACTTGTTTGTATTTCTATGACATACATATATCTTCTTCCTAGAAAATTGTTGGTCAAAATGACAAGGTTATTTTTTTACAAGCTCTGGAGCAATACATGTTACTTAGTGAAGGGGATTTGAAGACAGTATGCCATGAACCTCTCTTGAAAGTATTTTTATATTTAATAGGGATCATGCAACTGGGAATAGAAGGTGGTCACTTATTTTCTAGTATTGCTGGGAAATGCCAAAGGGGAAGAAATGGGCTATGTAGTGGGGAAAATGTGATGAAGCCCCTAGAAGGGTATTTTTTTTTCTTCCAAGAGCAGGCTGTATCTCCCAGGTGCAAAGTCAGGGAATAGCATTTTAGCACCTTGGCTCACAGTTTAGGTGAGATTTGTATCAAAGAGAACTTAAGAAATATTTTTCAGAAAGCCATTTAGCAGTTTTAAGTTGTCCACAAGATTGTCTCAGTTGTACATTGGGTATAATAGCATTCCCTTCACATATAAGGGTATAAAGTGGCACGTATTTATGGTAAACTTTGTCAGAAGTAACTAATAAAGGAAACAGCGTAGATAAGGGCTGTGTCAGGAAGCCTGCTGTGGATCAGAGAAAACTATGGAACACTTTATAATATTCCACTCCTTTAACATCTGCATATGGCCTCAGAACTGAGAGTTCCACTGTTGTGTGCCCAGACTTAAAGCCAGTTTGTTTTTTTGGACTTTTCCAGTCACTGGAGGATTTGGCATATCCCTGAATAAGGAAGAACAAGCATTTGCTGCATATATGCCTTAAGACTCTGACAGTTGTTGATGTAGCAGTTTTATACTATCTAGGGCAAAGCCACCCTTCAGCCTGTTTTCAGGGGCAGAACAACTCACCTGAAACTCTAACTTGTGCTATTTGTTCAATTGTTCAGTTGCTTGCAATGGCTTTGTAAGAACAGATGAGTTTGACAAAATGGCAATTGTTATGAGAGCCTATGATTTGACCTTCTAGTTTTCATCAGAAACAGTCTGGCATGAAAAGGTTTCAGATGTTTGCTTTTGAGAGTGATCCCAATTGTGACTTGAATTTTTGGAATTGGTTTTGAAGTTTTATTTAATAAACAAGAACAGAGACAGAAATACAAACAGGATAAGCCAGCAGGCTGAGAGGGACAAGTTTGGCATGTAAAGATAGAGATAAAACAAAAACTATAGGTCTAGAGAAAAATTAGATGTCATGCTATACGTTGCTTGGATCTTTGGGAGTTTCTAAAATCTATGGTAATCAACACTTCTAAAAACATGCATAGGTAGAAAAATTGAGAGAGATCCAAGATTGTTGAGTGATCCAAGCTTCTGAGCTGCATCCATTTACAGTGCAGGTTGATCCTCTCTACTCCGGCACTCTCTAGTCCGGCAACATCCATGGTCTGGCATTATTTTAGTTAGCTGGATGTCCACTTATTATGGGTGTGGCCAAGTTTCCCATGGTCCCATAATGTTTGTTTATAGACACCAGTTCTGGCGCTCAGTGTTTTGTGCTGTTATTTAGCTCAAATTTACCCCTAAATGTCTTCTAAGAGTCTCGTAAGCAATGGAAGTATAATGTTGCTAGACAATATTAATCTCGTATAGTTCTGCAAATTCTCTGGTTCAGCACTGGTCAGGTCCCAAGAGTACCAGATTAGAGAGGTTCAACCAATAGATCAGTGTTTGATTTTAGTTTACATCTATTTATGTGATTATTATGCTTTGAAAAAAATGAACAGGGTCTATTTGGCACTGTAACACTGGTATAGATAAGCTTGAGAGCTAGCACTACCATTTTGTAACTTTCTATTTTCAGACACATACATTTGAGACAAATTCCCTCTGGGCTAAAGCTTTGCATTTTTATGTTCAACCTACAACAACATTTTCTCCATGTTTTCTCAACTGTATCTGGATTGTTGGACTCACCACAAAATGCATACATATAACACAAACATTGTTTTCACATGAAAAATCTAAAATATCTTTTCAAATCAAATTGGGGATATGATTTGTTTTTAATGAGGACGAAATACTGCTCTGATTGTGTACAATATTCATTTTACATAATCTGTTTATTATACATGGATTACATGAAGTACAGGAAAATAAAAGTAATTTTGAGTTTCATTAATGTGAAAATTATTACACTTATAGCAAAAACCAAGAAGTGCTGGTATGCTGTGCTGTTTTGCTGTGGTGTTTGTCTTGTGGTCAATTCTTTGCTGAGACTAATGGTG
>CM057846.1:142159975-142180291 GCA_030068395.1 Apalone spinifera
GTCAAAATAACTGCTGGTAGTGTAGAAGCTGACTATATTATCTCAGCATAACACTGCTATATAGACATTATTCCAAAATAACACTGCTGTGTAGACATATGCTTAGAGATGAGAATTGGCTGCCACTGGATGTGGTATGAGGATTGCCAGGAGCTAGGAATACTGGTGTCATGAGTGAAGAACTTGGACCGCACCATCATCACCGCAACTACCAGAACCGTGCTGGAAAGAACCTTGAAGGATGCCATCCATTGTCACTACATTGAGAAAGTGAAGCAGAAGCTGGACCAGGACAAGGTCTTTGAGCTGACTTGTAAATGGGATACCAGTAACCACTTCCTCTTGAGTGGAGGGGCAGCTTCTCCCATTTCACGAACTGATAGTTCATCTATTGGGCCCGACTAAATTGTCCTCCTGTGAATGGAGACATCCACAATGGGAATCAGGACAAGTGGTGCAGGAACTGCAGCTATGCCAATGAGACACTACCCCATGTCTTGTGCAGCTGCCAGCCCCACTCCAAGCCTGGCAGCTGCACCACAACACTATTCAGGATCAGTTGGTCAAAGCCATCCTGTCATCCCTGGGGAAGGTTTCTGTCAACTCCTCCATCCCCTCAGTAGACAGCCAGCAGTGCCTGGACATCATCATAACCAACAAGGAACAGAAAAGGATCATCACGATGGATGAAATGGTACCCTTCAAGAACAGAACCCTAGCCTTCCATGGGGACCAATCTGAGAAACTGGAGAAGTACACCATTCTGGCTGACACCTTGAGAGCCCAGGGCTATGAGATACAAATCCATGGCCTGGTTGTCTGTGCCATAGGCAACTGGGCCCCTAACAATGATCTGGTTCTGAGAGACTGCAAAGTTGGTTAATGCTACTCTTGACTGATACAACAGCTCCTGGTGTCCCATTCCATTAGATAGTCCAGGGATGTATGTATGAAATACATCACAGGATACCCACAATACCAACATGGATGAGCAGGACCACAGTCAGGGAAGTAGCCTAAATTCTTCCTTGGCAGACCATATCTTCCTACAGAGATCCTACCCCAGATATCGATGGACTGAGGGATAATCCCAAACCATTTACATGGTCCCACAGCTAACACTGTAAAACTTCCCCTGGGTGATGGACTCAAACATTTATTTCCTACTGCCTAAAAACAATAAAAAGTGATACTTTTAGCTCTTGATAACCCAAATCTGACCCCAGATGTAGAGAGCCTTTCCTCTAAATCTGAGTAACATGTGATTTTTTTATTTCAAACATTAACTTTAATAATAAAAAGTCTGTAAACATCAGTGAAGTGTTAGTGAAATGTGTTATCAGTATTGCTGTCTTTATTGTCTGAGTAAAGGGGAGCAGAACAGTGCTTAATCTGACCCAAATATGGGGGAGGTCACCTTCAGCTGAAAGAACCTTGTTAAGCCCAGAGAGAGCCTCGAATGCACCCCCACCTGAAGAAGCAAAGAAGGGCTGGGGCTAGTGTCTCAGTGCACAGATGTGGACTCTCCTAAGGGTCTTCATTTTGGTTTAAGATGTTCATCCCCATTGTAAATTCAGAGCTAATAGGATTCATTAGGAGCCTTTTGCTATTTTAAGTGCTGAACTCACTTGTGACTGCCTGGCTTTCTGAGAGCTAAAAATCACTATGTGCTGATGGTTGCTAAGGGACTGACCTACAGAGGTCACTGCAGATAGGCAGGTGGCAGCAGAAGTTGACTGCTGGAAATGGCCAGTAAGTGGTGAGCAATTGGCTAGCAGGTGGAAGTGAGACTTGGCTGAGGGAAGTGGCTGGAAATGGCCAGTAAATGGTGAGCAATTGGCTAGCAAGTGGCAGTGAACACTTGGCTGAGGGAAGTGGCTAGCACGAGGTGGCAAGGAACAGCATCTGTCAGGGTAGGCAGGCAGTGAGGAACCATAGCTGGAGGCATGGCCAGAGGCAGGGTGGCCAGTCAAAGCAAGTGCTCAGATGGCAGAGCAAGCCAGGTCCTTCTTCCCCTGGGTGGAATGAGAATTCACACAGATGCACTTTGAAACCAAATCCTCACTGACACAGGATAATCACTCTGAGTGGGGAATGGTCAGGGAGCAGAGAGGGGAACAGTGAAGGAACTTTTGGTTATAGAACTCAAGAACATGAGGCAGAAGACTCTGTCTCCCCAACATTCTAGGGTGGGTGTCCCACTCAGTTCTGTGATTACAAATCCTGTTTGTGGCATTTTCCCAAATCAGTACTGGGTGCTTTCCTTCCTTTCACTAATAGTTTATTTTCTACATTCAGAGTCTCTGTGGCTGTGTCTAGACTGCAGGGTTTTGTCAAAAAAAGTAGACTTTTTTCAAAAAAACTTCACCTGCGTCTAGACTACAGCTGCGTTCTTTCGAAATTAAATCAAAAGAACGTGGCTTTTCTTTCGATGGCGGTATTCCTCATTTCATGAGGAATAACGCCTTTTTTCGAAAGTGCTCTTTCAAAAAAAGGCGCTATGTAATAATACAAACTGTTTTTTCGAAAGAGAGCATCCAGACTGCCAAAATAGTTATAGGTTCTAGGAGGTAGAATGTGGTGCAACAATAAAGAATTGTCTGTGCTGGAGTGACTATGCATGTGGTAGGCTAATGGGGTGGCCATGATTGTACCCCCATTGTATTTGCCCAAGGAACAGTCTTTGTTTTAGGTGCTTCTGCAGCTTCTCCTAAGGATGGGGTTCTCTCTACACATGTTGGGAAGAAGAGGAAGTATCAGCTGGCCCCATTTAGTGTTAAGCAAAATTATTTTGATGATATCTGAAAAATTAGATTCTTCTCCAATACTCCCTGCCTCTTAAGACATGGAAGGATCACAGCAATATTCTTTCTGTTACTTCAGGATAGACATTTACAAGAGCATGTGTGCTTCTCAAACCATTACGTGTTTTTGAAAAGCTCCCCCTACCTTCTGAAATTCCTTTTATTCTACGTTGCTTATTCCTTCCTTCACAATAAGAGCCTGTATAGTCATTGGTAAATTCATCTTCACCAGGTTTTGTGTTGCACTACACATCCACTCATATAGCCTTTTGGGATGCCACTTGAAGGGACAATTGTTTTGCTTGATTCTCATTCAATTTTTCTCATCCTCCTTCAACTGGAGAGTGGAAGCCAATGACAGGAAAGCAGCAAAACTTTTTGAGTAAAAAAAACCAGTGTGGCAAGAGAGGTTGTTTGAAGCATGGAAGGAAGTGGCCCAAATGGTGCAGAAGTGGTTTGCTAGGGAGAAAAAAGAAATCCAATAAATGATGATATAATACCCAGAAAATAAGTTGCCTCCCAGGGCTAGAGATGCACTGGAGACATTGAGCATTTTGTTAGTATGGTTGTCAAGAATTGCTTCTTCTTCTCCAGTAAGGCTTATAGATTTTAGGTCTGTAATTTTCCAAGTCTGGTTGTTACTTCAAAAATCAGACAAAAGGGAAGTGAATTGGAAATAGAAACAAAGAAATAATGACAAAGACACAATTTTGCAACTGCCCTTTTTTTCATAATGATCCTGTTGACATATCTTGGAGCAGCTGTTCTGAAACGCCTTGATTATGCTACAGGATTCTTGCAGTGACAGTATTTGGAACTGAAATAGGCTTAACCCTCCCTTGATTCCAAACACTCAAAAAGCCTAATTAAGTAATTAAAAATAAGTACATTGTCCTAATATTTGTTTAGTCTGTCACAAGATCACATCCGTAATGAATAGATCAGACAATTGCAGTATGGGTACTTTATAAAAATCAATCAGAGCTTGATTACTCCAATTTCACCATCAGAACACAGTTTTCCATAATATATACTATGTTAACACCATTCATGTTGCTGAAGGTCAGGCAGTGTTGGCACTTTCATTATAAAACACATTTCTGAAGCATTTAAAATCCATTCACCATAAAACCTTAAAATGTGACTTGGCACATATTACATTATGAGTTTAAATATACTGGATGTTAGTCGATTTAGGCAATCATTTGCACTTTTGTAACTCAAAAATATATTTTTCACTAAACACACTTTTATCTTGGTTAGAGAGTTTTTATGGCATTTGCAATATGGCTTTCCCCATCCTATTTGCTAAGAACACTTAATACATACTACTCCTGGTCTGTGTGCCAACCAAGTTGATCAGTTATGCAGCATGTGTGGGTGAAAATCTGTCAGGTGGAGAGGATTGAACATGACACGCTGATACTAAAATGAAGCCAGACAGAAGATGAAATCTGGGCTCCATTGAAACCAATGTCAAAACTCCCATTGAATTCAGGGCAGCCAGCATTTCTCCCACAATTCTTAATTAGTATTTTCATTCTAAATATAGGGCAAGGATGTCACTTGCCCTAACATGGCCATGCATGGGATTAAGGAGAAAATACCAGCCCAAACCTCTGTACAGCCATCTTAATCACCCCCTCAGCTGCAGCAGACAGGAAAGTAGAATAGAGCAAGTTCTACATGAAAATTATTCCCCCTAAAAACAAGTGGGTGGGATGTGAGTGCTAGGTGGGGGTAGTGGTTGGAACTATGGCTCCACCCCATGTGCTGGCCTGTGGAACTGAGTTGGTACAAAGGAACTTTCACTCTGTAAATGGCTTCTATAATTCCCACTCAGGTGAAAGGGCAAACCAAGAAAGTATCCAGGCCTGCTTCCAGCCAGGTACAGCTCTGGCCTACATTATGCATGTCTAGCCATTAACTTTCAGTGTAGCTTAAAAGAAGCACATATCAATGTTTCTGAATGGGTGGATCACAACATGCAACCAGGGAGCCTGCAAAAAATTTGAAACCCGTATTATAATCTACAGTAACAGAAAGCTTGCCTTGCACTCTATCTTTACCCTTTTGCATCTTGAGAGGCACAAATGAATTATATAGGCTTGGAATTGTTCTATTTCACATATGTTTTAGTCTTATTTTTATGGTAAATGTAAAAGCATCACAAAAATGTATGACTTCAGGTAAGGACTTGACAACCTGAAAAAAATTGAAAAATAATGGCATAGATAGTTTGAAGCACAAGTGTGTGCATTGATGGAGGGAGCAATGCAGCCTGTTAAGATAATTCTGTTATAAAAGAAAATCCCAAATTATGTATGCTAAGTGGCAGCCCCTGTGTCATTCACTAGAGTAAACCCAGTTTAGCAAATTATGGATTTAAAGTTCAGAGCCACACTGCCGACTTTATAGTTAAATATTCACCCCAAATTGCCCTGTTTAAAGGAAATGAGACTGAGAGGTGCCAAACTCTATCAAGTCTTTCTCTTATTTTGTGATTGGAATATGGCTTGAAACTTACCCAAATTCAAATCAAGATACCCAGTCATTGAGATAAATTGAAAAAAGCCGCACTGTGCAACATGACTCTTTGTTATTGAGGCTATTTTAGATATTCAATACAGAATAAAAGAGATCAAAACTCAGCTGAATTGCCAGGTGATCCTAGTAACAATTGTACCAAGCTTTAGTGGAGAGAGCTAGGCCTAAAACTACTGATTGAAAGTCTACAACTTGGGAACATGAACATCTAAGTGAATCAGACCGATAAAATCCTTCCCAAGGTCAGAAGAGGAGTAGATCTGTATATAAGCTGAGACCAATGAAATATTCTGGATCTCTAATTTGTAGTTAAATAATATTTTTCTTATAGATGTTTTATAAAGTAACAAGTAGAATAAGTGTGAGAGCACATATATGGTTTCCTTCAATCTGCAGCAAGAAGACAGGTTGCAGGTGGGAGGCTAAGAGAGCATCTAGAGAGAAACTCTGCAGGGAAGCACATAGGGAGAAGTACAGTGGTTTAAAAGAAAATTGTGGTTTCCTTTCTCTAATGAAGATCCTTGGTCAGTACTAGAAGAATGCACCTCTTTATCAGGTTCTTCACCATTGCCATATGACAAGTACTGCCTCAAAAGCCTCCTCACTGTTACCATCTAACTTGCTTTATTTGTGGTATCAATTGCAAAACTCCAGAAGCTAAAACACACAGACAGATGAGTGGCTATATCGGGTCTGACCCTTAAAGTAGGCAATTATGGAACCTTTACAAAAAATTCAATAATGCTAGTCAAATGGGGTTAGGTGCTGGAACTATGGGACAGATGCCAAGAAAATCCAGGAATATGCTCAGGACCATGGTGTTAAAGGGTGTTGTCTGGAACCAAATTGAACTGTGTTATGTGTAACTGGTTATGTTGGATGAGCTTCTAACTAGCTTTAATAATCATTATTTTAAGTTTCCATGTGAACTGGCCTTAAGTATATAAAAGGGTTGACAAACCAGTAAATCACTAATTATCTACTGCTTGAATAAACAGATCTAAAAGAGATATAGTTGTCTATAAGCATATGTCCACTGTAAATGTAACCACCACCAGGCAGATTTAAACCTGGGACCTCTGAAGCAGAGTATCAGAGCCTTTACCCTCTGAACTAAAAGCCAGCTTACTCATAGCGCTATAGCGATGTAGAGGTATCTTGATCTTAGCTGTTGCTATGGTCTAAGTGCCATTTGTATTGCTCAGTAACCACACTAAGGGTACGTCTAGACTACAGGCTTTTGTCAACAGAAGCTTTGTCGACAGATACTGTCGACAAAGCTTCTGTTGACAAAGAGCATCTAGACTGCATCCAGTTCTGTCGACAAAGCAAGCCGCTTTGTTGACATGGCAGTGTAGACGCAAAGGACAGTTTAGATGCAATAACGCCTTCTGTCAACAGAACTCTGTCGACAGAAGGCGTCATTCCTCATAAAATGAGGTTTACAGGCGTCGACAAAACTGCTGAGTTCTGTCAGCGGTAGTGTAGACGCAGGTATAGTTTTGTCGACAAAAGTCCCCTTTGTTGACAAAACCCTGTAGTCTAGACACACCCTAAACGTGTGGGTCGCATAAACACCAAGGAGCAAGAGATGGTATTTGGAAGTAAATCTGGAAGTAAAGAGATACAAGGAAGTCTTCCTAAATGTGGGGAAAGTTCTACAAAGCATATGTGAATAAAAAGTTGAAATGGAGTATTTGGTAAATGATAGAAGTATTTCCCTAGGGAAATATGGAATCCTCATCAGATGCAAACCTGGACTAGATTAAGGAAACATGACATATTATAGATTTTGTAAAGGGACGAATTAATGCAATAAAAATAAAGCCTCTTCTCATAGGACTGCAGTAAAAAAGGCAGTGTGTCTTTTTTTTGTAAAAAAGGCAGTGTGTCTCTGCCTTCATGTTGTTAGCAGATGTAATTGAGAGAATTATGCTATGCTATATGTTGGCACTGCTACATTTTTTTCTGTAAAATTTAAATAGTTTATTGTATAGGATAAAATTATGCTATATTTTCCTTGAAGAATTACTCAGGACCCAGAAAATATGCAGAATTTCCTTTGAAGATTATTGTAGGATCATATTTTCTAGAGTGCTCAGCACCTACAGAGGAAACAGTTCCCCTCCCACTTAGGCACCAAAATCAAGTAGCCACATTTTTCGTGTCTAGCATATTCCACTGGTGCCACTTGATTTAAGTAAGTGTATGGACGATCCTTGGATGTTGAGCCTTTTTGAAAATTAGGTCCAGTAAATATTTTAAAGTACATCGACACTTATTCTGTTTTTTTTAATGGATCTACACTTTTGATATTTGGGACCCCCAACCAGCCATCTTGTCTCTTCCTGCTCACAAATTAAACTACACCCGGGTAGATGCCTACATCATCCCAGGAAAAGATAGATGAGGCTGCTGCATTTGCTCAGAAAGAAAGGAAGGATTCTTATTGCTGTTCCTTCAAAGACATAGAATAATAAAAGATCTGAGTAGGAGAAGAACATTTACTTCCTGCCCCCATAAATAAGTGGCAACTAGGAAGTGGGAAAAGAGGAAGGGAGAACCTCCAGTCTGGAGAGTAGGAAGAAACAATAAGGGTGGGCAAGGAGCAAATTCTCCTATCCCTTACGAGAAATCAAGATCACATTGGCAGGTGAGAGAAAGATGACTGGGAATTTGTATTTCAAGGCATTTGTACTCCAGGCTTCATATCAGAATCCGATAGTGCCCAACCTGCTGAGCCCACCCCAGTCCCAATTTCAGCGAGAAACTTTTTTGCTCAGAAAGGCCCAGAGACAGCAGGTGTGGCTCATTTCCCCTCCTTTAGCATATGATTAGAGAGCTGTTCAGACTTGGCCCAGAGGACCTGCTTATGGCTCTGTGGAATTAATGTGAGTACATAGCCCACATGGCTCTTTATTCACCGGAGACATGTGCACAATCCTATTTTAGCAGTGCAGTGTCTCATTGCTGGAGCCCTTCCCACAGTGGGTGAAAGATTCCAGTGGGGGGGAGAGGCTCTGGCAGCAGGAAGGTATCAGGGAAAGGTTGAGCCACCAGAAGTGTGTGGTGTACAGGTAGCCTATAACGTTTTGGGGTGAGGCTTGTTTTTATTAGAAAAGAAGAGTGAGGGGGGATTTGACAGCATCCTTTAACTACCTGAAGGGGGCTTCCAAAGAGGATGGAGAAAGGCTGTTCTCAGTGGTGACAGCTGACAGAACGAAGAGCAATTGTCTAAAGTTACAGAGCGGGAGGTCTAGGTGGGATATTAGGTAAAACTATTTCACTAGGAGGGTGGTGAAGCACGGGAATAGGTTACTTAAGGAAGTGGTGGAATCTCCATCCCTAGAGGTTTTTTCATCACAGCTTAACAAAGCCCTGGCTTTCAGCAGGGGGTTGGAGTCAATGACTTCCCAAGGTTTTTCTCAATCCTATGATTCTATTTTCTGTAGTGGTTGAGTGTTCTTCACACTCCCTCAAGCTGTCAGAGCTTTTCAAAGCCTGGGAGGCAGAAGTGCTTATTTTCAGCCCTTCCAGTCCCTTCCAACACTTCTCTTAACAGTGGACAAGGAATGTAGGTGTGGAATATGAGAGGGTAGGAGATTGTGACCAATGTTTGTTGTTTGTGGTGCGAGGGAACAGCAGATGGGCTACTGCTTTTGGTTATGTAATAGTTTTTGTATTGCGGGGTTTTTAAATTAAAGACAAAGCTGTTTTGTTGAATGCAAATTAATAGATAAAAATTAACTCAAATATGAAAAAACAGAAAGTTTGTGCAGTTATCCCCCCTCCACGACCCTCATGTTTTTGTACCCACAAATTGGCATTTGTGAGTAGAAACACACATTCTTGTAATTATATGACAAAGTAGGGTCATAACTCAGAGGAAAATTATAACAGTCTGGCAATGGACATGGAAGGTTTCTGTATCTTTCCTTGGTTGTTACCATTATCTGACATTCTGAGATAATTGTACAGTGATGCTGTGAGAAGTCTTTATAGATCATTCTTCCCTCTACCTGATATACCAAGAACAAACCTATCAGATCAGAATGTAGCTCCTTTGTAAATAGATTCTGTTTACATCACTGCACTGTACATGAGAGCTATGTTTTAAGGTTTTACAGCCTCTGTAGGTAATATTAATTAATGTAACTTAATGACAGGGAGGTATAGATGAGCCTCTCACTTCTGCGCCTCTCCTTATGTTCAGGTGTGGTATTGCTGTTTTTCTTAGTTTAGCACCCCCTTTAGTCATTCTGAGTATGTCTAGACTACATGCCTCCGTCGACGGAGCCATGTAGATAAGTTTACTAGACACAGGAAAACGAAGCAGCAATTTAAATAATCGCTGCTTCATTTACATCAAAATGGCTGCTGCGCTGTGCCAATCAGCTGTTTGGTGGCACAGTGGGGCAGTGTGGACACGCCACGGTGGACAAGGGAAGCCTTTGTGGACTGCTCTGGTAAAACTAATTTCACGAGGTTTACTATGTCTAGTAAACTCATCTACGTGGCTCCGTCGATGGAGCCATGTAATCTAGACATACCCTTTGTTTCCACTGCAATCTGTCATTTTGGTGGCCTGTCCCTCCAGACAGTTCACTGCTCAATCCATTCTAGAAGAAAAGGAGGAAAAGAAATCCAGAAATAGGAACCTCAACATCGAATGGACTCCAAGTCTGCCTTCTATCCTCTATCTGGAACTTGCTGTTCCTGGCTTCTTTTTAACAGTCTAGGTCAGGGGAGAGAAGCAGGGAAACCCAGACCCATCTTCTCCATTTTAGTTCCAGTCCAAGGAAATAAGGCACATAGGGACGGGTTTCTTCAATCCTTCTGCCACTTCTCTGAGCTTTCCTTACTTTTACCGGGTCTCCAGTAAACCCTGGATGGATCCTTCTCCTTAATCAGCTAATGTCTCTCACCATTAGAACAGCCAGTAGCTCCCTCTTCCACACAGGATTTGCCCCTCAGGTCTCCTCCTAGAACTGGGTTTTTTTGTCTCATGCCTTTTGCATTTGAACAGCCAGCTGCAAAGCTTCTGCCATCTCCTTTAGGCTGAATGCCCTCATTTGCTTTCCAATCTGAAGGAGCCAGTAGGCAGCTCTACTCAATAGTGTCCTAGTTTGCCCTCCCTAGAATGAAGGAGGCAGCTTTTATGCTGGTTCCTTTCCTCCAATTCTTCTCTAAACTGGATGGGGGGGGGGGGGGGGGGGGGGGGGGAAGGAGCCTGGTCCTACCTACTCTGCTAGGCTCCTGGTCCCAGCCCTATAAGGAAACAGTGCTATTATTTCTCCCAACTACTATTTACTCCTGCAGCCACTTCTTTTCTATCCCTCTCCCTCCATACATCCTTTTATGTCTTTAGTGAGCCTTTCAAAACTATTAAAGAGCCATGCTAGGTGGCGGGATGAGTTGACCACTGGGCACTATTTCCCTGAAGGGTTGGCCTATCACTGTAGAATGATATGGACTGGCTGGCAAGGAATACTGTAAATTAGATTATTATATTTATCCCTGTTGTTATCTTTGTTTATTCCTAGCATACAGAAGGTAGGTGTAGCATTAATAAAAAAGAAGCTTCTTGACCCAAAATATAAATGGTCAAAGGCCCTTATTTTACCACCCTTACTCACATTGGGCAGTACTTTACTCTTAATTTTAAAGGGATTGGTGTACAATTCAAAATGAGTTGGTGTCAGAATCAGGCCTATTTCGTCTATCCTGTGCCCAGATAAAACACGACAGCCAGATTCCGCTTAGATACTGAGAGCAGATAAAGAGACCTCCCCCACTCTTGCTCCCCCTGCAGAAAGGACTGACCCCATTTTCAGCCTTTGACTTGGGGAAACACAGAGACTCCTGCTAAGATACATGCAACAAAGAGCACAACACTCCCAGAAACAGTAGAAAGAGGTCAGGGAAAGCTACATTGCAAGACAGAATGTCCCCTTGTGCTCTGTTTCATATCTGTCATCCCCCCGCCTCCCCAATTGTGGGTCTGTGCCAAACAGTTTTGCCATTGAGTTGAGCAGTAGTGGGTCCTGCATTAAACAATGAATGCAAAAAGGAATGGGTAAAGAAAAACATCATAAAGTTTGGGGTTTGACAAATTTATGAATGAGATTATAAAATGTGGTTTCCTGAGCTATCAGGGAACTGGACTGGATGACCAGGAAGTCTTTTCCAGTCCCATTTTTTTAATTCAAAACTGTTGATCTTTGGCATATATCTTATAGCTCCAGGACTGCAGACCATGGCCCTCTAAAAATAATGGTCACGTGTATTGTACATAGAAAATAACCTCAGAAAGTCCTTCACTAATTTTTTAGTTTCAACAAAACCTGCCCCTCCACTTTGTGCAACTAATAAAATATCAATACAGAACAAAGATTTGACATTTTATAATCTAAATACTACTCACAACCTATACATAAATATCCCCACCTAGTTCCACATAAAAGGCACTCAATAATGATTGTTCAAATGTGCACATCTAACAACAAGTCTGAGACAACCATTGACTTCACTGGGACTGGGATTCCGCCCTTAACATCTTTCCAAGTGTACATCTGTGGTTAGATATATCCCTGTGGGTTAAATCAGATAAAATAATATTGTGATGTGCATATATAGTACACAGTGGTCAAGGTCTCAGACCTTTAATAAAATAAAACGGATTTTTTTCTCAAACAGCTGAGCACTATTGATCAAAGAGTCTATGACAAATTTCAGTTGCTAGACTTGCACAATATTGGTGGTAGAACTGGTCAGAACAAAGTTTCCTATCTGCAATTATCAGGATAAAAGTTTTGGTCGGTTTGGTTTGCTTGTACTCTTTTCCAAACCACGTTTGCTCAGACTTTCAGCAAAAATTTTTTTGATTGAGCACAGAAAATTTCAGCCCCAACTGCTCATATTTCTTAAGGTTAGAACTAGCTGAACGACCTGAATAGGGTTTTATAACAGAAACAGTCAGCAGCCTTAATTATAATATAATTGTTACTGTTCTCAATATATTTAAAAAGAGGATGGAAGAACGAGTTGAAGAGGCTTATTAGCAGTAGACGTCTAACTGCAGGATGTAAATAGTTAGAAGGTACTTGAAATAGGAGGAGCTGACCAAGCACACTGCATCAAAGAGCCTGGTGCAGTCATAGGGCAGGACTACATTGCTGCCTAAGTTGATAAAACTCATGCCACTAAGCAGTGTTAAAAAGCCCCTTCCCCTTGTAATCAACACACATTCTGCATTGTCCACACTGGCACAACGACACCAGGAGACACTCTTCCACCACACAGATTCCATTATTACCAAGATGGAATGATTATACCAATGGGAGACCACTCTCCCATCAACATAGTGTGTCTTGACCAGACACACTACCATACTACAGCTGCATCAGACCATCTGCGCTGGTCTAACCCTGTAGTGAGGACTTGCCCATAGGGACAGCATGAAGAGTATGAATCAGTAAGTGATAGAAGGACACGAAGGGCTCATTGATGAAAAAAGAAGAAAAGGAATGTTGTATGAGTAGGGTGGATTGAAAATAAGGGCAGAGCATTGTGTAGAGCCTTGAAGTTGAGAGCAAGAATTGTGAACTAGTTGTGCAAGGATTCAAACAGACAGTAACACAATCAGAGTGGAAGGCAGGAATGACTATTTGAGTTTAGTGTGTTGTATTTACTGGAGAGAGGAGAGATGGGAAGTCAGAGAGGACAGAGGTGATAGATCATGACATCACGGGCATAGCAAGGGATATATTTTGGAGATTCATAGGCCTGATCTACACTAGGAAATTAGGTTGACATAATTATGTAACTTGGGGTGTGTAAATCTACCAGCCTGAGCAACATAGTCAAGCCTATCTAATCCCTGGGGTAGACAGCACTAGGTCGACAGAAGAAGTCCTATTGACCTAGCTATCTCCTCTCCTGGAAACAGAGAACCAGAGTCAACAGAAGAATCCCTTCCACCAGCATAGATGTTGTCTTCATTGCAGTGCTACAGCTGCGCTGCTGTGGCACTTTCAGTGTAGACAAGCCCATGGATTTATAAGGCGAGAAAGGATTGATATGAACATCTGTTCTGATGTCCTACATAACACAAGTCACACAGGGCTTCTATTAAATAATCCCTATTTCAACTACAGAATATCTTTTTAAAGAATCCAAAACTGATTTTAAAATTGGCAGTGATATTGCACAAGGTAGAATATCAGGATCTGGTAGAAGTGAGGGAAGAAAGAAGGGGGAGGGGAGTCAAGGATTGGAAGGAGGTTTTGCCCAATTCAAGAGGCAGCCAGCCAACCCATCCAGTCATTAAGTTCTCAGTCAATCCATAGACTACCAGTGTTAATATCAGAGCTCAAATCAGAATAATCTGGCAAAAGAAAAACAAAAGGCAACAAAGATCTTGCACCAGCTTTTTCTTCATATTTTGCTGTCTCTAGAGACCTACCACAGTGAATTTGATCTATGATTTTAATTTTAATCCATGAAAAATAATTCTCAGTTGGAAACCTGGTTTCTTTCATGTGTCTGTTATCCTACAGCTTTAATTTACAAGCACTGTTTGTTACCAGAGACTGTAACATTTAACATAAATTATACAGGTGGAAGAAAGACACGCTGTCAGAGCTGTGTGAAAAGTAATTTGCCTCAGGTGGGCTCACAATGCATTATTTTACAACACTAATTAATCAAACCCTTTTGGGTAAGTGAGTGTCAACCACAGTGTGAAAGACGTCTATTGAATTATTAGATGCTAATCTTCGATTAATTGTATAAAAATGCATAACACACTTAGGGCCAGATTGGGAACACCTGGTTCACATTGGTGGGTAGTTAATCATTCCATAAACAAGTAACTGCTCACGAGTATGAGCAAGGGGTTCACTATCTGGCCTTAATCCATAGTTTTTCATTCTAAAACATGTTACTGGCTAGAGCATGTAGATCTTATTTCTTCTGCCCCATAATAATACTTTGTATTTATTGGTCCATATTTGTAAATTATTGAGAGATATAAACTACATTAGGAAATGTTGTACCTTATTTACAAAGAAGTCTTGATGTACAAATCAGCCACATTTTAAATTATGGCCTAGAGTACAATTTTTTTATTTCTTGAGGGTCAGGTCATGCCCCTGGTTAAACTCATCCATAGTAAAATAAGGAGGAGTATTGAGAGTAGGACAGGTGTGAAAATCATCTGCCAGAAGACTACAATATTCCTTTCCATGATGGCAGGTGTGGATTGAGCCAGTACACTTGAGGTAGTGCAGAGGGAGTAGTAAGCTGTAACAGGAAATTCGATTGTGCTGCTTACTTCCCTAATGTAGCAAAGGAAAAATAAGAGTCACAACTTGGTACTTGCTTTTCTCTCGGGGCATTACAAATGCATGCTGCCCTTTGCTTGGCTTGGAATGCGGGATGCTAATTCAGATTCATGCAAATGCCATACAAAGTATTTTTCAAGTTTTATTTGAAAATGTCTTTCAACAGAACAATCATGAAAATTAAATGACCAAGTTTTTTTATCCTGACTGGTGATTGTGGGTGCATTAGTTTCAATGTAAGCAAACTTTCCTTGAGTTAGTCCTAATGAATAGGATTCTCTCTAAATTCTATATATAAGATAAATATAGATGCAGAAAATAGAAATTGGCATTGCAGCACACTAGTTTTGGGCAGGAATATACAATAGATTAGTTTATTACATTAAAAGGCCAAAAGTGGCATTATCTAGACAAATATCAATTGAAAAATATTTTGGAAAAAAGCCAATTTTTCTCTCAGCCTCAGGATCTGAGCCTAAGCAGGGACGGGACAGGCATTTAAAAGGAAAGCACTGAAGCTCAATTATATGAGAGTCAGAGAAGGAAGCAGACATCTCTCATCCTCTCCTGAGCCCTATGCTTGAGACAGAGGTCTGCCATGGTAAGGTCCCAGAAAAGGTTCTAGAACTGCTGAAAGTCCAGTACCTGGAGTTGCAACTGGGACTACTGCTGGCCATGTTCCTCAGGGAGACAGAGGAATCCCAGGAGACAGAGTTACACTCCAAAGGGATAGTAGGAAGTAGCTCAGGGACATGAGGCTATAGTCCAGTTTGTGTTGCCAGAACTGATGTCAGCATGTTTTGGTGGGATCTCCACCATCTCAGTAGCATAACTAATCACCAGAATTAGGGCTCTGGGATGGGACCTGTTGGAGTTGGATGGGCCTGGGTGCCCTTTCCTTCTCTGGCTTACCCATCCCTGGGGTGGCCACCTACACATCGTAGGCCTAGAGGCCTGCCTTTGTCCACCCTGTGCCTGAGCCAAGAGGCCAAGCTACAGACAGTGTATTGCTCTCCTCCACCCAAAGGCTACAGTTCTATAGACTATTTATTGTCCCACCTAGCCAGAGGTCCAGATCCCTTAAACTGCCCTGCCTAGAGGGATAGCTCCATGACTCATCAAGCCTAAAATTTATAGATTTATGGTAGCATGGGGTGTGTGGCCTGCCTCCAGTACTGACAGGGAAGGGCAGCTACAGAGTCCTCCAATCCTGGAGGGTCCGAAGGAAACTAGCTTGAAGAAATGTTGGTAAAACAGAGATATTAGCATGGGCACTGTCATCATAGCGTTGATCAAGAGCTGAATGTACAGTCCTGGTATAGGTCACTACTTCCACCCCCCAAAAAATATAAGTGACTCATTTGTCCAAAGAGAAAAAAACAGTGGGAGTTCCAGCAACTTGATTGCTCTGTTCAAAAAGCCGGAAGTAAATAATCTTGGCCATTTCCTGAAGGAAAGAAATCCCAACTGTTTAATCTTTTAAACACTTCTGAGATAAAGAGGATAAGAATACCACTATACAGAGAGCTACTCATTCACCACCGCTCATACTTTATAATTTGGCCAGTCCCAGATACAGGTGCATTGTAAGTAAAACAATTTTCAGGCAGGTTAGTAAAACAACTATAACATTTAGCACAGTGGTTCCCAAACTTTTCGGCATCACGCCCCCTTTTTGATTTTTGAGAAACCCTCACGCCCCCCCCCCTCCAAAAAATAGCAGCAAAACTTGGGTTGGGATTGATGGCGGTGTGTGGCTGGGTTGCCTTGTGCTCCCCCTCCCCCCGGAATTTCTGCACGCCCCCCAGTTTGGGAACCCATGATTTAGAGTAACTGAAGGAGGGCTTCACAAAAGGACTTAGGTGTTGCCACACCAAGTGTCACAGACCTCAGTTTTGGTGCCTAGAAAATCACAGGAACAACACTACTATTCACAAAGCTAAGCTAGGCACCAAGGCTTCCTGTACAATGAATAGGAACAGAGTGGCACCTCAGAATGCAATCCACAAAAGTCAGCACACTAGGCATGGACCTGCCTCAGGAATTGACTGCTTGGAATAAAATAAATTAGGCACTCGAGTTATTTCTGCAGGATTGAGGTAGACACTTGCACAAAAATGGATATTTAAATAGAAGTTTTTCCACTTAATATTAGGAAATCCACCTCTTTGAGAGGTGGTAGCTAGTGGCATCTAACTGGGAGGGTTAGGTAAATCTGACTACTCAGGATGCTAACTTTTTCACAGCCATGAATGATATAACCTGGTCTATCTACGTTTCCTGCTTAGACCAAGCCTTAGTTTGGAGTTTAGGCACTTCAGTATCTTTGCAGATCTGGGCCAAAATAATTACATTTCAATAGCCTCCCTTGACAGAAGTTACAAATTAATGACCGAAGGTGCAAGGTGCAGAATGCCACCAATGCCCTTTTGCTTTTATTGGAACTAGAAATTAGGATCTGTGCCTGTTGGCCAATGGACTGTCTGCATGCAAATCTCTTGACTTAGTCCTTTGCTGTTCAGATTACCTGAAATATCTCCCTTCACCAGAAGTTGAAGGGAATCTGGTTCTTGAAAGTGAGATTTTAGGACTTTCTTGAGTATGTTCAATGTAGCTAGATGTCCAGTTCAGAGGTGATTTCTCCCTTATCTGTCAGCTAGCCATTGCTGATGGTGGTGATTATGAACTCTTAAATTCTAATCCAAGCTCTCTCCTCATCTGTTATGCCTTTAAAAGGGAAAAAATTTCTGTTTCCACATCTAATATAGAAATAATATTGTTCGCTCAGCATGTCACAGAGCTGTTGATTGGTTGGTTTCTTTGATTAAAGTGATGTGTAAATCTTGATAAATATTGAATATTTTATTAATAGCATACTAATTGATAATTAATTAATAATACTAATATTAATACTGATAGGAAGGTAGAGACCAATGGGTGAAATAATTGGCTCTGCTTGATAGACTTCAGAGTGTAAAATCTCATAATCTTCAGGGAATTAAATATTAATGGTGGTGATAAATGTCTTTGGATGAGGTACTGGTTATGAAAGGTCACTATTTAGGAAAGAGCTAGATGTTAGTTAAACAATGCAAAACCATAGATGTTCACCTATGACAGGAAAGACAGTGCTGCCATTAAAAATGTATACACTCTTTTTCTAGTGGAAACCACTGACAAGTGAAATCTCCAAATGAAGACACTTGAAGGTCTCTTTGGAAATCTATATTACACATAATTTCCCATAGGAAGAATAGCATGGAGAAATTACCATTTTTTTTTATTGACCAGCATCCACACCCATATCTGCTGTTGAAATATTTCTGATTCTCCCTGCTTTTAAATTAAATATTACCTGACTATCATAAAAAATGAAAAGATTGTTTTTCATATAAAGAAAAATACCTAATTTTGTCTCTAGTTCAACAGTATATGCACTAAATCACTGTAACCTAAAATACCATAGATATAAATACTGAAAGTTAAAAAAAAAATCTGAAAGCAAATAAGTTTTATTGACAGTTGTTGATACCTATTTTATATATAAGATTTAGTTAATGAATATTCAGGGCACTGATGCAGTTTCTACTATTCCATTTCATTTTAGTTACATTTGAGAGAATTATTGACAATGACTAAATTATCCTTTATGGTTAGCTTCTCTTTTCATTCCTAAAATATGTACCCAAAATATTGTTTCTGAAATTCATTTTTTTATTTGAATTTATTTGGATAAATATTTTGAACACTTTTTTTCTATGAGTTCATCATGCATTCTTCACCTGCAGGTACCCAAGAAATGTTTGCAAGATCAGGGCTTAATTCCATAGTGTTTTAATTATAGGATTTCTGATCATGAGAACAGTTATGGTTAGGTCACCAATAGTATTGTTTCCTGCTTGCTTTCTGAGCTCTGGCCTACACTATTTTATTTTGAAATAACAAGCGTCCACATTGAAGGAACCTGCCTCAGACTAACTTCAAGGCTTCCCTGTAGTGTGGACACACTATTTTGCAATTATTATTTATGGAATTATTTTTTTGAAATAAGTTATTTTGAAATAATTTTCTAGTGTAGACATGTCCTTAGACTGCAAACTACAGGCTTCTAGCAAATACAGAACAATGTTTTCTTTACTCAGTACTATTGTGGTCATTGTTCTCACGGTTATTATGTAGATTATGACTAATTCTTGTAGAGCAGCAAACAGCATATCTATGTACTCAGTAACATCTCAACAGTCTAGCATTGTTTAAACATGTTATTGAACTTGGTGTCTGGGAGTTTTATAGTGAAAAAAAGACTTAAATCAGATATTTCAAGCCCTAAAGACTGAAAACACAAAACCTGACTTGCTCATATGTGTCCATTTGAAATTTGTCCCTGAACTAATAAGTTAAATATTTAAACATTGCCTTTTTAAGAGTCAGTTTATTTCAGTAAATGATGTAGCTCAAACTAACTAAATTATCAACCAAA
Organism: Apalone spinifera; assembly: GCA_030068395.1. NCBI lineage: Eukaryota > Metazoa > Chordata > Testudines > Trionychidae > Apalone > Apalone spinifera. Next base: position 142,179,151 of record CM057846.1, read on the forward strand.
AATATTACCTTACAACACTGTCAGCTACTTCTGTCGAATCTGAAGTAGTTTTAGAGGAGTCTATGATTTCTGCTCTGTTATACATGTATTAAAGACTTAAGGACCCTAATATAGAAGAATACCAGCTGTGCCATTGGAGAAGCTACCTCTATACTATTATGAACTGGAAAGACTGCTGTAAGAATGAAAGGAGGGGAAGCAAATTACTAACCCAGAGCATTCAGCGCCTGCTTGCTTTTCAATTTTTATTTTGAAACATCTTAGTAGAAGTGCCAAGACAGGGGCATTTTCTTGAAAAGCAATTTTTGCTTGCATAGAGTGTTTTTTAGCCTGGAGCAAACCCATGTGAAAATGTCAAGTTGAAAAGCCAATTCACTGTGCATGCAAAATTGCTCTTATTACTTCTACTCTCTATTAACATTAGCTAGAGAGTTATTCTTTCCTAGGGGAGAATGGAATGACATTCCCAAAAAATGAGAGTCTCAGTAGGTTTTGTTGCTGCCATTTTGAAGAGTTCTATCGAAGGCAATAGGAATGAAATCAATAGAGTTCAATCATAGTCATGCTATAGAGCTGTACCATTTATAAAAGAGAATGATCAGCTTATTATATTTTTCTATAGCAGAGCTTAATAGAAAATTATATTCTTGCTATAGATTTACAAACTCTATAGGGATTTAGAGTAAAGTAATGAGATTGAGTATATATTTAATGTAATTTCCCATTCTTAACTATTTTACTGACTTTATTCACACAGCGTTTCTTAAAGTGTGTTCCGCAGCACACAGGTGTGCCGCGAGGCAGTCAGAGGTGTGCCGTGGAGAGAACAGAAAAAATTCTGCTCCCCTACCCGCTGCAGAGCCCGGAGACAGCTCCCGCTGCAGCTGCCACCCCTCCCCCCCAGCCCTCATGACGGCCCCTGTCCCAAGGGGCCTCCAGTGCTGCTCAGCCTCCTCTTTCTCCACGTGTGCAGGCGGCATCGTTTACAGCAGCTTCTTCTGCTGGAAGGGGGAAGGGTGACCGGAGCTGAGGAGTCGCTCCTGGACCTCAGCAGTTTAAAACTGCCACCTGCAGGGAACCCGGCTCAGGCTCTGCTGTCCCCCACTCCACCTGCAGCGCGCTCGGGCTCTGCTGCCCCCCC
>CM057846.1:142180391-142191561 GCA_030068395.1 Apalone spinifera
GCCCAGACCTCACACCCAACCCCCCCTCACTCCCCTCCTCCTGCCAAGACCCCACATTCCCAACTTGCTCTGACACCCTGCACCAAGTCCCCTCCTGCACCCTCCCTCCTGGCCAGACACTCTGTCCCAAGTCTCCTCCTCTACTCTCCCTCTGGGCCAGACACATGACCTTATTTAGCATTTGTTTATTATTATCCTTACTTGTTTGTGGTCTACGTTTTCAGACGGTTATTAGGGCACTCTTCCTGGGGCGGGGGTTGTGGCGCATTTTGACCCCCAGGTCTCCCAAGTCTCCCAGCTCGACAAAAAATGCTTGGTGTTCCCCAGAAATCCTTAGTGTTCCTCAGTCTTAAAAAGTTTAAGAAATACTGCTTTAGTGCATCTGTAAGATTTCTCCTTCGGCTGTCTAATAATTATATAATGATTCTGATGAGAAATAATTCAGAATGGATTAATTAAACAAAAAAATCCCTCTGGTTCTAAAAATATTACTGATTGTATTTGTATATCTTTGTAACTCAGCCAGTCTTTCACTCTCATGTTTGCCTTGGTTCTGTTGGCATCACCCCTACTGTGTTAGTACCACATCATAACCTTTGTCAACACAGCTCACTGGGATCAGACAACACTCTCTCTCTCTCTCTCTCTGTCCTTTGGTCGAGACTGAACAGGTGGTTTAAGTCCCATAAACTCTTTAGTTAGTACCTCTCTGTCAAGGTTGCATGGTTCTTTACTCCTGGAAACATCCACCCACAAGTAAAATTGTTTAACACAAGACATCATAACAGAAAAAATTAATTTACAATAAAAGAAACAATTTGTTTAACAGATCTAGACTAATGTGTGCCAGAGACCAAGGCACTCTCAATTCGATTAGAGAAATGAACCCAAAATCTAAATATTCAAAACACAAGTCCTAGTGGCTCTGACTTCTCCTGGAATAGTCCCAACCTCATGCTAAATCCAAACTAATTCTCCCCGGCTTGCATAGGCAAGAGTCTTTCAAAGCCTTCAGCAGTGTAGTTCATTTCCATATTTGGTAAGGTCACCTCTCTTTCCATAGTCCTTGATGCCTGATCTACCTCAATGGGCATTTTTCAATTTCAACCGGTTTTTTTGTTTTTTGTTAGCATTTCACAAGTCATTCTGCAAATGTCATCCTAACTTATAAAGTTGATATTTTGAGGGATGGGGACAAGATAGCAAAGCTCCCCTAGCCATATGGAATGAAATCCCAAACTCACATTCCTCAGTTATGAAATGTGCTAATTAACTGATAACCACAGTCAGTTTGTCATATTCCCATTTAACATATAGGAGATATCTGTGACAATTGGTTGTATATTAGGCTGATTATAGAATTATTAAACAGAAACTGTAGAAACCTGGAAGAAATTAAAATATATACACCTTGAGTAGTACATACTTTAACTATGTATTCATAATGTCAATTTATTATTGTTATTTTCTTTACACCTATGAGGCCTAGTTCTGGTCAAGGATCAATGTTCCTCCTAATTTTTTCCACCGATATGAGGAATGAATTTTGTTCTATGCAGTACCAAATTTGAGGCAATGTGCAGATATGCTCCCCCAGTAGATACAAAAAAACCTTAGATACAATACATATTTTAAAAAGTTATAACCATAACCAAGCTGAGGTAGCCCAAGAGAGAAAAGGTGTCACACTGAAGACTGCTGTGGTGAGAAAATGACACTAGTGAGAGCTGTGATAACACAGAGGGATGATTCTGTCACCTACACTGACCTCTATGGGGGCTCCACAAACCCTGCAGCAAAGGGTCTGGCAAAGCATAGGTTTTGGGATTTGGAAAGGCACCGTCAGCCCTCTCTCCCTGTTACAATCCTGGGACTGGGGGAATCCTCTTCTTCCCTCCCTGCCATAGCCCTGGGGCTGGTGAAGAGGCATCCATCTCCACCTACCACAGCCTGCATGTCCCAACCTCCTCAGCCCCAACCTAACTCCAGTGCCCCTATCCATCCCATATTCTCTGCACTTCACCTTCTTGTGTGTCTTTTCTAGGATCCAGGCACATTGTGGCTACATGGCTGCACTGCTCCACCTATCAGGCATGTGACCCTTTATGCTCATTTGTGCACACTAGAGGGGATGGAGACCAGGATACCATTGTACTAAACACAGTGCAAACAGAACAAAGCCATTTCCTGCCTCAAGGAGTTTACAGTCTTAAGCCATCAGTATACTATTTACATTCTAGGACCATCAGTAAATTACCATTAATCTGCCAGAGTTAGTATTTTGGATGTGCATCCTTGGCTTCTTGCATTGATACTTTATTTACTCACGAGGAGTACTTGTGTCAATGCACAATACAGTGTAAGTATCCTACAGTACAGGCTAAGTATCCTAATGTGCAATCCTCCACCTCCCAGTTTTTTCAGAAGTTTTAGAAATGCCCTATGGGGCAGAAATGAGTCATACTGCAGTGATTGGGAGCAAGTGGTGATTGTCCCATAATTGTTGTGCCTTTTCAAACACCCCATGGAACTAACACAGCTCACCATCTCTGACAGAATCATAGTGTCTGCACAGCTGTGCACAATTGTCATACTCATTGTAAGCACAGGATGCATAGTCCTCCTGTATTGGCAGAGCTGTAAGAAAACCTGAATCAGCAGCTCACAATGCTCATTTCTGGGAAAGAACATTCATGTCTATTTTACATACACATGCAGCAACTGTGGCTTTCATGGGTCAGTGCTCATGAAACTGTGCTATGTCTTAATGTGCCCCAGAGTAGAGTTTTAGAGGTGGGATACCACATGGAATATTGAAGGGGGTGCAAGGAGGTGGAGTAATGGAATTCTCCAGGAACTATAAACAGAGGTGAGCCCTAGATTGCTGAACATGCAGGTTCAGGAGTTTGCTTTATGTGGGCTTGCTACTGGAGAAGCCTCATTAATTCCTGATACATATTCCCTTCCTTTTCCTGCTGGTACTCTTGGGCATACATGAACTGGAGACCCCCCACCTTTCTCTGACATGTTTTTGGTTCACTTGGTCCTTGTCACCAGCAGTTGTGCCCAGACAGGGAGCAGAGGGTAACCTTCCAGGACACAAGAATCAAGTCATCGCCTTAAAAAAAGGTGATTTTATTAACAAAACAAAAAGATATACTTGGTTGCTAGGTGTTACAGCACAACTAAGAATAGATCAAAACCACAAAATTCTTTGGGCTATAACTTAAATTGTGAGTGGGGGAGGAAAGGCATAGATTCACACAGAGAAGTTTAACCAAACAATAAACACAAAGAAAAATACCCTGATCGTGACTAGATACACATTTTCCTTTACTCATGATCCGTGCTGATCTGTACTTAAAGGCCCACTCCCATGTCCAATATTTCTTATAGTCATGGTAATTCTGAGTACTGTATCTGCTCCCTCCAGCCTTTACTTAGGATTCACAAAGGAAGAGCAGGCCAGGTATCTATCTCCAATTCAGATTTCAGCACTGTATTCCCATTGGTTCTTCTGGCCCCTTGCCAACACCCTTGCTAGCTACCTGGGTTTAACCCCTTTGTCACTGGGAGCTGACCAGCTCTCCTCCTATCCATCACAGCCTGAAAGGCATCAGCTGCAGATAAAATACACAGAAGAGCCATTGTCAATATAGTGACAACAGATGGTGAATGTTAAGATTTAGAACTCCCTTCCCTTGCTCTCTTAAAGTTTTAAATAAGACATGGCTTTTGACACTTCATCTGGGGAGAGCTACGCATGATGGGACTCACAGCACCAGCAATGGTAAGTAAGGCTCACTAGGGGTGAGGGAAATGAGAGAATTGCTCAATTGCATGACATTATGAATACAAGGCAATGACACTAAATGCTGGCACCATTTTCCAAAGGCAGTGGTGATTTTTGTTGATGCCACACTGCTGAATGTAACAAAGGCAGAGAGCACAGCTGCTGCTGGCATCCTGAAACCACCTGGGCCCATCTGCTGCTAGGCTGTGTGCAGCAACAGTGCCTGCCAAAGTTATCATTGGTGTTGGAAAGTGTCCTACTGCAGAGGAAGAAATAAAGCTGTCATCCTTAGAAACCTTTGGGAGAGAGTTGCAGAGAACCTCCATGAAAGTTTCATTGAGATTGCTCAGGAGGATATATAAACAGCTGCTTGCATGCTCCTCTCTTTTGCCCAAATCTGCAGGGGAATGAAAAGCAGATAACACTGCTACTTCTGTTTATTGTACCACTGCCTCTTGTGGGTAGTACTGGCATATTTCCCTATGGTAAAATGACTCGTATTCAAGCGAGTTCAACAGGAAACAATCAGTACTATGCAATACAAATATTGAAATTAACATCAAGTTGACTGAGCCCCCATTAAGAAGAAACACTGGAGAGTTGGATTATTTTTATTTACCATCTTATCTTGAAGGCTTTAGGGTTCACTCTGGGAAATATGACCCCTACAACCAACCCAAACAACACTCCTGAACCTCTTTCACGCAGGAGGAAGGGAGAGGGACTGACTGACCCGACCTTCCTCTCTCTGCCCTCCATGCCTGCTAGGCCCCAGGATGGGCTAACCTCTCCTGGTACCTGATGTCATATCTTCCTGAGACAACAAGTGGGGGGCACACAGGGTCACATGTCTCCTAATAGATTTTTTTTCCCAGGGTTCACATCAGAATGTGTCCAGCAGTAGCCTTTTGGCACTGTGTGTGGGAGGGGAGAAATGGGAGCTGCCTCCAGTCACAGAGGGGGGTGGAGGAAGGGATGACATGGCTATTGTCTTTGCAGAGCTCATCTCTTCCTCTCCCTCCCTCACTCCTCAATGGGTGAAAGCAATTAGTCCCTTCCTATCCGCATAGTGTCAAAGGCAGCTAACTCCTCCAGATTGCTGCTGGCCATCCATGTGTCCTAGGAACCTCCTGTCCTCCAGTTACAGTGAAGTCAGAAAGGGGTTAAATGTTAAGAATGAACTTTGCAGCAGGCCCAAGGAACCTGACTGAAAGGAGCTTCAATGAACCTGTCCAGGGACGTGGTTCAACAGGAGAGGATGCCGAGGGGATGAAGCATCTCTGCACTTCCCGAAGGCAGGACCCAGAGCGGGGTGGAGTGAAGAGGAGTGCTTAGCCCCTGCTCCAGGGGTTGCTGTGGAGCCTACAGGTTAGGGGCATAAACAGATTGAAAATTGCTTCACCTGGCCCCACCATCATTCCACATCTTAGTTGAGAGAAGCTGCCCCAGGCAAATATTGTGGAGGGCTTTGGCACATTCAGAGCTTGTCTCCTCCTGTGCAATACCCCGGACCAGAAGGTGTTGGGCTTTCCCAGGATGCTGGATTAGCTAGAGGCAGTGGGAGAAGGAAGAAGCCTGCCGGCCAGGCCTTTAGTGAGCTCCATGTTCTGACCAGGGGTTGGTTCTCTACACAGTACTGGGAGCAGAACATGCACTGCTGGGGGAAGGAACTGTAGGGTTGTGGGAGTGAAGGAGCAAAGCAAGGAGAGGACAGTGAGACAGGGAGAAAATGGGGTGCAGCAGAGGTGACGTATAAGAACTCACTGCCTGGTGCCTGCCCACACTCACCAGCCACTGTGGCTCACAGTATGCAGCCAGTACCAGTCAGAAACATGATGGGGGCACTAGTGTGCATGCTCACTCTCTCTCTCCTCTCTTTCCTCCTCCCTTCCCCCATTGGAGGTCTGGACTCACACTCAGCTTTGAGACCAACCTCATCTGTACATAATTTTTTCTGACTTAGTCCAGCAAGCACTCAGAACCCTGCTCCTAGGAACTACCAGGGTAGGTGGATCCAAGGTTGAAACCCTCTGGGTATAGGGGATATATAGACTTGAACTTGTGCTTCTATGCTATCAAATATCCACCACACCTGAATTTGGGCTTGGGTTCTAAAGCCTTAATATCTCCATGGTACTCAAGTTCAAGCCCTGCCATTTTGCAGTGTAGCTCAAGCCACAGATCCATGTCAGTAGGTCTTTGTAGGGCAGTGTGGATCCATTTAGCACTGTTATGAGACTGGAGTCTGATTGGGCACTCAATTACGGCATGGGGGATACAGGTCCAATTCCTTCCCTCTGCTTGGTGTGGAAAGGGGAATTAAATATGGGTCTCCCACACTGCAGGAGAATGCCCTATCCAGGAGACTGCTAGCATGTTTTCTCAATCTCTCTCCTTAAAGCTGTTCCACTTTTCTGTTATATATTTGACAAAATGTGTCTGTCTGTTCAAGAACTCCTCCTAGACGGTAAGAGCTAGAACCACCAAATTTGGTATGTAGCTTCCTCTAATCCTAACTTAAAGTAGGGGCAGGGATTGGTTGTGCCAGGACAATGAGATGTTCCTGGAATGTGATTGTGTCTCATAACGTGAAAAGGGAGGGCTCTGTTCACAGGCACAGTTACACTGTATAATGACCACAAGTGGTGTAACAGGGGGCAGGGATGCAGAAAGGGATGGCTATTTACTGTGTATTTGAGAGAGTTTGTCTATTTCTGTATCTGTCTGTCTGTCCCCCAGCTGGGGGACATGCCCCACATCCCCGACTGAGTCCACTGCAGCTGTCATGGACAGGCACTTCTTACCTGGCCCCACACTGCTGTGGTGAGAGAGACTGGGGTTCTCCTCTCTCAAGATGCAGGGCAGCCTGCATCCTGAACCCCCCATCCTCCACCCTCCTGAAGCCTCCTCCTGCCCCAGACACCCTTTAGATGGGCACTGATGCCCCCCCTTCCCCCCGCCCATCCATATGGGAGCATTGCTGACCCAAGCAAGGATAGGTAAATCTTCTAGATATAAATAATTAAATAGCTGTAGCGGGACACAAACTGAAGCCTTCTACAATTTAGGTGAGCTCCTTACTATCAAACCAGGGCACCATTCTCACTATTTGGCTCTTTGAAATTGACAGTGAACTGAAAAGTCCATTATTCACCCAGCTGTAGCTGCAATTATACCAATATAAGATCCAAAGAATGGATAAAAGCACCATCTAATGTAAATAATATCTTGTGCAATATGCAACACAGAAACCATTTCTTTTCCCAAAATCATTCTTCTTTAGGGACTTACTAATGGTTAGTGAGTCAATCCCCCAAGTAGTATCAAATGCAAATATTTTAAAATCATAATTCAGGCACCCAAATCATGATTTTTTAACACAATTAATGCTGTGTCCTTTTCTTTATTTGCCTTTTGTATTTTGAGCCACTGAGATATGCTGGGTTTTTGACTGCAGGACCTAATTTTTAAAAATAAAACAAAAGCTAAGATTCTCACGTAATTATACTCATCTAAGGGTGGTGGTTAATGAACATTCCTGATACCACAAGACAATCAATAAAAATCACAAATTAATATAGTTACCTCTCTCTCCTAGTCCAGGTAATTTGCCTATGGAATTTTTTCCCCACAGCATTCCTTTCTGGAGCTGACTTTTGGCATAATCAAGTAACTGTAGCACTAAAAGAGCCATTTTGATCAGGCTACCATTTTGCTGTTTGTTGCCTCTGTTTCTTTTAGTTCCTCTTATGTTTCTCCCCTAGATTATCTTTACTTGGAATTATACATCTCATGCACAATATTGGAAAAAGTAACTAAAGCAAAGGGAAAGTATAAAAACAAAAGAGAAGCAATTTTTGTAAAATGCAATAACTGCTGGAAAGATTTTTACTGTATAATGTAGAGGGAGGGAACAATTAAAAAGTCTGTGTCTTACTGTTAGGTGTGTGGAGGAAGTGTTATTAGTTTGTATCTCTTTTGAATTAGTGAGTTGTTTTTGACAGGTGACCTACCACACAGTGTAGAAGCAGAAGGAATCACAAAGCTGGGAACAAAGCTTTAAAGAGTTATTTTCCAACAAAACCATGACTCATGTCACTCATCATGTTTTAGCTGCTAGTATGCTGAGACTGCTGCCTGTGACACTGACAAATATTGTCTGATTATTTCCCTATACTCCTTAAACCAGAGGAAGACAATAATTTTTGATGAGGGGCCACGCCAAGATTTTAGAAAGTGGTTGAGGGCAGCACTTTTCCATGATATTAATAGAGGGGGGGTGCAGGGTCTGGGATGGAAGTTGGGTGAAGAAGGGAGCTTTGGGTAAGGAACTGTGATGCAGGAGGGACAGTGGGGTTTGGGAGGGAGTTTTTGTGAAGGAGGCAGTTGTGACCTAGGACAGGAATGTGCCCTATGGCAGGAGGGGGTTGTGACTTAGGGCAAGGGACTGGGGTGCAGGCATTTGGTTTGTAACCTAGGGGAGGGGACTGGGGTGCAGGAGTTTGGTTTGTAACCTAGAGTAGAAGGGGATTGTGATCTGGGGCAGGAGATTGGGGTGCCAGATTTGGGAGGAGGTATGGGTGCAGGAATGGGGAGAGGGTTTGGGTATGTTGAGTGGGGGCAGAGAGTTGGGGAACAGAGGGGTTGGGGTGCCAGAGGCAGGCTCTGGCCAGGAGACTTACCAGCCAGCAGCCCAGCCAGCCTGTCTGCCTATAGAGCTAAATGCTTGCGGAGCTTAAAAAGTTTCCCTGTCTGCCTGCCTTGTGCCAGCACAGGCTGCATGGCCATGTATTTGTGTGAATAACTGAGCCAGAGGGGAGGGGCCATGGCGCTTCATGTGCATTCTGTTATTCAAACAGATAGCTCCTATTGGCCAATTTCTGACCAGAAGCCAACCAATGGGATTATGCTGGGGGTGGGAAATGTATGGTAGTACAGATCTGGCCTGCAAGCCATATTTTTTCCCAGGCCTGCCCATCTGGTCTCTCCTGCCCTAAGTTCTTTGGGACATGGGCCAATTTTTTGGTTTGCATTTGTACAGCACCTATTGCAGTGTAGTCTGTGATTACAGATCCTATGTTGTATGGTAGTACAAATAATGCAAATAGTACCAGAAATTCTTAGTTATTAAAGAAATTTCATATAAATCTAATTTAACAAACCTGAACTACATAGAAAACACAGAAGCGTAATTATATTAGTCTGTATCTTTAAAAAACCAATGCTTAGTCCTGTGGCACCTTAGAAAACCATCTCATCTGATGACCTGGATTTTGCCCATGAAAGCTTACGATACCATATATATATTTATTTTTGTTAGTCTCTAACATGCCACATGACTATTCATTGTTTTTACATAGAAAACAATAGATTCAGCATTTGAACAAAGTATGAGTTTAAAAAAAAAAAAAGAAGTAGCATATTCTGAACACTTCAAATCAGAAATTCTTTCCTTCTTTCCTTAGCAAGAAATGCATATAAATATAGTTCCAAGACACTTCTTGGTGTAATAAAATCTAATAGTAGGCAAATAAAATTTTAAACTGAATTACCGGCAAGCCATTTATGTGTCTTCATTTTATTTTATTGATTTTTCACCATACATTCTTTATGTCTTTTGAAAGCTGTGTGACCAGCTAAACAATTAAATAACTTATGCTGATCTTTTGAATAAGCGAACAACAAATGGAGGACAAATGTGTGTATAATAATACACTAGAACAACAGTTTTTCATTTTCAGCCCACTGTCTAAAACTTTGTGGGGGCAACTGGGGTCATAGAAAAAATGATTTCGTATTGTCCCCATATATATCATGAAGCAATTATAATTGTATAAATCTTCTACAGTATTTTGGGATTGGAATTCAGACATCCATAAAGTCATTTGTATCCACAGTCAAGAATCAAGTCTCCAAAATATTCAAAATAGCCTTGAAGTTAATTCGTATTTGTGAATTAAGTGATAGGATTTTCATTCAAACCCTGGAATAATATGTATATAAGATATGTTTCAGGAAACATTGTATGATTAAATATTCAGGGGCTGCTTTGAAAACACATTTGCTTTGCTTCTGGCATATTTATATATATAATATATAAAATCTAAAGCTCTCCATATCATTTAAAAATAATCTATTCCTCTTCTGTGCCCATAGGTGGGTAATTTACTTATCAAACTTTTTTCTCCCACAGAGAATAGAGACTATTAAGACTATTTTAAAAGTGGGTTGAATCATCTTTAAATGTATTCATCTAAAATAGTGTCAGTTCCTGATTTCAGAACATGAGATGATTTCTTATCCTAAAAATAGAAATAGCTTCCAGGCATCAGCAAGTTACATAAAAGATGCATTAGAAGGCAGTTATTGCAATCTGAAACTATTACACAGTGCAGACATTTTAAAATGGGAATAAACATTCATAATATGCTTCCACTGAAACTAGAAAGAGCCAAGTGGAAATGTTACATTTTAATTAAATCAATGAAATTAATAATATATCCAATCAATGTATAAAATAGTACTAAAGGTCTGTAAAGATTGGAGTCAGGAGGAAAAATAAAAAACATTACATATGAATATTCTTAATTCCCTCTTAAAACGTGCTGCTTGGTGTCTTTATGGTCTATATACTAATATATGCTTTTTAATTAATGCAGAATGTAGAAGAAAATAAAAAAAGTTGGTGATCCTATACAAACCCTTGATGCCAACTGGCAAAAGGTTCATTGTATTGTAACAGGAACTCCTCTGGCTAGACAGGCTCACTACACCTAACACTTTGCTTGCATATTACTTATCCATAAAGAATGTCATGTGAGATCAAAAGTGAAAGCCCAGATCATACTGGTCATTAATAGTGTTGTGAAAAGTATGTACTGGTTATATTTAAAGAGTTGTGTATATACATTGAAAATATGTCCTTATAGTTTATATCAAGATGTTAATTCCCAGAAAAGGTGAAAAACTAGTTTTGCCAAAGGGATGTGTATCCATGTGTCTCCTAAGGTTCATGTGTACATTAATCACTGTAAGGTAAACACAATGGGAGTTAAATTTGCATATCAAGTCAATATGAGGCTGTGAAGACAACTTGGACCAGCACATCAGGAAGAGAACTAAGCCGTGGTTTACACTAGAGAGTTATTTTGAAATAAACCCTTATTTTGAAATAATAAGCTGAGCGTCCACACTACCAAGCCTGTTATTTCAAAATAATTATTTCAAAATAGTATTAGTGTGAATGCTCTGCTGCTGCTATTTTTAAATAACACCCTAGAGTCATTCAAAGTAATTACTCCTCAGTGCTTACTGAGGCTCTAAGTCAGTGATCTCCAACCTTTTTACACCCAAGGTCACTTTTTAAATCTCAGAACA
>CM057846.1:142201400-142216525 GCA_030068395.1 Apalone spinifera
AAGTCAAGCCTCAGGCTCTCCTGGGGCTTTGCTCCTGCCCACCAGCCCAGCCAATGCGCTGTCCCAAGCCATTGGCAGAGCTCCACTCCTGCCTGCCACTCTGCTCTTGCTCATTGGGCCCCCTTTCCTTCAGTCAGTGGGGCTCCCTGCCTCTGACTGGTGGTACCACCGCACTTCTGGTCACAGGGCTTCCCTGTACCCAGGCTGACAGAACTCTGCTGTTAGCTGGTAGGGCTCCCCGCCTGGCCCTGCTCTGGCTGTTGGCCATGGGCTGGGCTTCCTGCCCCCAGGACATTGGCCCTCCAGACTGGATGAGCTCGCAGCCACTGGCAGCTTCTGTGGCTAGTGCTCTCTGATCCAGTGACATCCATGTTCCTGCCCAGGCCAGAGATTTTCAACCTTTAGTAAGGTTTTGTCTGCCCTATGCAGCTTTTAGCAATGTGTCTGTGTTGCTAAAAGTCAGGCAATGTAAATGTATTTGTTGGCACTTTTGCAGAGAAAAATTTCCCCTCTCCACCATGAATAGCATTTGCTTTGTTGGCAGGCGAGAGCTCCAAAGTTCTGTTTACACCTGTGCTTGCTGATGCAAAGCTTTTGACTCTGAGGTGAGGGTAGAGAAGGGGGTTAAGAAACTGTGACAGACAAGAACTTTATTGCTCAATTGCCAGTGAGGACAAAGCCTAAGAATTATATAAAAGGTGAGCATAGTCCTCTGGGTGGCTTGACTGGAATTTAACAGATGATCTCTTGGTACCAGAGTTGCTATAGAGCCCTGACAAGGGGCTAAAGCTGGCAATAGAAAATCAGCCAAAAAGAATCAGCCCAAAGACATGGAAGTCACAGGCAAAACACTTCCTCCATAAATGAATATCTCCCTGAGGGCCTTGTCTTCACTGGAGCTTTGTACCAATAACTAATTATAAATTTGCTTGAGGCAATTAACACACTTGTTAAAGTTAATCTAGATATGCCACAAATATTTGTTCTGGGCTACAAATGTTTGTTATATCTGGCACCTCACAGTCAAATATTCTTGAGTAGACAAACTCTAAGACACAATTCTCCCACCCCCAGTTTTACCTTTGTCCTGTGGAGGAGGGAGATTAGTAATTTGCTGTTGGACTATATAAGGCCAGGTATATAATCAGTTCACATTGACCACACTTTTATCAGTTTTTAGTTGCATTGACAATGCACAAATTCATTGTTAATATTTCAGAAAAATGAACTTTTTTTTAGTTCCCTGCTAAAACCAAATCATGTTGCCAAGCCATATTTTTACATATTGTTTTCACTAAACATAGTGGTCACAGTTCTCCTCTCCTCTCCCTGCTATGAAAATTATGCATGTTTCCACTGAGGTCAATTGGAGTTATATTGATGTAAAACCAGAATAAATAAGAAGAGAACCAGGTCCAGTTTTTGCTGCTTTTTAATTTCACTGATTTGCATCCACTAAGGTACCATCATGTTATTCAATATAATCTGTGTTTATGGTATACATCACAACACATTTTTAGCAATTCCTATTAATTCACAATGACAACAGGAGACGTATACCCAATTCCACACACAGAGTGTTGAAAATCTACACTGTACAGCATATCATTCAGAACATTATCTGTTTCAGCAAATTCAGAGAGAGATTCCATAGACCTTAAATTTATTAGCCATGCTATCTGATCACCAACACAACAGTACATCACTGGAAGAAGTAGTTTTGACAGAGGTCAGAAGATTATCATTGCTTGGTAACCACTCCATTAGTATTTCATTATTTAGCATGTCTCTCTCATTTCTCCTTTGCTCTCACAGAGATGATGTGTCATGCCATGACATCAGGAATAAGACATTTAAAAAATTCTGCAAAGAGTAGCAGATTTTTTTTAAAAAATAGTCTATAATACATTTTTACACCGATTTTTTTGTCTCAGCTCCTGGTTGAACTGCACTGATTGGACAATGGAAAAAATGAGTGATATCAGATCCTAATGGATTATAATTATTATTGCAATAATAAGAGAAGATGACAAAGAAAATAAATAAAAGGCTATTTGTCTCTTACAGTGCTTTTTGACAGTAGATTTCAAGGCACCTCCTCGTATTTAATGTATTTTCCTTACAATGCCCTTATGAGATAGGAAAATGTTATCCCCATTTTACAGCTAGGAAACTGAGGTACAGAAGGCCTAAGTGATTTGGCCAATTTCACACAAGAAACTTGTAGCATAGCAAGAAACTGAATTCAGGTTTTCCAAGTCCTAGACTAGTGACGAATCACAGAAGCATGTTTCCTCTCTGATAATGATTTAAAAAATGTATACATGCCCGGTTCTCATGTCTTTTTCTTCCCAAACAAAAATATCACTTAAACTGAGAATATCCCAATCATAATAAAAATGCTTAACTTTTATATAGTATTCTTCATCTGGAGAGCTCATACCATTCAACAGCAGAGATAAGTAACTATAATTGCTATTTGATAGCAGGAGGAACTGAGGCAAAAGGAGGTGAAGTGTTTTATCCAAGGCTAAACATCAGGCTAGTAGAAGAGCTGAGACTAGAACTTGAGTTTTCTGAATCCCACTCCAGTGACAGTTAAAATAAACCCCAATTGTTGGAACAGCCACCTCCCCAGATACACAGTATATCTTCTCCATTCAGCCTAAAAGCAACCTAAATTACCAAATATGAAAAACAAAACAAACCCAGAAAATTACAATTAAACAGGAAATTAAAATCCCCAATGAAATATGGATGAGACAGCACCATCATTTTATTTGCATAACAGCTCTTTGTAGATTATTATCCCTGAACTCATTATAGAAATGGGAGAGAGGAAAAAGGGGATGCACAGGAAAGAAACTAAAAATAATTTCCTCCTCCTTTATTTCTAGACGTCTTCATTGTCACTACTATAGGCTTTTTATATAGCAGAATCAGCCAAAAGACAGAGTCCTTCCCTCTCTCCTGTCTCCCACTTGGCTGTGGTACTTAATAGCCTCAGGCAATTGGTCTGCTTTTAAATTTATCTTCTACTTAAAGAGCTAAATTGGGACTTATTATACAATATTCCCAATTCAGCTGCTTCTGTGAAGGGTAAACTGAAAAAGTAGAGATGACTCTGAACCAAAACTACAACACTAAACATAGGATTTTAACTTCTTCACTGTAAAAGGGGTTGAACTAAAAAATCCAGACACAATTTCCTTCCTGCACCTTTAGGGTACATCTATACTGCACTATTATTTTGGAATAACTAGCACTATTCTGAAATAACAATTTGAGCGTCTACACAGGAATTCCGTTATTTCAAAATAATATAGAAATAACGGATGGCTTATTCTGACTTCTGTAAACCTCATTCCACGAGGAATAATTCCTCTTCCGAAATAGCAGTTTGGATGTTCCACTGCTGCTATTTTGAAATAGCTCCTCTCCAAGGCCATTCTAGGTAATTTCTCCTAAGTGCTTTCTGGGACTCTAAATCGACATTAGAGGAGCCTGCTTCAGACTAATTTTGAGGCTTCCCTGGAGTGAGGATGCTCTATTTCAAAATAAGCTATTCCAGAAGGTATCTTTCAGATTAGCTTATTCCAAAATTAGTGCGCTGTGTAGACAAATCCTTACAAAGGCCTGAAATTCAACCTTAACTGCAAATTTGCCCCAAAATTGAGTTGGCTGGTAATAAGGTCACTGCTGAAATAGATATGAGCTGCAAAATTTGATCTGATCTTGGATTTTGATTGAGAAGGTGGAACAACCCCTAAAACACAGCATAGCCAGAGCATTCAGCACAATTGTTTCTCAGATGGTCAAGGACTACTGGGTTGGATGCGATTTTTCCCTTTAACATTTGACTGCTTAGGAAAAGCTGGAGAGCATGAGTGGTCAAACTCTGAAGGCAACATACTTCTGACCCTTGCAGTGTTTTAGAAGTCACTATGTGAAGGCAATTGGGCAACTTTTGCCCTGAAGGGAATATGGGGTCTTTGTCTATGCTGGTACTAAGTAATATTTAAAAATGTGTTAAATAAAATATTGTAATTAATATATGCTAACTCATTTTCCTAGTCTAGACTCAACCATTGTGCAAATGCAACTGAGAGCAGAATTTGACCCAAAATTCTTCAGCAGTATGGATATTTCTGTACTGTGGATACTATATTGATATAGCTATTCTCAGTAGCTGTACTGGCATAATCCTATAGGATTCAGTGGAAGAGGTTTTTCACTGTCATAAGAACATCACCTCTCTGAATGATGGCAGTTATTTAAACAGAAGCATTTTTTCCATTGCCATAGCTGCATCTACACTGGTGCTTAAGTCTGTATTAGCTAGGTGGATTTTTCACACATCTGACAGATGTAGCTAGATTGACCAAAGATACATAAGGCCAAGAGTACACTTAAAAAGTTTTGCTGGTGTAGCTATATGCAGCTAATACCACCAAAAAAGTATTTTTTCTGCCATTACTTAACAATTCAATAAGAGAAATACACTGTACCACCAAAAGCACTTTTATGCCTTGTCTATATTAGACCAATCAGGTTGGTTTAAGATATACAACTCCAGCTACACAAAATACATAGCTGGAGTCAGCTTACCTTAAGTCTAGCCATGGCAGCATCCACATTGCAGGAGACTGACAGGAGCTCCCATTCTCTCCTCTTACTCCACACAGAACTAGGAGTACCAGACACTGATGGGGTTTGCCTTCAGCATTCAATTTATGGGTCTACATTAGACCCACTAAATCGAATGCTAGAAATCAACGTCTGGATCTTTTGCTACTAATTGTTTTGCTTCAATGTTACAGTTTCTTTCCAGATCTTAAAAGAACAAGAAATGTTGCATTCAATTTTAAATGGGGAATTCCCCCCATTCAAATGCATTTCACGCTTCAACTATTTTCTTAAGATGTGTATGTGTAATTATTCTCTTTTTAAAGACTTTTTTTCATTATTTCTCTTAAGGTAGTGCTTGATTCTCCTCACGCACCACTCTCCAGCAGGCAAACACCTTGCAGCTGAGAGGCTAGGGCATTCCAGCATTTGTGCAGCTTCTGCTTATGCCACATCATGAATTAACTGTCAGCGGGTGTCAGATATCTGCACATGAACAGAAACCTCCCAAGGGGAAGCACTTTCATCACATCTCTATAGTCTCACAGTCTCTATCAGCCTACAAAGCACAAACCATATTTGATCTGAACTCAGCTCTCTGCTGGATGGGCATATTGCAGCACTGTAGCATAAGGTGGTTAGCTCTGTGCATTGGTGTGATGCCTAACTTGGTTTTGATTATGGATTAGATTTTTTTTTTTTTTTTTTTTTGCCTGTGGTGCAGGGAACCATGGTTTACTTTTAATTAGCTATCACCTACAAATAAATACCAACTTAAAGAACTGAATGCTGTCTATTTGCAAAGGAGTATCACTAATTTTGCCCTTGCAACTAATCCTTAATCTGAAATAACATCAGTTGAAAGACTTTTCAGATGTTTTGTTTGCAAAGCTTCTTTTTATTCAATTAGCTCCTTTGGAGCAAGTGAGATGGCATCTAAACACTTTTACTCTGTTGATTTAATTTTCCACATTTGTCATTTCCATTTTATCATCCACTTGCATATTCACATAATTATTTGGGTTGAGCTTTTTCAAATCTACCATAAATGAGTAAAGATTAAGCAAAATATTTGATGACTCTTTATGAAAATCTTTCAAAGAGAGACTGCTGCTCTGTTGACAGAAGAGAAGGGAAGATGAAAATAGTTTTTACTCAGAATAAATCTGAAGCTGGCTTCATTGCAATTTTGTGTAAAGGCTTTTACATATTGATTCACTTTTAATTAATACAGGAGGCTGTGCAGCTGTTTCTTCTTTCCTGAAGTACTTTCATCGTGGCAAACAATTCTTTCTACTCTCTTTTCTGTCTATCATCTGTTCTTCTGTTCTTTTGCTGTCTCAGTGGCACTTGCTTTGTGCCCCCCCCCCTTTTTTTACTTTCTTTGTCCGTCCACTGGTTAAAAAGTGTTTGCAGTTAATTATCCTATTTATTTTTTAACTAGAAGATTTATCTGGCATTGCTCAGGTTCTTAACTCTTTAAAAGAATAAAATGAAAATGTACATGCTTAATTTAAATCATTGCTCTGGTGTGGGGCTGGAGATGTGGGGTTCAGTATGCATGCTGCCCTAGAGGAAGATGACTACCCCAGCCCTCTCTCACCACAGCAGCTTGGGGCCAGGTGAGAAGCACCTCTACATGGCCACTGCAGCTGTAGCAGGCACAGCCAGGAGAGGGGGCATGTCACCCAGCTGGTCCAGGGTTGTCTGCCTCCCTGCACTCCCCAGCCAGGGTGAGGAGTGCAGCCAACTGCATTTCTCCTCACTCCCTGATGAAGAGGAACAGTCAGTAATGTTCCTGTATGAATCGGGGGGGGGGGGGGGGGGGGGGGGGGGGGGGGGGAGAAGAAGCAGGGGAAGGGAAGAAGAGAAGCCTGATCTTACATCAGTTTAATGCTCTGTAACTTGACTGACTTAAAGTAGCATTACTCCTGGCTTTCTCTGTGACAGTAGCATTGACAACTGACTTGAGTCTCATGTGGCTTGTTATTATTTGAATTGAAAATATATTATCTATGTAAACAATTAAAAAGTGGTTCTGCATAGTGCTATTGATCAAATTATCCTCAGAATATCTCTGAAAGATAAGTCTCCTATCCAAAATAATTGTTTAAAATATCTCTCAAGATATCTTTGGAGGTGTTTAAAAAAAATTAATGAAAAATATTTTTAAAAAATTCTATTTTGCCACTTACTTCGGCTGGTATTAGTTGTTCATTTTAAATTAGGCTTTGCTATGGCATTGCAAAAGCTACCTCCTTATGCCCCTCACTTGAGAGGGATAAGGATCAATTTTCTCCTTTGTCCTTTTCAACATCTACATGTAACCAAAAAGTAAAATGGTCAGATGGTACGGGCTTAAGTGCCAGCAATATGCAGATGACACACAGCTCTATCTATCCTTTGTCATATATAACCACAACATTATTACCAAGATGGCCTGGCAATTGGATAGCCAGTTCATGGAGAGCTAGCTGAAGCTAAACCCTAGCCAAACAGAGTTTATACTGATAGGCAGAGGAGAATAGTGTGAGAAATTTGCACCCATAATGCAGTTTTCCTAGACTGAGGTTCCTACTCATCATTGATCAATTCATTTGGTAATTTAGAAGTACTCTTGGATTCCTCACTGACATGAAGGTCTTGCCATGAGTACTGTTTTCTACAATCTCTGGTTGCCCAAGGGACTGTTTCCCAACCTGGCAGATAAAGCCCTCAGTTATTCATATCTTTGTCACCTCTTGGTTAAACTACAACAGTGCAATATACCTGGGCATACCCTTCAATACTTACAAAGAGGTAAAGTGCATTTGCTCTCTAACCCAATCTACTGTCCCATAGAATCCCATAGAATTTCAAATCCAGGTCAAGGGCTCAGTCCTTATGTCAAAGCACTGCGTCACCTGGGAGAACTAAAAGACCATTAGAAGCTTCAGGATTCAGACTGTTGTTGACAATTTCACTCCTCTGGCACAATGGAGCTTTAAAAAAGAAGAAAGTTAATCTATGCATGAGATAGGACTGTATCTAGGGCAATCTTGAGACTGTGGACTGTACTCCCCATCAAAAATCTCACCACTTTATGCTTCAAGTGAAAGGAACATTTCTTTGGTCTCTCCTTCTCTAATATAAATACATAGCAACATGTTTCAATGAGAAACAAACAATTATACCAAAACATGACATTTCATGGCACATGCTGCTCCTTCTGGGCAGAAGACAAGAAAATAAGTCACATATGTCAGACGTATAGCCACATTAATGCACTACTAGTCATAGGTGCTCAGACACAACTGAATATAATACTGTGGAGAAATTGGAGAGGGTCCAGAGAAGAGCAACGAGAATGATTAAAGGTTTAGAGAACATGACCTATGAGGGAAGGCTGAAGGAATTGGGTTTGTTTAATTTAGAAAAGAGAAGAGTGAGGGGGGACATGATAGCAGTTCTTAGATATCTAAAAGTGTGTCATAAGGAGGAGGGAGAAAACTTGTTCATCTTGGCCTCTGAGGATAGAACAAGAAGCAATGGGCTTAAACTGCAGCAAGTGAGGTTCAGGTTGGACATTAGGAAAAAGTTCCTAACTGTCAGGGTAGTCAGACACTGGAATAAATTGCCCAGGGAGGTTGTGGAATCCCCATCTCTGGAGATATTTAAGAGTAGGTTAGATAAATGTCTATCAGGGATGGTCTAGACAGTATTTGGTCCTGCCATGAGGGCAGGGGACTGGACTCAATGACCTCTCGAGGTCCCTTCCGGTCCTAGTATTCTGTGATTCTACAATATAAAAAACCAGATGAAGCAGAATGGCTGTCTACCTGTTCACAGATACTTGCTATTATGCTTAACCATCCTTTATATGCACATTTTTAAATGGCTGTTTTACATGGTAAGGAATAATATTTAATTTTAATTCTTATCAGCTGACGGTAAATGAACCATCCCTGGAGGAGAAATCATATTTAGATCCATATTAGATGGTCATGTAGCTTGAAAGAAAGGCTCGCTTAACCCTAGAAGCATTGCCTGCAAACAAATGCTGACCCCTTGTTAATGGCATTTTGATGAATCTTTAGCTGTTATAACTGAATGATGGTACTTATATGGCTGTGGCAGGAAAACATTTCTCTGGAAAATTTTATACATGTTCATTTTAAAAGGCCAAGTTAATAACAGGATAATTGTTAAAAAGGAGCAGTTAAGATTTTAATTAGATACAACATAATAGATATTTTGTAATTATGCTCAAATCAGACTCTTTCAGATAACTGAAATGGTTATTAGTAATGTATGCAGATGAGGCTCTAATGTACTAGACTCCTCATTTCCTGTTTTCTCACTGCATTATATACCTTTCACAGTTTATTGTCCAAGTGTTCTCGAGGGTTAATGATATTGTAGGTACAGTTTATAAAAATAAAGAAGCTCCAGAGACACTGAACTGAATCTGCTCCTGCACGTCTTGTAGGCCTTACTGACCTCTGATTGGCTGGTTCCTCCTGCTGCCATTCTAGCTTCCTGGAGTTTTGGTCCTTTTCTGGGATAACGTGTGGCAAAGCTACAATCCTCCAGCAGGAGGCTTCTGGGCCTGATCCACCCTGTAAGAAAGACACACAGTGTAATTCTGCATCAGAGTGCCCTAATGATGAGAATGATCTGAGGTTCACTTCAAGATGTTTTCTAAATACTTCCATCATCAGAAAGTTTTCGCTTCCCCTCGCTTTCTTCTTACAACCCCATTGTCTCCACATACATGAATTCCCTTAGTCAGAGGAGGTGCTCCACAAAGGCCTTGGTAGATGGGGGCTTCTGCTGTCATCCACATCTGGTAAATTGGGATGCCAAGTACACAGATTGTGGTGGAACACAACACTATTAGAGATATACACAACTCTTTGCACTGAAAATGCTGGAGTTTGACCCATAGGCTATGTCTAGACTTCAAAGAAAAGTCGGAAAAAGATACGCAAATTGTGAACCACAATTTGCATATATTTTCCTGCTTTTCTTCAAGAGAGGCTTTTCCGACATTTGGCCCATCTACACTGGGCCAAATGTTGGAAAAAAACCCTCTTTCGGAACATCCCTTCTTCCTTGTAGAATGAGGTTAACAGAGATGCTAAAAAAATGCGTCTGCTTTTCTGAATTTTTTATCGGAAAAGCAAACGCATCCCAGTATCCCAGAAAAGCTCTGCAGTCCAGATGTACCCATAGACATAATTGTAAATTTGCCTCAAAACAATTGGAACTTGTTTACAGATAATTTTGCTGTTTTTATAGCTGAAACAGTTTTTTAACTTCTCTGTAGAATTATTTCTCACATTCACCAGAATCAGAATGTCAAGGTTAAAAGAAAAAAAATTGTGAACCATTGTAAATGTATTTTTCACCTTGTTTTTTCAATAACCTTTTTTTTCTTGATACAAATTGCATAATTGTTGCTTTAGCCAAAGAAACATTTTTTTTTCAATCAACATTTTCCACTGGAACAAAACATTTTTTGGCCAGCTCTAAAATTGTATGTGATTCCACATGAATGCCTTTTGTATCAGAACAAACTAAAGAGTAAAAACAAATTTATGTTCACTCTACAAATCTCTCAAAAATTAGCAATTAAATTGTAATTTTTTTGTATTAGGTTGCTGTCAGTTTTACCAGCACAGGTGTGTTAATATTTGCCATTCGTGGAAGTCAATCTTAATTTGTTATCAGACAATATCCTGGTTGAAGTTCATTTCAGGAGAAGTTATATCTTGGCTATTTCAAATAATACATATTAAAAAATTAACTTTGCAGAATATCCATTCATTTATAAGAAATACTACTTCCATTCGTTCACCTATTTACAAGTCAGCAGATAAGTTTTGTTTTAAAAACAACATTTAAAACCCCAACATTTAAACATCCCAATAGTATTTTATTTTCTTAATATAAAATTCATTATTAGGGACGAGAAATACTGAATTTTTATAACACCTTGCAATTTTTTAAGGTCATATTTTTATATGGCCACTCTTTCCAGGTGAATCTTTATGAGGAATCTTACATTTAAAATGAGATTGGATGTTCATTTTAGTCTTAAAGAATACTTTATCATTGATTAATTGTTCACCTTCATGGTAGTAAATGTGAGTTTTCATTTGTCATAAGGTTTCTTTATCTTTCTCCACTCATACATGTTGACCATGCAGAGCTACAAAATATCTGGGGATTGAAAGATGGTTTAACTGCTATATTATTTAGTGCCCCAATCCAGCAGTTTCTGATGAACAGGAACACTGCTATGGCTCTATACACAGCATGGTGTCTAACATGCTAGCCACTAGCCACATATGGCTATTTGTCCAGTTGAGTGTGGCTAGTTCACTATAGCAGTAGCCGCTATAGTGACTACTGCTTCAGAACTGGTTGGACACCACGGCTTTATAGAAGTTATTTTTGGTAAACTGTAAAAAGACTAAAAATGTTATACAGGACCCACCAGTAACACTTGTGCATATAAGAGAGTTACATTCAGGGCCATCCCGAGAGGGGCCTGGGGTAATCTTCCCCAGTATCCCAGGTGTGAGGCACGGGGAAACACCCCCTCCTCTGGCTCCACCCTGCCCCTGCTCTAGCCCTTCCCCAAACCCTGCCCCAACTCCGCCCCCTTTCTCCTTCTCTTGAGCAACACAGCCTGAAGGATTACTGGGGGGTGGATCTGATGTGGCGGCAGCACGGGCTGCCCCCCACTCACCATGTGAGCTTGGGAGCAAGAGCAGCCTGCTCCAGCCTGCCACACCACTCTCCCTTCTCTGTGGTGAAGGAAAGCAGAGCGCCGCAGCCCCAAGGGCACTCCGCTTTCTTCAGCTGCATAAAAGTGGGGTGCAGTGGGTGGGAGGGCAGGGAGAAGCAGGCTGCTGGGCTACTCTGGGCTCCTGCCACCTGCATGGTGAGTGCAGGATGCTGACCCTTGCTGTTGCCGCGTGTAAGGCCCCTGTAGTCTCCTGAGTCCCTCCCATCCATATTACAATTCAGGCAGCTGCTTCAGGGTCTGCAAAAGCATAGGGCCTGGGACGGCCTCCCCAAATCATCCTATGGTTACATTCTCTCAATACATTTAACTAAAATAATTGCTAGAACATATAATCCCAACTCTCCTCTGTCGCTGGGACATTATCCTGTCATCTGGTTTTCATAAAAAATTAATGTTGACTTTAATGGGAGCTCCCTAATGAGCTAGATCTTGGGTATATTTTTCTAAAGTTCTCCAGTGACTTAGTCATAGTTTCAGAAGTGACTTAAGGTCACATATTTAAAGATATTTAGATGCTTAAAGATGAGAAAAGGCACTTACCAGGGTTTACAAAAGCATGTAAGTGAGCTAGGTGCCTAACTCCTAGGCTATGTCTAAACTGCAGGCTTCTTTTGGAAGAAGCTTTTCTGGCAGAGATCTTCTGAAAAATCTTTTTTTTTTCAAAAGAGAGAATCTCACAGCAAAAGCACAATGAAAAAGTGATCTGCTTTTTCAAAAGCTAGCGTCCACATTGATTGAACACTATCTTGCATTTCAGTTGATTACTGTGGACAGAGAGGCCACCAGGGCACTTGTGTTTTTCCTGGAGGCCTCTTCTTTTGAAAAAACACTCTCTTCCATGTCCACACATGCCTTTTTCTGAAAGGGCTTTTTCGGAAAAAGGCTTCTTCCTTGTAGAAAGAGGTTTACCGCTGTTAGAAAAATCTCTCCGTTTTTTCAACTTTCTATCGAAAGAATGCAATAGAAGTGTGGATGTAAGTGTAGTTTTTCCAGAAAAACTCTGCAGTGTAGACATACCCCTATTGAAGTCAAAGGGACTTAGATGCCTAAACTTTTGGGGTCCATTTTAAAATTCAGCTAGGACTCAGTTTTTTAAAGATATTTGGTTCCTAATTTTTAAAAGCAACTATGTACCCAAAACTCAGTTTCTAATTTTAGATAGCTAAAACTGATTCAAATAGATGTTAGGCACCAAGATGCTTCTGAAAAAGCCAAAAGGTATCTAAATTATTCAATAAGTTCCTTTGTAAATCTGGATCCTAGACATTTAGCCCAATTTCACTGAAAGGCTTTGGGGTTTGGGTTCCCAAGTGCCAAAGTCAATTCTGAAAAAGAAACTTGTGAGTCTAGATCATTTACAGTGTTGTTGAAAATTTTACCCAAATCTAGGTTTTGGTACACCGACCATCTGATCATTTGACAGATATAAGACTAACACACTGTCATTTTTCCTAATATTATTTTTTGTTGTTCTTTTCACTTGTGGGAAAGCTAACTCCTATGAGTTTTGTATTTAGTTCTGAAAGTAACAAACACTCTATCATTTTTCTTTCTTGAGATGGTGACTTCTACAGGCTTAGCCCTATAGAAATTCTGTTTCTCTCTGTTGGTTGATTATATTATAGTTATAATTAGTTATATTATAGAACAATGTAGGTGCTGTGGAAGATTTGGTCATGGAGAGAAAGACAATCCCTGAAATAGCCAATGTGAATCCCAGGAATATCAAAACAGAGCGCTTTGGTTTTATTTGAAACCAAAGTGAATGGTAAAATTAAGCAGATGAGTTACTGCATTTTGTACCATTTAGTGTCTAGTGTGTAAGAATTAATTTCAATAATTAAACCTAGAGGACACCAGTGTCTGTGATTATATCTAAATAAGATACCATGGAGCATATTCTTGAACTAGCTGGTGATGGAAGACAGCATTTTTATAGCTATGGTTATTTTGACATTCTAAAGGATTCCAAAGCTGCAGATCAGTTTACTAATCTGAGAACTGATGGTCTTCAGTGAAGGGATATTATGGTGAAAGAAAGTTCTTAGTGCTTCCTGCTTTCTATGAGCAGCACCTCTGTCTTGATTGTATTTGACTACTAGCAGCTGCTTCTCACTAGATAGTGATCTCAGATAAGCATCAAGAAAAATGGGAAAAATGCAGTTGGCTGGCACTTTCCAAATGATCCTAAATAACTTATGCCAATCTATTTATCTGTGTAGATAAGCCCTAAACACTGGGGAATAAAGTAGTCAGCTGATTCAGTCAATTAGCTACCACTGTGAACACTGTTCCAGAATGAGTTGTGTTTTATTCAGGAATAACTCTGCTTTGTAGGCAAAGTTATTATTTTAAATAGTTATTTAATCAAGAATGGTTTATTCCACAATAACTGTATCCATCAATTTCCCCATGTAGACAAGTATTAGCCATTCAACTGTCATTGATACTGAATGAGAATTGTTTACCTGAGTGCATCAAACTCCTTTGAAAAGCCTAGCCATGACATTTCTAAATGAGATGTGTGTTATCAACATATTGCTGGTATTTCATCCCATGCTACCTCCTTAGGATCACTAGCTTCCAGTGTATTGTTCTCTCCCTCTCTCTTTTTTTTCCTCTCTCTTCACAGATCAAAAGTGTGAGTTTATTGCATGAAAGATTTTATTGTCTATTAATGGAAACCTATTCTAGCTAGATTATTTTTGGCTAGTTTTAATATATTTCCCAGAACTGCTTCACAGCCACCAGGTCAAGTATGAATGAAATCTTATATTTAACTTTTAGGTTGCATGCAGCATTACTTTTTTTGTTTACAATTTCCCAGAAGGGAAATGAGTGAACTTGAGTTCCTTTCTATGTCTCAACATTGAAATCTCAATAGCCTTATATTTGTGACTGCTTAAAGCGTAGAATGTAGGAGAATTAAGACTGAGGACCACTTGTATTTGGGGAGTTTACATTTAGTATTCTCCTCCATGCTCCTAATGAGTGCTTCTTTTTTTCAGTCCTCCCAGCATGGTTGCTGCTTGTGTAAGGTTCTAAGTATCCTCAATTCACATTGAATCTGATGGGAAATGAGGGCTCTCAGGTAATCTCAATCTTTCATGATCAAGTAAAATAGTCCTGATCAGCCATAGTTCGGGTTGGTGTGTCATATTTTCTGCCTTCTCCCTACCTCTCTCTCCCATGTGGTAAATTAAAAGAAAACCTGGGACAGTATATAAAAGTATAAACTTAGAACTATATAAAAGTATAAACTCTCATGGTGTACAACTATGTAGCAATGTATCCCACAGTATTAGCAAGAAATGTACAGCTGTAATGGACCTGAGGAGGTCATCAAGTTCAGCCCTCATGGTTGATTTAAGGCAGGATTTAAGATACCTAGACCATCCCTGACAGATTTGTCTGACCTCCTCTAAAACATCTCCAGGGATGAAGATTCCATTGACTCCCTAGGTAATTGTCTCCAGTGCTCTCACATCCTTTCAGTCAGAAATTTTTTCCTAATATTCAACCTAAATCTCCCTTGTTGCAAACTA
This sequence comes from Apalone spinifera, assembly GCA_030068395.1. Taxonomy (NCBI): domain Eukaryota; kingdom Metazoa; phylum Chordata; order Testudines; family Trionychidae; genus Apalone; species Apalone spinifera. Next base: position 142,216,368 of record CM057846.1, read on the forward strand.
ACTTGATTACTTCTCACCCAGGAGTGGCAGGTGAAGGCAATGTTGGGACAAAACATCTGGCAAAATGGTTTTGACCCAGAAAAGTTTATGCCCAAATAAATCTGTTAGGGTATGTCTACACATCAAAGTTAATTTGGAATAACAGCTGTTATTCCGAA
>CM057846.1:142216625-142244702 GCA_030068395.1 Apalone spinifera
CATAGTGTCTACACAAGCAAACCGCTATTTCGAATTAAATTCCAAATAGCGGGGCACTTAATTCGAGTTAGTTAAACCTCATTCTATGAGGAATAATGCCTAACTTGAATTAGCTAATTCAGAATAAGCGCTGTGTAGATGCTTATTCTGAAATAGGAGGTCTCCAGCCTTCCCAGTTTCACTTGGTGGCCATTCTGGGCCAAACCAGGAAAACTCTTCTCCCTCCCCACAGCCCCGGAGGCCTTAAAGGGGCAGAATCTGGACATAGTGCCTGTGCCAGCTCCAAGCCTGCCGGCCCAGAGCCAGCAGTCACTGCCCCGACCCAGTGGCCCCAAAACATGAGCCAGCAACCCACTGGCAGCCAGCCCTTCACTGTGCCCCCAGGAGCAGTCTGCCAGCTCCCAGGAGCCTGCCAGGGCCCAAAGAAGGTGGGAGCCTTCCTGGTCCAGGGCGGAGATCAAGGTGGATCATACTCAGGTTTGGAGGATGCCCCCAACGTCCATGATCTCCGCACTAGACAGACGAATGCAGCCGTCTATAGCAGGAAAGCTGCCAGCCTGGCCATCCAAGGCCACACGTGAACCCAGGAGCAGGTTTGCATGAAAATCAAGTTGATCCTGCAAGACCCGCAACCCTGAGCTTCTCCTCCCCCTTCCTCCCCTTGTCTCCCCTTTCAGCTCCCTCCTCCCAGGTTTCCCCTTCCCCTCTCCCATCCTCATTCCCACCCAGTTTTGGTCAATAAAGAGAGTTTGTTTTTGGCAAGAAATGTGTTTTTATTTGACATCAGGAAGGGGGGTTAGGGAGGAGTAAGTGGAAGGAGGGAGGAATGAGGCAGAAGCCTTCAGTGGGGCACACCAGGGAGGCTCTTAGTGCTCCTCAGGGTGGAAGCTCTCCTTCAGGGCCTCCTGGATACTGACAGCTCCTCGATGGACCTCTGGGATGGCAGCCTGCAGAAAGTGTAGCCAGGCTCGCAGCACGTCCACAAGAAGCACCAGAGTGCCCAGGGGCAGCTCCGGCTCCATGTTGCAGAGCCCTGTGGCATCCTGAGTGAGGGCAACCAGAGCATGCACAGACACAAATGCTTTGCTGTCCCTCATCGAGGCAGGCAAGCAAGCAGGAACACCTGAGAACCGGCTGCCCGGGGTGCAGGAGGGGGTGTCCCTTTAAGCACAGGAGTCAGATAGCCTCAGGCAGCAGCCACACACAGACATTCCTGACCTGATGCCCTGCCTGACCTGGTTCTGGCTGGCCTTAAATCCGATTCTGTGTCCAGTCAGTGTGGATGCAGTATTTTGAATTAGCAAAATGCTAATTCGAACTGCATTTTGTGTGTAGACGCGTTAATTCGAATTAGCTTAATTCGATTTAACTGTTTCGAATTAAGATAACTTGAATTAACGCTGTAGTGTAGACATACCCTTAGTCTTTAAGGTGCCACAGGACTCCTCATTGTTTTTACAGATACAGAGCAACATGGCTATCCCTCTGAGACTAATCCCCAGAATGATTCACAAACCATGGGGAAAACAGGCCTTGCATGGACTAATCCTCAAATGTCACTGGCTGGACCAAGCTCCACAGGCAAGTACACACAAAAGGGAGTCAAGGGAGGGGAGAAGGTGCAGTAGTACTCTACCACTGAACTCTGAGAGATTCTGTGGAGTTCCTTCAGTCTCTCTTGTTGAAGCTGTTACACCAATGGTAGATAACCTGCAGCCCATCAGGGTTCTATGTGTGTCCCACAATGCATCTAATTTGCCTTTGCCCGTGCACATGGTTGCCAAATTCTTTTGGTTTCTATCCACATGGGTTTTTTTCTACCTGTGTTAGTGAAGTGACTTGCATGTACAGCAAAGGCGTGCGAAGTGAGGTGCATGCTGAGTGCTCACAACATTGAATGTGAGAGCATGTGCTCCCTGTGCATCCAGGTAAGCATTGTTACAGTTTAGTCAGCATACCTCGCAAATTCACAAGGTACATAAGAACATTTAGCAAAACTACCTTATTCCAAGAGACCATCTTGGGTATGACAATCTCGCAGACTGCTGAGATGAAGAAGGGCCACTCATGTGCTCCACTCACTAGCCTAGGCTTCCCATCACTGTGTCACACTGTGATAAACAAATTAGTCATTACAGCAGGGGGACTGAATCCAGGGCTGCTCATAGCCCAGGTGAGTGCTTTAACTTCTGGGCTACAGAGTTGTATCTCTCTCTCTCTTTCATTTTCAGACATTTTTATTTTCTGTCGATCAGATGTGAAATGTTAGGTACTCTGACTCTCAGAATGACTCACTTGTGTTGTGCAACTAGGTCTAAGTCACTGAGGTATTGTTACCAATTCCAGCCTTGATCCTCAATGGACATGTTCTCAAAAAGACTCAGACTCAAAATGTGCACCTGCAGTGTAATAGTTTGAAGTGCAAGTTCCAAGAGTAGCACCCACAATTTAACTAAAGGTCCAAAACCGAAGGTGACATTTTAAAACTGGAAATAGCCACCTGCAAAAGGAGAGTTGTGGCCCTGAAAATATAGAACTAAAAATATGCAGAAGCTAATTTATTGTCTGTCTAGAAGTAAGGAAATTGTTTGGTATTGTTAATCAAAAGTTGTAGATGCTGTGTCTTTGGGGATCTATTATAGCCTATTCTTTCCTCAATTTGTGTGTGTGTGAAAAATCAACCTAATTTTACAGTACTTTATCAGCATCTTTCATTTGGTCCTCCCCTGCTCCTTCTGGATTTGTGACAGACCCTCTCCCAAATCATGTTCTGATAGACAAATATTGCACATTGAAAAAATGTATGAGGTATATGACTTCATCTAAGCTATATATCAGTGACGGTTCAATCACTTTCTCATTTCAATTACCAGAAAAATCAGCCTTCAACCAGATGCAAATCCTCCCAGGATAAAAGTTTTTTGTTTTTTTGTGAGCTGAATGGAAGAAAAAGGAAAGAAAGAGAATTCTTGAAAAAACAAATCTACCTGCATTTTACAGTATTACTGCCAATGGGTCTATTACAGAGCTGTAATTGACAGTGCAATTTCTATTTCTACATCATTCTGTATTATCCCTGTTTAAACATTCTAAAAGGCTGTACAATGAAAAGCAGAATATTGAAACCATAACCATACGAGTTTACATAGATAACAGCATTGATGGCTTCTAAATGTTAATTTGTACAAAACGTATCCTCATTAAATGACTTGTTTGATAGTGTGCTTTAATCAGCTTCATTGCTGTTTTCCTATTAGTGTTACTGGCACATTCTCTTGTTGCATGTGACTGTAATAGTGCAGAGGATATATGCCCAGAATCTAAGTACTTGGAAAAGTCAGTGCATATAAACTAGGGATGAAATCCTGGCTTCATTATAGTTGATTGCAAAACTCCCATTGACTTCAGTGGGACCAAGACTTCATCCCAGGTTACTAGATTTTCAGTCTTTTGCAATACGAAAAATTCCCAGTAGTATGAAATGCAAGTTTAATGTTTGAATTATTTACCCTTCTAATACCCAATGCTTTATCATTGAGGAAGTTTACTTAAGTACCTTAACTTTCTTTTAAAGTAGTTCTTCAGATCTCCATAGAGCGTCTATTAGGATTATATCGAGGGTCTATTAGGATTATATTGTGACTGTAGAGATACGTCATTTTTTAACTAAATTGACTGGTTTTCAGGTCTTTAGTGACTCATTTTTAAAAGAACCTTATTTAATTAAAAAAATCAATATTTGTAGAACAGGACTTCAACCCTGGGACCGCAGGCTTGCTTTCCATTCTTATGTATCCAGAATATGCTATAAAACCGTGTGTGTGTATGTGTGTGTGTGTATGTGCGTGTGTGAAGCTTCTACCTTTCCTTTCTTTTCCACTTGAGGCCCTGCCCATGCTCTGTCCTAGGCCCTGCCTCCTCTCCACTCTGCTTCCTGCTGCTGCTTCTCATGGCCCTTCTGTCTCCCTGCCTGTCATGAGGGACCCATTGCCTGCCATGATCCTTCTCTCCTCTTCTACCACCAGGCCTCTACTGCCTGTCATTTCCCATGTCCTTGTTCTGCTCCACCTCCACTCCCCACAGGGGCCGAGGGGTAAGGAGGGACATGATGAGAAGGGGAAGTCTTGCAGGGGCGGGCTGGAGGATAGGAGGGCCATAGAGAGCAGCAAGGACCTCCAGCAATGGAGCTGGAATGGAGGAGAAGACAGATTCAGTGGTGGGGGCAGAGCAAGGAGAGCAAGAGCCACCACAGCCCAGGTATTTGGCAGTGGGTCAGTGGCGGCTGCTAGTTTCCACTGGCTTTATTAAATCTACTCTGTGTGCATCTGAATAACCTTAATTGAGAAAGTCAAAGCAACTAGGACCTGCCTCTTCCAGCAGCTGTAGACACACGTGTTGTACGGAGACTTTTTTTCCAGAGGAGAGGGATAGTTTCATATATATGACACAGATCCTAATATTGGGCTGTCTTGTCACCCTGTGTAGAGATGCCACCATTATTTTGCCTTTGACCACCACTAATTATTCTTACTGGGTATCTGTGTATGTCAGTGATAGAAATCTTCTGATGGATTATGCCCCCAAAATTCCTTTTGACAAGGAAATCTTGGTTTGGCTTGGTCTAGAAATAAATCAATCACAGAGCATATGAAGAAACAGTAAATTGTAATATCTGGTTCATGACTTTTTTAAAAAGCACACGAAAGAGGAGGGGGTGGAGGGCTTAAGCTGCAGCAGTAACATTAAAATACTTTCTCTCTAATGAGTAGAGAAAATTAAGACAAGGCCAGTTCAAGATAGTTGAGTTATTACCAGCATAGGATCACTTTTACTGTTTCACTCTTTACTTCATCCGTTACTCAGAGAAACCATTCCAAGAATAAGGTTGCTACTCAGTGGTTTTTTAAGGGTATCAGAATCCGGCCTTTAGACTGCTGGAACAAGTTAACACCATATATAGATAATAATAATCTGCTATTTTTGTATACATTTGTTTGGGGCATCTTTCATTCCAAACTGAAATATTGTAGCATGTCTGCTCATTTTTCTTCTCAAAATCCTTTATTCAAGCAAAATATCTGTGGCAAAATCCTGGGCTATTAATGTCAATAGCAAAACTCCCATTAACTTCCATGGGATCAGGATTTCAACCTTGAGGTCTCCACTGAAGTTTACCTTAGTACAATCTTCACAGTTAGTCCCAGTAACAAGGACTCATTTTTAGGCTACTACTAAAACAGATGGGGCACTGCTGGGAAAGCGCCAAGTATCGTTTTTCAGTGAATTGCTTCTATTAAACTATTACTTCAAGAACATTGCAAAAGAAAATGGCTTTAATTTCTCAGAATCCTCAACTCTCTTTCTTGTATTTTTTTCACTCACCTCCTGTTGCATGCACAATTCTTGCTGGATACATGCATGGCACTATGTCACAACAGAGTTGTCTTCTAAGACTGCTCTTACTCAGACAAAATTAGTAATGGTCTCTATTCAGCTTTTTATGTCTTTCCTCAATAGACTCAAAGAACAACTTTGTTTGCTAACCTGAAGGTGGACAATGATATTATATGTAGTCATGGTGCTCCTAGAAAATGAGACACAAGATAAAAGGGGTAATATTTCTTCTTTTGGACCAACATCTGGTGGTGGAAGGTGTCAGCTTTTGAGCTACAAAAAGCTCTTCTTAAGGTCTGGGGATAGTGTTTACTTGCCTAAGTGGTTTCAAAATGTTATTGTAATTCTGAGATGTGTTTATGTGTCCTTATTTTCAAGTTAGTTTTGCTATGCTCTGGGAATAAATTAGTAATAATGAAATAACTATTATAAATATTTTTATAAATGTACCTCAAACTGTCCTGTGTTCTTGGAGTTCATCTGTATTTCCATGATATTCAAAAGTTCACAATATAACTGTAGAGAGAAAGAAGTCACCTGGGATCCAGTGCAGATAAGATTACTTTTGTTTGAAACTAGGGAATAGTAAGAAACATTATTGGCAAACATTTGCATTAATTCTTAATTGCTTTTTGATTTTTCCACATACATGCACTTCTATTAATTTACAAATGGAAATGCGTGCAATTGACAGATGTGATTTTTCTGGGTCTTCATGCAAAACAGGTATTTTTGAGCAATTGTGGATATAAAAACTTTTCCACTAAAAGTGTTATTCCCCCTCTGTATTGGATAACTGATTTTTTATACACTAGTAGGAACAATACTCTGTGACTTGAGTTAAAAGATATTTCCCACCTTTCCAGAGATGCTTGGCACTTTACGTGCTCTGACTTTGGGTGTCTATATCACTCACTGTCTGTCAAGCCATCTCTCTCTCTCTCTCTCTCTCTCTCTCTCTCTGAAAGAATTTCTGATCTGCCTTTCACCACAATATCTCGCTTTTGTATCTAGCTTATGTTCTGAGGATGGTCCACTTGCTGAAATGATGTGTTCTAGAATTTAAAAAAACTTCATCTGTTAACATTTAAGCTAGTTGATAGCAGTATTTGATCTTTGACTCAAATACTCAAAAGTATCTGATTTTTCCAACACAAGACAATCTGGGCACAGAAAATGTTTCTAAAAGAGCCTTGTCAAGGGGCGTCCCTTGTCAGTCCTCCCAAATTACAGCTCCTAAAGTTAGAGTAAGTACAACCTCACAGGCCTACGCCCACAGTCCAGTTCACCCCTATTAAGGTAAATATGGCCACATTGGCCTAGTCAGCAGGTAAGCCTCCCAAGGGAGTGTGAGCAGCATTACTGCGGGGTTTGGCAGATGGTAGGGGAACCTGGGCCCTCCCTCTCCACTGGGTCCCAGCCTAGGGCCCTGTTGGCAGTGGAAGATTCCACTGCCTCCTCAGTGGGGATTCCAGCTCCAGTGCTGAGCTCCTGGAAGACAATCCTCCACCCTGGGTGCCTTCCTACCATTCTTAGTGTGCAGTGTGGTCCCCGGGGTGTTGTTTGGCAAGCTGGTGCCTCCCAGAGGGCCTCTCTGCCTGGAGCTGTCACTGAGGCTCTGGTGGCTGTGGCTGCTGCTGTCGGGGTTGCAGATCCTGGGGCAGCTATTGTTGCTGCTGCTGCTGCTGCTGCTGCTGTAGGGACTGTTCAAGAGCTCTGTCCTGAGTTCTTCCCCTCCGGCCACTCCCCCTAACTGAGCTGAGCAGCTCTCTCTTATATTAGTGCAGTCGAAGCATGCCCAGTAAGGTAAGGGGGTGTGGCCTCCCCTGCCTGCCGGGCTGTGTTAACCCCCTCCTGAACAGTGCGGGTGAATATACCCCATCACAAACCTGTAATGCCCTTTAACCATCTTATGAAATACGCCCTTCCACTGCAGTTTTCTGCAGTTTAAAATGAAATTGGATGGTGTGTGTGTGTGAGAGAGAGAGAGAGAGAGAAAGAGAGAGGCAAAGGGAGAGATTTTTGTAATTGTGTGTGCGTGTTTGGTGGCACTTTGACAGAGTAAGGACATCTGCTTTCCTAATGAATTAAAAATCCCATATAGTCTTGCAAGCAATTAAAAGATGCTTCCAAACAGCCTCGAGGTACTGACATGCCTGGCAGGTTTCTTGTCAGTTTGCTGAACCAGATACAAGAGGAGGTAGTCCCAAGCTTACACAGCTCTAGTTTTATAACTCCCCGAATCCCTCTTTTACAAGAGAGATCTATGTGTGTATTCAGACTTCTTTAAGAGTTTGAACAGCTGCTGCTCTTAAGTCAGTCCCATCTCATATCATTATTTATAAATGCTCTGAAATATTGCATAAGTCACTGTCACTGTGTTTATGTAAAGAGGAATAAAATCTACTAAATGCCCCCAATGGTGTATATTCACATTAAACATAGTGCACCCAACACACCTACGGTGTAAACTAGAATACTACTGCACAGTACATGTTGATTTGCAACATAATAGTGATATATTATGTATGCAAGCTAAGTAATTAAAATGCATGAGGTGAAAACAATTATCCTTCTGTGATGATTTCCTGTAAGACAGAAATATTTGTTGACCCAAGATTAGAACAGCAAACCCATTAAGTAAATTAATAACCCAAATAATTTAAGATCCCAAAGATTTCTGGTAGGAGTTTTAAACAAAAGATATATTGCTTCTGTCAACGTTTATGCTGCTGCTCTATTCGTATGGTTTTTCTGAGAAGCTACAATCTTTTCAAGGCATGAGGCAAAAACCTGATGGTCAGATTTATCAAAATCAGCTAATGTAAGCTGCATGGTGACAACCTCAAGCTGTAGTGCTACAACTGAGTTCCAGACTGTTGTGACTTGAAGGGAGAAAGCCAGGCTCTACTCTGTTTCTAGTGTAAACCTCGAGCAGTGCCATTAAACTCAACGGAGTTACTCAAGATTTACAAAGGCAGAACTGGGCACAGGTTACTGCAGAGTAAATAGACCAAAATTGTTATTGTGCTTAGAGTATTTAAAATGGTGTAAGTGGAATCTGATAACTGGATTCTCCCATTTGCTTTCTTTGGAGAGGGAAAGTAAAACTCTTCTAATCATTGGCCAGGAAGCTCTGTCTCCCTTTTTCCCCTGAGACTCTAGGTATGCTCCTCCCTGTCCTTGAGTTGAAACCTCTGCACTGGTGGAAGGAGGATGGCTCCACTTCATGTCATTGTCCCAACTAACCTCATGGGCAGTATCTGCATAAGGATCAGTGTTCTCTTACCCACAGTGATGACCTTTCCACTCTGCTAAATAGGGTGTCTGAAGGCATAAAAGGCAAGTTGCCATACATACAAGAAAGCACTGGAGAGCAATGCAGAGGCCCAGGATCTCCAGATAGTTCGGCCTTCTAAGAATTTCCTGTGATCTGTGTGATTAGGGGCCCAACTCTCTATTAGTTCCTTGAAGGAGATTTGTGGAGGAGGATGGGAAGTGAAGTTTCCTGTGTCTTGAACAAGCTTTTGTCTTTTAGGGGATGATCTGGCATATAAGAGAAGTCTACTGTGGAGTTTTGGAGATCAGAGTGCTATTAATTTCTGCCACTGACTTGTTATGTAACCTAAAGGGGATTTCAAACATATGTAAGGAATATGTAGGAACTTTAGTATCTGACCTTATATTTTATAAGTATTTGATCCAGAAGCTGCTTGTGTTTCCCAAGTGATACACTAGAAAATACTCGTATTACTCCCAGTCTTCCTTGCAGGCCAGCAGGGCTGTGAGCCTTCTGCTCCCTCCCCCACGGCGAGATGGGACTCTCTGGTCTGGCAACATCCATGGTCTGGCAAATGACGGATGTTTCAGGATCAGAGACTCTCATCTCGCTGTGGGGGAGAGAGCAGAAAGAGCACAGCACTGCTGGCCTGCATGGGGACTGGGCGTCAAGAAACTGCCAGGGGAGGGGGAAGGGCAGGAGCTGGGAAGCCCAGTGTGTAGTGCAGCTGGGCTGCGGGGAGAGCCAGGAGCTGGTATGCAGATCAGCTTGTTGGGTGGACTGGAAGGGGAGTAAGAGCTGGAAGCCTGGTGGGGTGGCAGGGCAGGGAGTAGAGCCAGCAGCAGGAGGGCCAGAAATTACCTCCCTTGGTCCAGCAAAATCCCTTATCCGGGCCCAGTTAGGTACCAAGAGTGCCAGACCATGGAGGTCCAACCTGTAGTAAGCTAGATTTACCCAGGGTTGTTTGGGTACTTAACTCAGTTAATTTTTCTTTTTTTTTCATTTCAATCATTGCTTGGGGTGGGACTGAATAAGAGATTCAGTATGCAGACTTCCGCAGGGAGAGAGGACTACCTCAGCCCTCATACCACAGCAGCTTGGGGCATAGTAAGAAGCACTTCTCCATAGCTGCAGTTTCAGCAGGTACAGTCAGGGGAGGGGCAATGTCACTGGTTTGGGCAGTTCCAGGTTTGTCTGCTCTTTGCACTTCTGAGCATGATGAGGAATGAAGCAAAACTGTTCACTTTACCCTCACTTCCTGACCAAGGGGAACAGTCAATTATGTCCCTTTATGAATTCGGGGAGAGGTGTGGACGCCCTCTCCAGCCCTTCCCCCCCCCCAGCTCCTCCCCACACTCTCCCTAAAAGGCACTTGGGGTGTGGGAGGCTCAGGACTAGGCCGGGGGCTAGGCGATTGTCTCTTTTCTGTATGGTTTAATGAGAAACAATCACATTCCAGACACATCCCATTCTCCTGGAGCAACCAAACCTTACCTTAATTTAAGTTATAATAAGAGAAAGCTGTGTACCAAATTTGGTGGTCCTTGCTCTTACAGACACACTCATAGACAGACAGGCAGGCAGATACACTCACATACAAACTCTCCAAAATATATAGTAGATTTGGGAAATACCTTACTGGAAAAAAGCTGCAAAAACATATTCCTTCGTTTTGACTAGTTGAACAAATGTGGACAGTTCTGGATATTGAGTCTGGTAGTAAGCACTGTACCCAGTAATAAACATTTGTAGGATTGGTCTCCGAGTGTATGTCTACAGTAGAAAATTATTTCAAAATAACTTTTCAAAATAATAAATCCTGAAATAATAATTTTAAAATAGTGTGTCCACACCATAGGGAAGCCTTGAAATTAGTCCGAGGCAGGTTCTCTTAGGGTACGTCTAGACTACATGCCTCTGTGGCCAGAGGCATGTAGATTAGGCTACCTGACATAGGAAAATGAAGCAGCGACTTAAATAATCGCCATTTCATTTAAATTTAAATGGCTGCTGCGCTGTGCCGATCAGCTGTTTGTCGGCACAGCGCGGTAGTCTGGACGCGCGGGGGTCGACATCAAAGGCATTTGTCGACCTCCCAGGTAAACCTCATCTCAAATCGCCGCTTCATTTTCCTATGTCGGGTAGCCTAATCTATATGCCTCTGGCCACAGAGGCATGTAGTCTAGACGTACCCTTAATGTGGAAGTGCTACCTCAACTTAGAGCCATGGGAAACACTGGGGAGTAATTACTTTGAATGACTCTGGGGAGAAGTTATTTTGGAATACCAACAGTGAAGTCCACACTACCACTATTTCAAAATAATTATTTTGAAGTAAGTGTTATTCCTCATGGAAAGCAGAAGTTATTATTTTGAAATAACCAGTCCCTGATTTTGAAATAATGGGCTTAGTAATGTGGATGCTCTGCTTGTTATTTTGAAATAAGGAGAGTTGGGGCTAAGAGCCTAATCATGCTTATTTTATAGACGCATGGGATGTGTCTGCACTATGGGACAAGGTCGAATTAAGATATACAGTTTCAGCTACGTTAATTGCATAGTTGAAGCCGAAGTACTTTAACTCGACTTTTGGTGCAATCCAAACTGTGGGAAGTCAAACGGAGAACACTCTTCCTTCAACTTCCCTTATTCCTGATGGAAGCACTACTACCGGCATCGCCGAGAGTGCCCCTCTCAGTTCAAATTAGCTGTTTTAACTAGACCTGCTAATTCGAACCCTGGAAGATCGACAGCGGCAGCTTCGATCTTCCTCTGTAGTGTAGATGTACCCATTGTAACACTGATCCATCTGTGGATGGTCAATACAAACTTCATGTATTACTCAAAACAGGTCTGAAGTCAGATTGCTAATAGTACAAATCCCATTGAAGGCCATAGGAGTTACAAATGTCTTTTTCTAAAACAATCAGATATTGAATTCCCAACCCCTCCCCCACAACAACCAAATTCTTTGGCACAATATTGCAGCCAAGGGCCATCCTGGATTCCCATTCTCTGATAATAAAACATGCAGCTCCACTAATAAAATAATAATAATACCTAGAGCTCTTTTTATCAGTCAATGTCAGAGCCTTAAAAGAAGGTCAGTATCATTATACATGGGGAAACTGAGACAGAGAAATTAAATTACTTTGCCAGGGGTCTCTCATGTTCCTATCTAGTGCTCTAACCACTAGACTCCACTTCCTGCCATGTAGCTACTCCTAGTACACTTTTCCAGTTTGAATGAACTTTCAAGGCTTCCATGAGCTGTTTGAATCTCTTTAAGAACCCACCACACCTAATCAAATGCAGTCATCTTTGTGTAAATAGAAACTACACATGTAGGAGGAGTTCTACATAAAGTTTTAAATGTTACTTCCCATAAGAGACAAATCTCAAGTTCTTAAAATTCTTAAATGATTCTTCAGATACATGAGTTAGACCTAATAATAAAATTATTTAGAGCTATTGTGGATTGTTAATTATGGGGTAGTTACTGCTATTTTACTGAGTTTTGTTGAAAAAAAAAAGAGCTGAGATTTTAATTTCAATAGTTGAGCTTAAACATACACCACAAAAGCTTTTGGGAGCATACTGAGCCACATGCTACTTCACAGACATTCCTGCACCTATAAGAAAAGGTCCTAAACTAGGACTATGAAAAAAAAGTAATATCTCCTTTCAGTAATATATTGCTTATGGTCTATTGGAGTCTACATTAAAACATCAACCTTGGATTTTGTAACAAATTATAATATTAAGAAATGCAACCACTTAAAAAGACACTCTCATGTCAAAAGATTTTAAAGAAGCCAACTTTTGATGCTGAAAGTCAGATGAAAGAGAAATAGATTTTCCTGTCCTGTTAGTCTTGGCAGGCTGGGCTCGGATAATGACTTTAGCAATGTATCAAATTTTGTACAGTATCAGAGAGTAAATTAAATTCAATTGAATATAGCTTGTGAGCTTGATAACAGAAGGGTAAAGTCCATTTGCCTTCCTCATCTAACTAAGGGCATGTCTACAGAAGGAAATTATTTCAAAATAACTTATTTCAAAATAATAGCTTCCAAAATACTATTTTGAAGTAACGAATCCACACTACATGGAAGCCTCAAAATTAGTATGAGGCAGAATCCCTTAGGGTATGTCTACACTTGCCTCCTAGTTCGTACTAGGGAAGCAAATGAAGCATACTGAAGTTGCTAATGAAGCGCGCAATTTAAATATCCTGCACTTGATTATCATATTCACGGCCGGTCGCCATTTTAAAATGCCGGTAGCCCGAATTAACTCGCCACGTGTAGACGTAGTAGTCCGATCCAAAACCGTTCCCTCGAATTAACTGTTACTCCTCACTGCATTCAATTTCATAATTTGGCGCTATCTACCCAGAGCAAAATTTCAAAACAACCCACTATTCTGAAACTTTTCTTACTCCTTGTGGAATGATGTTTACAGGGATGGTGGAATAGCGAGCCTGTTATATTTCAAAATAATGGCCTTGCTGTTACGACGCAGGATAGCTATTTCGGGATACCTCCAGTATCCCAAAATAGCACTGCAGTGTAGGCATAGCCTAAATGTAGACATGCTACCTCAACTTAGAGCCTCAGGAAGCACCGGGGAGTGATTACTTTGAATGACTCTGTGGAGTAGTTATTTCGAAATAGCAGATTGGAGCGTCCACACTACCGCTATTTCAAAATAATAATAACTGTGAGGTTATGTCTACAGTGCCAGGTTATTTCAAAATAACTTATTTTGAAATAATAACTCCCAAAATAACTATTTCAAAATAAGTTTATTCCTTATCACAAGCAGGAATTATTATTTCAAAATAACAAGCCCGTTATTTCAAAATAACGGGCTTGGTAGTGTGGACACTTGCCTTGTTATTTAGAAATAAAGGGAGTTATTTTGAAATAACTCCCCAGTGCATACATGAATTATTAGGCTACTGGTTGAAAAATAAATCAGAAAGTTTAGAGTTACAGTGTAGTTGTTCATACAAAAGTGAAAAGGTGAGAATGGTACCTTCTTACATGATACACCTGGCCACATGAGTATAAAGACTGCTGACTTCAATGACTAAAATAAGTTTTTGATATTGTAAGCTTTCCTAGCAATGTAGAAGCAACTTAGAGAGAACAAGTGAGATTTTACTTCTATATGTTAAACAAAATACATTTCAGTTGCAGGATGAAATTCTGCCTCCACTTTACCTCTCTACAACCTGTCGGGAAGTGGTGCTGGTTAAACCAAGGCAGAATTTATCCTTGACAATCTCTGTTACCAGTGGTGACGTATGAAAGTGACTTGTTTAACAACTTGAAAAAGTCCTTGCAAACCGCCGAAAATCTTACATTTTATATTGTGATCAGATAGAGATCTAAGGTGAAATTGTGGTCTAATCTGATGTAATTGAAAAACTTCCATTGACTTTAGTGGGACAAAGATTCCACCCCTATTATATTTCAAAGAACCTGGCTCACATAACCTGTGCATATCAGTAATTATTGGCTTGATTTAAAGCCTATTGAAATCAATAAGAATAATTGCAGATTTGGATTAAATCTTAAAAACCTCCAAACTGTAAGAACAGCAGGACAATGGAACTAACTGCTTAGGGAGGTTGTGGAACCTCCTTTTCTGAAGACTTTTAAAAGGAGGCTGGAAAGCCATCTGGGGATAGAGAATAAAATGGAGAATAATTTATTGCCTTTATATAAATCCATGGTATGCCCACATCTTGAATACTGCGTACAGATGTGGTCTCTTCATCTCACAAAGGATATCAACATTAGAAAAGGTTCAGAGAAGGGCAACTAAAATGAGTTTGGAATGGGTCTCATATGAGGAGAGATTAAAGAGACTAGGACTTTTCAGCTTGGAAAGGAGGAGACTAAGGGGGCATATGAGAGAGGTATATAAAATCATGAGTGGTGTGGAGAAAGTGAATAAGAAAAAGTTATTTACTTGTTCCCATAATATAAGAACTAGGGGCCACCAAATGAAATTAATGGGCAGCAGGTTTAAAACAAATAAAAAGAAGCTCTTCACACCGAACACAATCAACCTGTGGAACTCCTTTCCTGAGAAGGTTGTGAAGGCTTGGACTTTTAGGGTTTCAAAGAGAACTAGATAAATTCATGGAGGTTAAGTCTATTAATGGCTATTAGCCAGGAGGGGTAAGGAATGGTGTCCCTAGCCTTTGTTTGTCAGAGGATGGAGATGGATGGCAAGAGAGTGATCGCTTGATCATTTCTTGTTCCGTTCACTCCTTCTGGGGCACTTGGCATTGGCCACTGTCGACTGACAGGATACTGGGCTGGATGGACCTTTAGTCTGACCCAGTATGGGTCTTATGTTCTTATGCCATAGATGGTTGAGATACAAAGAAAACCCCTATATCTTGGCTGAGGGTCTCTTCTAATGCTATGATTCAGTGGGATTTGGATCCACCATAGCTGAAAAATATCTTTGCAATAATTGTTCAAATTAAAAAGTGTATTTTAATTCTATCATGTTCATCATCTTTTCACATTTGATTTTCCAAGAGCATGTAAGTGTATATATTACTAGTGTGGAAAGTCATGGAAATGTGTTGTTAGTTAATTAATAGGTTGTGAAAACTGCAGATCTGTTGATTAGTTATTGTTTTGGTTTGTTAAGTCATGTGACCTTGTTTCAGTTTCCTGACCTGAGAACTTGTGTATCTAACCAAGACCATGCATATTGTGAATATTATAAATGAATATATAATTTAAAATCCACATTGTGTTGGTTGACTAATGTAGTTATGTATATCACCATCACTGTTGTGACATAAATTGTGACATATTTGTACAAGGTAGTTACATAAATTACTACAAGAACTATGATTTTATATTCTATAGTAATTTTCACACAGAACAATTTATAAGACCTGCATACCAGAAATTATTTGCTAAAGAAATTAATTAATTTTGTATAATAAATAGCGTAGAGAATGTCACAATCTATTCTTATACAATTCATGAAGAGGAAATAAAGGCCAAACTCATCCAATAAATTATTCATTGTGAAATGTTTGCTCAGCTCTATTAATTAGCAGTAAATTAATTACAGAATAGCAATACTTCGGAGGGTAAGATGCAGCTTCCAAACTAAATATCCTGGGATTGAACTGAAGCAACTCCTGTCACTCTAGCCTGCAGATATGAACAGTCTATAGTGCTATTTAATTGTGCATTATAAGAGTTCAAAATCAATAAATTGCGAGCAAAAGTTACTTCCATAAGATTAATTTCCTTTTTGTTTTCACAGTGCAAGTAGAGCCCCAGCAATGCTTTATGAGTATTTTTTATTAATTATCTTTGCTTCGTTTTAAGGAGTGTTTTGTATTCAAATTAATTCACCCCATTGTGGGTGCTTACTGTTGCATGTATAGCGCTCTATGGATATACTGATGTATTGCTTAAACTAAGTATCACAGAAGTGTGTATTTTTAAAACTTTGGGGATGGGGTTACCTCACAAAATGTCAAAGCCACAACATTAGAGAAGATCCTCATAGTGAAGCAAAAAAAAAAAAAAGTGTGATAAGGTTAAAATGCTCTACAATTCTATACTTTTCTATATGATAACAAGACGACATTCTAAAATATATTAGAAGCAAGAGTAAGACCAAGAACAGGGTAGGCCCATTACTCACTGCAGTGTGGGAAAACCATAACAAAAAGGTAGAAATGGTAGAAGTGCTAAAGGACTATTTTCTTGTTTTCACCAACACAATTAATAGTGCCATCATAGTTAGTAAGATCAGAGGCTAAAATAGGGAAAGGACAAATTAAAAGTTAGACATCTTAAAATCACAAGAGTATCAATAATATACAGCCTACAATACTCAAGGATGTGGCTGAGGAGATGATATATCTGAACCACTAGCAATTAGTTTTTCAAAAAGTCATGGAAAATGTGAGAGATTCCAGAGGACTGGAAAAGGGTAACTATAGCACCAATTTATATTTAAAAAAATGGAAATAAGGAGAATCTGGGCAATTACAGACCACATAGGCAACAATTTCCCTGCTAGCCTGGGGCTGCTCAACCTCCCACTTCACCCCAGGCTCTGCCTCTACTCCACTCCTTTCCCCAAACACCCAACCTGCTTTGTCTCTTCCTACCCTAATCCCACCACTTTCTCTGATTGTGCTGTGTCCCTGCTCCTTGCCGTCCCTTCTTCGAGCCATGGAACACCTCTATGGAGTTGGTACCTAAAATAGACCACTCTGCTTAACTTTAGTACCTGAACAAGATAATAGAGATTAGGGGATAAGTAACTGTCAGCCATAGGCACAGGAATTAAAGTGTGGGAGGCGCTGCAGCCCCCGAAGTTTTGCACCAAGCTTTCCCATGCCCAGGGGCGAGTCCCACTGCTGACCCACCACTGGCTTCACCAGCCCCTGGTCCTAGCCTCTGGGTTGTCCCACAGAGTCCCACCAGGCCTCCAGGGTCCCACCAACCCCACTGGTTTCACCACTGCCCTGATGGGTTCCTCTGGCCCTCAGGATTCCATTGCTTGCTGGCCCCATCCCTGCATTATCGGTAGCCCACCAGCCCTGGTGGCACCAAGGTCCAGGCCATTGGCCCTGGATGCCCTGCTGCCACCTGGGGTATTTCTGCCAGCCTGGAGTGCAGCTCCTGTCCTCAGCCTGGTGCTCAGCAGTTGCCCCTGCTGTGGCTCTTCTGTAGGCTGCAAGGGGCTAGGGTCACAAACTCTCCTGGATCGTACAGACTGGATGCCACTTCCATGACTGACATCCAGTTAATCTGGTTCAGGAGAGTCAGCAATTGCAGGGGCATGAAACAGGTGCCAGGGGCAGAGTAACTCAGCACCCCCACCCGTGTTCCCTCTTAGGTGAGTGGCAGCACAGCTTCACAGGTAATTAATCAGCCCTGCCTAGTCAGTCAGCTCCTCTGCATTGTTTCCTATTGCAAAGTCCACTTAACTGCATTGTATTCTCAGAGAAGAGGAACTAGTAATATATAAGACCCTAAAGGAGAACTCTAGGACTCCTTTCCCCAGGATAAAAGGCCTTTTTATCTTGTTTTTCCTTTCCACTACCAAACCAATTCTACACTTGTGTGTACTAATGATCTCTCAATTGTCACTGGAGGAATTCTTGGTAGAAAGCTTATGCAAACAAAATTCTATAGCCATAATGCTACCCCTGCTCACTAACAGATATGAGCAACCAACTTCATGCCATGGAGCTTACCTAAAAATTGGTTGGGCCCTTTTATTCATTTGCAGCGCAGCCCCATGTGAGGATATAGAGGCAGTCATGGTAATAAGAGATGCTATAGTTTTCCAGATAAAGTTAAGTATTTTAAGTCTATGTTAGTGCTCATGGGAAAGGAGTTCAGTTTTAGCTCTGGAAAATAACTGCCTTACCACTACAAAACACATGACCATGTCAATGGGGTTGATCCACAGTCCTTTGAAGTTATTGGTAATCTTTCCATTGCCTTTAATGGGTTTTGGGTCAGGCAATCTGTGCCTTAACTTTACTAAGGTAACCTCATATAGGTTTGAGAGGGTAATTTCAGTCAACGTACTGTATTTTTCTCCTGATATTGTTAACAAAGGTAGCAATAGTGATGATAGTTTTTGAGCTGATTACATCAGCCTACTAGGACATGGAATGAAACCACCAATTGTGTCACACAGGCCAATAAGCAGCCATCAGATTATAACAATTTTTGCTCACTGTTGACCCAGCTGGATTAGATCCATTCACCTATAAGCAGAAAGCTTTCTGTTCTCTTATCAATCTTCAAAAAAGTCCAGTCCTCACAAGCAGTATTTCCGTTGTCTATAAAGTTTTAGACATTAGAAATATTTTTCAATCATATAGAAAAAAGCCCCATACCAAAAAAATCCCCTCTATGCTTGTTTTTATACTGCCTAGTTATTGTAATGTTTTCCCTTTATTTTTCATTTCACATCTGTTCCTTGATGTAGTAGCATTTTTATTATCTGAAACAAGGAGGAGGGGAGGACACATTGTGTATTTCAGTGTCTCAGGCTTTCAAGCCACATTGCTGGTGATGCAGGAATCACAAACATGGTTATGAGTTGTATGATGTGTTAATAGACAGAACATTACAAAACAGAGGTTTCATTCTGTCACACTTACTCACACTGAGTAGTGCCTTCCTTCACAAATGGGATCATTAAGATCCACAGCCCTCTTTTAGTAGTCAATGAGACTACTCAAAGAGGGTTCAATTCTGCAAGGTGCTGAGCATTATGGTCCCAATCCAGCCAAGCACTATC
Source organism: Apalone spinifera (assembly GCA_030068395.1). NCBI lineage: Eukaryota > Metazoa > Chordata > Testudines > Trionychidae > Apalone > Apalone spinifera. The sequence goes on from CM057846.1 coordinate 142,235,626, forward strand.
CCAGGTGAAGTCAATGAGACTACTTGCCTAGAAAATTAAGGGTATTTAAGTTCTTTGCTGGATCAGCACCAGAGTGCTAAGCATCTTGCAGGATCAAGCTCAGAGTTAAAGGCAAAATTAGGACACTGATGCATATTAACTAAAAGGTTAAACATTTCTTATTGGAAAGTGCCTCCACCCTACTTCTGCTGTAACCTGTTTTCTTTTTTCAGTTATCTCATGGGAGCCCACAGGAGACCCCCTTTCTGACGAGCAATGATGACTGAAAAGTCAGTTGCTTGGCAGATAAAATTCCATTCTAGTGACACTGATTGGGATTGTCCTGGAAAAGGCAACATGGAAATTGACAGATTTCCTGTCACACCAACAGACACAGTTGTAGACTTTATCATTCATTACTCAGCTTCCAAGATCTTATCAACTAGATTGCGTTCTAACATCCCTCAGGAGTGTTAAAAGAATCAAACAGTATTGGCACCTATACCGATGCCCTGGTTAATCTATTTGTCCCTCAGTACTTATCATTCAGCACAGAATAAATAAGAGGCTTGTACAGTAGAGTTTTTTGTGCTCTTTATGTATATCCTTCCTTTGAATGCTGCATATTCAAAGTATTACAGTCTGCATCATCTCTTGTCTTATGGCATTTGTTGTTCTTTTGCTCCCCAATAATTTTTATTATTAGTGAGGAGTTGAAGAAGTGATATACTTGTGTGTGTGTGAAATTTAAAAAGAAACATTTAGAGATAAATAAAAAATGCAAACATATGCAACCAATATGATGGCTACAATGTTCATGTTTAATAATCCCACAGCTCATTTGTGTTCATTATTGCTGTGCAAACAATTTATAGTGAATATACTTGGATGAATGTCACCTCTTTTTCTGATTGAAAATTGTGCCCAAAGAGTCACCATTTTCTCAATGAATTATTTACAGACATTACTTGATGAATTTACCTGAATAACAATTTCACTCTTGCTTTCTCAGGTGTACCCCTTTGCAAGTAGAGTATGACTGGAGAAAAAAGAAATTTAGTACATTTTCATAAAATTTTCCTTTTTTGTTGTTGACACTTCATTTTCATCTAAATCTTCCAACCTGTTCTAGCTGACAAAATTCAGCATTTGAAATCAAGCTGCTTGGACTGACACCTTAAATGGGTTTCTATTCTATGTCAAGGGCTTCTATGAGCTATAAATACAATATATAGCATTTATCTAGAAGTTTTCATCAGTAGATCTCAAATTTATTTACAAACAAAGAAATCAAATTTATTTATAAACTGTTCTCAGTTTATAGATGGAGGAACTGAGGCACAAAGAGCAAGCATTCGATATATAAAGCATTCTGTATGGGAATACAATAACCTCATTTATAGGCCTGATTATTTAATATGGACTGCCATGATTGTGGGGTGTACTTCTTAATCCACAATGAATTTTGCATACAATTGTCTGGCTGAAACAATTGCAAGAAAAAAATGAATAATTTATAGTTTCCAAACTGTAGGAATGACTGATATAGCTGTAAAACGAAGTATTTTGTATTAGAGGTCAAAACTGAATAATCGAGTAATTGATATCTTATTCTTAAAGTACTTGTGATAACAAGTGAAATATTCTCCCAGAATAATAAGGATGCTTTCTATTTTCCAATTTAGTTGACAGGCCTGCATCTGGATAGTGAATTTCAATTTGAATCAGTTGGTGATGGGAAAACTAGTTTGATGAGTAAACTGTATTTTTTAAATAAGTAATGTTACTCTGAGACTGGCCATAGAAAAATAAAAAAAAAAAAATCTGTGAAGAGAATTCAATTCTGCCTACCTTACTCAGTAAATCAGATTGGAGCTCATTAGAAAATTATTTTTCACCTCAGTATTTAGGCATATTTTCATTCATCTTGTGGTAGAGAGAATTCCATTCTTCTGAAAATATGCTGGACAATTGTTGCATAGATTTGGGCTCTGTTATGTTACCACATGACTCAGACATTTGTGGACATCATTTCTCACTTTTCATTGACAAGAATGGAAGTATAGATGATAAAAAACATTGTAATAAAACATTTTCCCATTAAAAATGTTTTTTTGTCAGAATCCAGATTTTTCTGTGGAATAGATTGATTTTGGCAGTATTTTCCACCTGAAAAAATTAAAACAAAATGCTTTGCTTTGTTTTGTCATTAGTCTCTGTGACTAAGCCCTTATGTTGCTCCATAAAAATTATAGTTCCAAATTCCTCATGCTCCCATTCTCCCCTATGTTGGCTCATCTACCAGAAAAAACAATGATGCTGTAGTCTGGGAGGATAAGCAGAGTTCATAAGAGAAAATGGAGCATAAGTAACCCAAAACTGCAACTCCCATGAAGCTCTGCAGCAGCTCAAACTGATGTAGATTAAACTTAATCTGAAACATGTTTCATTTCAAGTTGACAAACCAAAATGAAATGTTTCTTTTTGCCATTTTAAAATTGAAAGAGAATTAGAACTTTTTGAGTCATGAAATGTCTAGCTATTTTGACTATTTTTGTCCTAATTGTGAATGAAAATAAATAACAAAACAACAGCATCTCTCAAAGGATGGAAATTCCATTTTGGGACCGGTCCAGAAGAACTCTAGAACATAAAATCTCACATAACAAAATAAGATACATAAAGGAAAAGGCATAAAAGTCCGTTTTCCTACAGTCCATGCCTGCTATTGTGAAATTACTGCCCATTTTTTAACCATCCTCACAGGTTCGTTGATGAGTACTGAAGTACTGAAGCTCATCACCCTTCTTTTTGCTTCTGGTTATGCTTTCCCAAGCAAAGGCTCCATACATCCCTTTGAGGCTACATCTAGACTGCAGGCTTCTTTTGGAAGAAGCTTTTCCAGAAGAGATCTTCCAGAAAAACTTTTTTCGAAAGAGAGCATCTACACAGGAAAGGACAATGAAAAAGCGATCTGCTTTTTCAGAAGATAGTGTCCACATTGATTGGACGCTAACTCACATTTCAGTTGTGATTGCTGTGGACAGAGTAGCCACCAGGGCACCTGTGCTTTTTCCTGGAGGCCTCTTCTTTTGAAAAAAAACTCTGGCTTCTTCCTCATAGAAAGAGGTTTACCGCTGTTGGGAAAACACCCTCTGTTCTGTCGAAAGAATGCAATAGCAGTGTGAACATAAGTGTAGTTTTTCCTGAAAAATGGCCATTTTTCTGGAAAAACTCTGCACTGTAGACATACCTTGAGTACGGGTGTTTCAGGAAATGTAATGACACCCATAACATAAATACAAATCTTATGTTTGCTTGCTCTTGTGATGAGGATGCTGCCTTCAGCCCCTGACCATTATAGTAGGCATTTTAGCTCCATTCGTTTAAGAATATTTTTTTCTAAAGTCACATCACTGTTTTCATGGTCTGTACATTTCTCTGAAATGTTTGTATATAGAACGATCACCTTCTTACTCAAGATCTGCTTCCAAAGGGTTAGATGATGGTTTGTAAACTGCAGCTTTGTGTAAGGAAGAGTACAAAAATGCACCCCACAAAGAGGAGCACCAGGAACACTGTGCCTCACACAGGCCCAATCCCATTGCATACAATATGCTTGAGGCACTGGGGTGAGTAGCTTACTCCCTGTAGTATTCCAGCGATGGTGCAATATATGGTGCAAAAGAAGCAGGACAGGGCAATAGCTCTATTACATCCCTACTCTTCTGTGCCTCCCTTTTGGCAATCTGTTCCTTAATGGAGAAGAGGAGTGAAAAAGCCTTGCACTGTACAGGACTGACCTCATGTAGCCGTACACGGGCAGGTTTTGTATGCATCTCATTGTCCTCATACAAGGATTTCTTGCATGCTGACCTGATGCATAGCAGAGTTGCATCTGCTTAGTTTAGTTGATGAAATATGTGTTTATGAATTATGTTTATGTTTTAATTCTTCAGACCTAGCCCAGCTGCGGGATATTGAGCTGGATTCTCTTCTGGTTCACACTTCATCATCAAAATGGACAGTTATATCTGAGAGCAGAATCATTATTACTAACATGTGAGCTGGAAAAGCCCCAGCCTGATTAGCAGATTTCAGGCTGAGTTTGCATGTAGTTTGCTATGCCAGCCTTTTAAAAATGTGATTACAAGTTTAGTTGACAATATTAATAGTGTTTGTGTAAACTTCTGTTTATGTAACTACTTTTTAAAGGAATGCTACTCTGATCCAAGAGGTCTGAAAAAGTTCAGTTCTTTCCTCTTATCTTCTCACTTATTCAAATGCTATTTTATTAAGGAAAAATGACAATAATGCACGCAAATATCAGTTCTTCTGTAATAGATTTCCATGCCTGTTTTCATCCAGATCATTAATAGACATATTAAATAACACAGGGACAAGAACAGATCCCTGTGGGGCCCAAATACAGATACACCCACTATGATGATGATTCCCTGTTTACAATTGATTTTTGAGACTTGTTACTTAACCAGTTTTTAAACCTTTAAGCATGTGATATAGTTTTTTAATCATGATGTGATGCAGTAATAAATCAGATGCCTTACAGAAGTAAGTTACATAAACTATTAATATTATCAGCTGAAGTTGTAATCTCATTTAAAAAAGATATATCAGATTAGTTTGTCAGCATCTATTTTCCACAAACCCATGTTGACTGACATTAATTGCATTACCATACTTTACATTTTTATTAATTGACTCCTATATCAGGCATTCCATTTTCTTGGCAAGGATGTGTCAGACATTACCAGATCATTCCATTTACCTTTTAAAAATATTGACACAAAATTGGCTTTCATCTTCTTTTCTGGAATTTCCATGATGTTCCAAAACATATTGAAAATGAACACTAATGGTCAAGTAAGCACCTCACCCTGCATTTTAATATTCTTGGATACAAGTTATCTAGACAGGCAGAGGTCTAACTTTGAAACTGCTTCTTTAACATCATATTGAGATTCTAGTGGAATTCAAAAAGCGTTATCATGTTATTTACATGGTCTGTTTCCCCCTAAATACAGTTCAGAAATATTTATAGAAGAGTTTTGCCTTTTCTGCATTGCTATTATTAATTCTTTCATTTCATTTTAGTAGCAGACCAATACATTTGTGAGGATTGTTGGTTTTGTTCCTAATATACTTTAAAATGCTTCCTTTTTGTCTTTAACTCTGTTGGTCATAAAATTCTCCTTGCGTCCCTTCGCTTCCCTTATCAATTTTCTATAATTCCTAACTTTTTATATTTATTTCTATCCATTTTTCCATTTGTTATACATTATTTTTAATTTTTATAGCTGCCTTTATTTCTCTTCTGAAGTACATCAGGTTTTTTAACCTTTCTCAATTGTGGGATTGTGACTCTTCAGACATTTACTAAAGTGTTCATAAATAATCCCCAATTATCATCCACATTTGTCTGATTAAATTCTTCCTCCCAGCTGGTTTGTCTCATAATAGTTTTTAGCTTTGTGAAATTGGTCCTATTAAAGCTTCAAATATATATTTCTGTGCTGGACTTTATTCTGCTGCATATTGTAAATAGGGCCAAATCATAATTACTTGTACCTAAGTTACCATTAATTTTTAGTTGTGAGATCAATTCCTCTTTATCTGTCAAGACCAACTCTTATATAGAATTCCCTATATTTCAGTGCTTCTCAAAGTGCAGTCCATGCATCACTTGATTTGGTGGGGAAGGATGGGGCTTTCTTCACTTCTACCCCTCCACCTGTGCTCTCCAAGTGGGAAGCTGGAGCCTCTGTGTTAGGGTAGGGGTGAGGTCCCCCACCTTTCCACTCTGCTAGGAGGACGGCAATGATGCGTTGTCCAGAGGCTTTCCTTATTGCTCCCATTGCCCGGAGGTAGTACTTGGGAGCAATGGGGCATGAAGCTACGTAAGCACTCCCCTCATGCCCAGACCCCCTCACTTTAATCCATCTCACTCAACCCCTTTCTCCTGTCATTACCCTGTCCTCGTCATTTGATTCGACACCTTCCCTTGCTCCTGCACTCTCCCTCCTGGCCTGACCTCTTCCCTCCTGGAGAGACACCCTAACCCAGTCCACTCCTGCTCCTTCCCTCCTAGCCAGACACCCTCCCTCCTGGCCAGACATCCTACCCCCAGCTTGCTCCTGCATGCTCCCTCCTGGCCATATACTGCACCCTGCCTTGCCCCTGCTCTCTCGCCCTGGCCAGACACCCTACCACCCTACTCTCAGCCTGCTTCTGCACCCTACCTCCCACCCAGACCTTGCACCCTCACCCCTTCCTGCACCCCACCTCCTGCCCAACTCCTACAAACTCATCCCTATCCCACTCACTGGTAGCCCTGTCTTGCACACAGAACTCCTCATTTTTGTCTCCACCCCAGAGTCTAAGGGAGTCCACAAAATCCATTAACTTCACAATCCCAGGAAAGTAAATCTGGCCTATGGGAAGCCCTGAATCTCATCCCTCCCTGTCTCGTCCCCTCACCCCGTGAGTCTGGAGTGCCAGAGGAGTGAAGTATCTCAGTTGGGGGCCACATCAGTGAGGGTTGGAGGTTCTGGAGGAACTTTTTGCTTCTCACTGATGTGATCCCCAACTGATTTTTCTATGGGTTAGTGGCTCCCGACCCAAAAAAGGTTCCTCACCCCTGTCATAAATAAAGAAAAAATTGAAACCTTTTGTGTCAGACACAAGTTAATATTTTACTTAGTTTATCAAACTTCATTTTAAATAAACATGGGAAAGTTAAAATGCTTAATTTGTTTAATAATTTAAATGAAAGTATTCTCCTGAGCTGCAGCACTAGCAAAATGGTTTGGGCATAATTATGTAATAAATGGTGGGTTCCCATTAGCAACTGGTGGTCTGCAGAAACGTTTGCATCGAGACAGGTGGGCCATGGGCCAAAAAGTTTGATAACCTCTGCTATGTTGCATGTAAAACTTTTTGAGTTAGGAATCTGACATCTCTGTATTAAGGAAGTCCAAATGTTTTCATATTGACAGCATGATATCACTAACAAATGTCACCCAAATTGATGTCTCCCATGATCACAACTTTTTTTCATTACAAACTATAAATATGTGTGAAAGAATGTGATCATCTTTTTCCTTAATGTGATTTCATTGTCTGTAGCAGATTTATACTAATATCCCATCAAGTGTTTTCTCTTTTAGGATATTGACCTAAAAATAGTTTAGGATATATTCATAAACTTTCAAGATATTTTTCTTCTGATGCTTTTGATAAGCTACTTTTATCAGTGACTCGGAAACAGGTAGTGCCTTAAATAGAGTGCTACTCCCCCATCCATTATGCTTTGTGAGATATCCTGCAACAATTTGTGTGAACTATCACCAGTGGATTCTTGCCCATCAACTTCAGCAGCCTCTCCAGTCTCAGAGTGATGCCTTGTATCTTGACTTGAGGAACACATCACATTCTCCTATTGTCTTTCTGGCCCTTGAAGAATGTTCTTTTGATTCTTCTGTGTATTGACTCTCCAAATCGCATAGTCTGTCTTTTCTGGATGGTTTGAGATCTCTTTGTGGGTAAGTTTAATTTTCTTACAGATGTCTCCCTAATCTATTCTTTCAGACTAGCTGGTTCTTGAGAGAGATCTTCCACAGATTCCACATTGAGGCCTGACATCAATTGGAAATTTCGTGTTGTGTGGACTTCTTCCTGGTTCTCTTCTTTTTAATGGCCATGGAGAGTTCTTCCACTAGTGTTCTTCCTATGAAGCCATGAAGAAATTAACATCTCTCCACTGGAAAAATATAAAATAATCATGTTAACTGTTTGTTAACCCAGCCCTCTTTTTGCCCCAGAATAATTACTATTTCAAAATACCAGGATAATTTCAAAAGAGTTCAATTAATCATTTAGAATGGTTTATTGATCCTTAATTAGAATGAAACCTGTGGGACTTTACATATATTTATGTGTCCATCAGAAAAGGTAAATGTTTGTTTTTATATGTAATATACATTGTAAGGCTAAAAAGTTTAATACCAACAGGGGATATCTTATCAAATCAGATAACAAGTAACATATTTGGTACCCTAGAACTGCTAGTATAAAGGTGATTTTTTTTCAGAGCCTTTTTGATAATTAAACAATTGTCTGAAATACTACTGTACTTCATTCAGTTGACTGTAATTTAAACAATTTGCCTTAAATGTCTATTTGTGATTTAGGTGGCATGATTCAAAGCTGAAATAGAAAGTAAGTTTGAGCATAATGCAGAAAAAGTAAAACCCCCCAAATAAACAAAAATGAATCCACAGTAATACTCCTTTTATAATTACAAACCTAGGGATCTGAACTTCTTTTGTTCGTTCATGTCTGTAGTACAAAACATCAAAACAATCTGAGAAAGTACAGGCACAGTAAAGGTGGGAAACCTAATAAAATCTGACTGGGAGTGCAGCATTAAAATAATGTTATAAACTTAAACAATACCAAGTATAAATCTAAGTATGTACATAATAAAAATAAAAATGTTCTATTAGCTTAGCACCTGTGGTGTACACTAGACTATCAAACCTGAATTCAAGTCAAAGATAACACTGGAAACATAATATAATACACTGCATGCTGAGCTGACAATGCAAGTGGCCCCAGTTACCTGCAAATGTAATGAAAAGTCAAGCAAAAGAAAAATTTCAGGAAGTCTGGGTATTAGCTTAACACAAGGGTATTAGCTTTTTTTACAAGGATGTTCACAGCCAGAAAATATTCTATCTCTATAGCAAAAAATATACATTGGCCCTTTTTCCAAGTTCAGATTTTCTGTCTATGAGTTTATACATGGGTGATACAAGGCCCAATTTAGTTAATTTGTGTCTTTTTCCTTTTGACTATTTAAATGGCTGGTCATATTCTAGTCTAGTTGTGTTTGTCCAGGATGAAACCCTAGGAAATTATAACCTATGTGTTACAGGTCACCAACACCACCCAGAACCTGCACACTCATCTCAAAAACCAAATTTAGATCAAAATATTGCAACCTGCAACACACTGGACCATTGTGACGGAAGTGTTGAGAGTCTCTGGGTTAGGCTAAAAGGGATTAAAAACAAAGG
>CM057846.1:142266773-142296635 GCA_030068395.1 Apalone spinifera
CATCCGGGATTTCTCCCGATCTCCACGACTTTTCAAAGATAATGGCCAAAGGTTAAAGCATGCAAGTATAGATACCCTATATCTATATATCTATATATATAGTATATATAGATACCCAACTGAGTTTCAATCTGTGATTCAAAGGTTAGAGATGCAGTAATCAGCCAGGATTGGATGTCTTTGTGGAGATTAACTAAGTATAATAGATCTCTGCTTTTTGTTTCTTAGCTCCAGCCCTTCTGAAAACCCAAACAGAAAAAAACCCCAACCTATCTCTCTATGTCAGCTATTTTATTTCCCTCTTCCAGTATTCAAAGCAATGGGGTGAGGCCTTCTGCAAATACTTCTCAATAATTTATCAGCATCACTGTCTTTTTATGTTGATTGATCTTTCCATTAAAATAGTTGCTGAATTTGTTTCCTAATATCCTACAAATTGACATGCCAATCATATCTCAGTCATCATTAAGGAAAGATGAATTCCAAAATTTGTAATCACATCAAGACTGATAAATACCCCTACCTGCTTTTCATCCCCTAAAGCCAAATTTCTTTGCAATAAGCTACTGTAGATATTTCTGAAATATAAAAAGAGAATAAAGAAATGACAGTTGATGTTTTTCTCATTATGACACCACAGTGTCATATCTTCCCACACTCATCAAAGAGTTTCAAATTTCTACCTGTTTATAATGTAGTCAGAATTTGGAACCTTTTCCTACCTTGAATTGGCCAAGGCAGTCATACTCCAATCTTTGTCTTAAAGTGTGTATAATAGAAATTGCAGCAGCAAGAGGTGTGAGTTAACAAAAAAATGCTTATGTTCTATAGTATCTTAACGTACCTTCTCATTTTTTGAACTTTCTTGCCCCAATTTCATTCCCAAAGACTGGCTGTCCTCTGACCTATGTAGGATAAGTTCTCTTGACATGTGCTACACTCAGTGAAATCTGCTATGAGATTAACTCCATGTTAGAACTATTTTGACAGTTCAATTAACCAGCATGGTAACCCCCCTTTTAGATAACTAAATACAACTTAGAGATTTTTTTTTCTAAATGACCATGTTTTTCCTGAAACATGCTCATGGTCATAACAATAATGTCCACCATTGCAAATTCCTGTGCTATCCTTTGAGTCACTCTAATATACCAGTGTGCTTCACAGATGAAGTTGCTATAACTGAGTAGACACGTTGCCCTTGTCTCAGGAGGCAAAATGGTGTGTTTTTCAATAGCTTAGCATGATTGACAAGCCCTCTCCTAACACTTTTTCTAGCCTGGGGGGGGGGGGGAGAGCCTGAACAACACAGAAGCTGATGTTCCTCACTTTCATGCAACAGAGGAGGGTTTGGAGGGTTCTCCACTGGGCCTGAATCAGGAAAGGACAATCTAAAGAAGAAGATAAGAAGGATTGTTGTGTGGATGATAAGGGAAGAAGAGATGTGGGCTCAGTTCCATGCTCCACCACTTTTGTTCTTACCCTACGAATGCAGGGACAAGGCAGACAGAAATTGCAGCTTGATATTCCCTATAGAACCAGTGGCGGCCCATCAATACAGATGGCCTAGGGCGCCAAGATAAACGGCAGTTGAGGGCTTTGGAGGCGGGAACGCCGATCGCGCATTTCGCCTAGGGCACCAGTTGCCAGCAGCTCATCCGGGCCACTCCTGCATAGAACATGTTTAGGTTTGTGTGGTGACATCGGCACTGCAGTGCTAAATTACAGTTCTTCTGGTCAGTGTATCCCAAAGGGGGGACTGCATTTTGATATTCACCTTGTTTCCAATCCACAAGAAAATAATATTTCTTATTGAAATGGGCCAAAGCCCTGAACTTTACACCATGATTAGGATCTAGGCCCAGACTTTTCTAGTCATTGTGGCTAGAGGGCAGACACCGGGGGACAGGCCCTTGGATGGAAGGGGAAGGGCGGGGACTGCCAGCCCTGAGCACCGTTCGGAGTGTGCAATACCGCACCCTCTCCCCCCAGCCAGTCCTTAGTGCTGCCCAACGCATAAATTGTTGTACTCCAGCAGTTATTTAAAGGGCCTGAGAAGCTGGCTATCACTGCTGCTGCAGTAACACCAGGCCTTTTGGAATCACAGGGCCCTGGCGCAACTCCTCCTCCTCTCTACCTTGGCCCCATTGGTGGGCCTGGCAGATACCATCCTATTCTCTTATTTAAAACTTTTCAGTGCAGAAATAATACTAAAGAAGCAGAGACCACCCTCTTCTTCTTTTCTAGCACTTAAATGTAATTTCCAAGTTTGGAGGTAATCCTGTAAGTAATGAGGCATCACACTGCAGCTGACTAAAAGAAATACTTATGACAGGGATATGGATGGGATGATGTCGGTGCTGGTTTTCAATAATAAAATTAATTATACATGTCAGTAAGATGTTTCATACAGAAATGTCAGTCCTGGATGTAATATAAGCAGTATTTTATTCAACACATTTGATTCAAGTTGGGAAGCAATTCTGGGCTAAACTTAGGACTACTCTACACCAGAATGGTTTTGTTGATTCAGTCTCAGAGGGGTAGTGTATTAGTCTGTAACTTAAAAAACAATTAGTCCTGTGGCACCTTAGAGACTAACAAAAATATATAGGTCATAAGCTTTCATGGGTAAAACTCATCAACCTATTTATTTTTGTTAGTCTCTAAGGTGCCACAGGACTTCTTGTTTTTTGTTAATACGGTTATACTGGTATACCTATAGCAGCAGAGTCACCAGTGCATCTTACAACAGGATAAGGTGATCTTTTGCCAGTATAATTAAAGAATAATAGCTCTGCCATCAAAAAGACTTTTGCTTGTGCAACTGTATTGACATAGACGTTTTGCCAACATGCCTGTATCAGTAAGGAGGTTCATAATTATTTTTTCCATTCCTGACCAACATAGCTATGTCAGTAAAACTTTGTACTGTAGATCTTGTCTTTGTTTACGTAACACTGTCATAATTCACAAAGAATGCCACTAAAGAATATCCAAATATATATCAGTGTAGCTGAAATCAGAATTTGAGGTAATATGTCCAACCCATCAGTCATTATCATAGTATATAAACTAAATTGGTTGCTTTTCACAAATGTGATACCAAGAGGTTATATAGGTTTGGAGTAACAACTGGGCGTCTATGAAGATATGTTGCAGGTGGAAGAACTGAGAAATGTTTTAGACAGTTCTCCAGTGAAATGAGGAAAATGCATGAGAGAAAAAAAAACTAGTGTGGGAATAATACTGATTTTTCCTTTTTCCACTAACATGTTATAATCCATGGGAGAAGAAATGGAATCTTTCTGTGAATCTTTATCATTCACACATAACAAGTTCTAATTTTAATGTCTAAAGATAGCTGTCCAAATCTGTATTTTGACACTCATATAATGATTTCTGAACTTATAAAATGGTAATGGTCATTTAAAAGTGCTAAATCAGAAGGTCAGGGACAGTATGGTTTAAAATACAGACCTGAAACAAAGGGATGATCTAAACTTTGTTTACTATTTAGGTTGGTTCTGTCTTTAAAAAGAATTAAGCACAATTCTGGAAGGGTATGTCTAAACTTGCCCCCTACTTCGAAGTAGGGAGGAAAATGAAGCATACCGAAGTTGCAAATCAAGCCTGGGATTTAAATATCCTGCACTTGATTTGATGTTCCCAGCCGGTCACCATTTTAGAAATTCACTAGTCTGGAGTAACTGCCCACGTCTACATGCGGCAGTGAAACAGGAGTCTGATTTAAAGCCCTAACTTGAATTAGCTGGTATTCCTCCTGCAATGAGGTTTACCAGCTAATTCAAATTAGGGGCTTTAAATCGGACTCCCGTTTCACTGCCGCGTGTAGACAGGGACAGTTACTCCGGGCTACTGAATTTCTAAAATGGCGACCGGCCGGGAACATGCAAATCAAGCACGGGATATTTAAGTCCCGGGCTTGATTTGCAACTTCGGTATGCTTCATTTGCCTCCCTACTTCGAAGTAGGGGGCAAGTGTAGACAACCCCTTATGATTTAAAATAAAATGTATTTCCCAAGGAAAAGAGTATTGTTGTCAAGGTCACATCCACAGAGATTTTAAAATGTTGTATTATTTCACAAATTACTTGGAATATAATTCAATAAAGTAGTATTTTTAGCATCCTTACCATATACTTTGCCTTCATTATATACTGCACTTTATCTTTAGTAGACACAAGAGAGCAACTGCAGAGATGACAAAAAAAAAAAAAAAAAAAGGAAGAACTGGCAATATTAAACATAGAAGGTTTGACAGCATTAACAAGTTTCACTGTACTTTCACTGGTGGTAAAACAGTATGATATTTAATTACCATAATCTGAAAAGTATGCATAAATGTGAGAACTTTCAATTGTTTGAATTTTGATGAGCACAGATGTCAAAGGGTGTATCATTGGTGAAGGAACCACAAAGAGGGTTTCAGGGGCATTTATTTCTCTAGTGCTCTTTGTATTTTTTTTTAAACCCTCTAAGGATAGCTTTGTCCAAAATGGATGAACTTCGTTTTTGCATTAGAGAAATTCCAGGATTGATTTAGACATTACACTATAACAAAGTTCCACAAAATAAAAGCAGTAACGCACCCCCAAATTCCATGGCTTGCATTTGATTTCCATTTTATAGCAAACAAAAGATTTACCAGTATCTTCCTAAGAAATTAATTGTTTCATGTGAAATTATAAAGTTGTAATGAGACTGCCTCCCCTTTGCAATGACTTATTTTTTTTTTTTTAGCCATGCTGACAATCACAGAAGAAGTGATTTTAAAAAGGATTACATTCAAAGTCATCAGACAAGCATGGCACGCATGATAAAAAGGGAGAACTACAGTTTTTCTCAATTATTACTCTTTCTTAACTTGTATAAGGATTCAAAGAGATATTTTTAATTTGAAAGCAACATTGTTGTTGCAATCTGAGAAACTGAGCTAGGAGCAGCTGGTGTTTAAAGCCAAGGTTTCCTTTTTTATCACATTTTCTTTTGTTTTCAGACTGGAGCTCCCTGGGGCAGTGAATAAACTGGAGCTGGAATAGTTCCTGGATAAAATGTTATTTCAGAGATAAAGCAAACTTTTTTCATAAACTAATTTCTCCATTTGATAATAACTGGCACCAAAATCTAACTAGTTTTGCAGGTAATGGTTGTGTTAGGTGTTTTTCTTTAAATAAAATAAACATAACAGAACTTTAATGAATAGATTTTTCTTCTCTGATAAACATGTTTCATGGCAGAACATTGTTTATATAGATGAATTTATAATCCACAAAACCAGATTTTTTTCTTTTTAAATTCACCCTTTTTTCACCTTTACATCTGTTGTGCAATAGCTTACTATCTGCATAGTCCCTTTGAAATGAATATGTCTACTTACATAGTAAATTACAACTCATTTGAAGTGAGGTTGGAACAATCTGGAGATGCTAACAGATTATGTAGATGTTATTCTGGAAATTCTCCCCAAGCTAACTACAACATTACATGGGATAAGGCCTCATTCTTCTAACAATTACTCATACCAGTTCTGAAGTCAATAGGCATTCTAAGAATGCAGGGTTTGTAGTCTGCAGGATTGGGCTCCTGTTATGATAAGCCCTGTCCGAATACAATCCCTGACACAGACAGACAACAAGCAAGGAATCCCAAACTAATTGAAACTTGCTTTGCATCTAAGCACTGCATTCTGAGCCAGCCTTTAGCTCCCAGCCTATCTGCTGCTATTTCTTAGTTTGGTTCTTTGGCGAGTGATCTGAGGTTTTTCTGATTACATATTTGCCTTTTTGTGATTTGTTAAAATGTTAACTTCTATTTTCAGGGGAGGAAAAACAGAGCACCTATCTGTTAAATCTTTATGGGCATGTCTACACTACACATCCTGAAATAGCTATTTCAAAATAGTCCAAAATAGTCCAAATAGTCAAAATTAGTCCAAGGCAGGCTCTCTTAATATGGATACACTACCGCAACTTAGACCAGGAAGCACTGGAGAGTAATTACTTTGAATGACACTGAGGACTATTTCAAAATAAGTGTAATTCCTTATGGAAAGCAGGAGTTAGTAATTTGAAGTATCCAGCCCGTTATTTTAAAATAACACACTTGGTAGCGTGTGGACTTTCCACTTGTTATTTCGAAATAAGGGGAATTATTTTGAAATAACTCCTTAGGGTAGACCAGGGATATAATTCTGCCATTTAGTGTAAGAGCCACCTATGTAATGTGAGAAACTAACAAGATTTACCTTTAGTAGATCACATCTCATGAAGTTGACAACTGAAGCATCTATATTTCACGACTGACAAGCTAGGAGAACAATTTTTCTTCAATATACTTTTTACATTTTTGAACAGTCTTGTGCACAAACTTCATCTTCAACATACACATGCAAGTTATTGACTGAAAGGTATAGCAATTGGTTGACTCACTCACAGATCATTCACAAAAATATTCAAGAAACCAAATATCGGAACTAAGCCAAGATTTTTGTATAAACAGAAAAGCAGTACAATATGAAAAGAGACATACATACCTTCCTTTCAGAAAGCAATTCTTATCTTGCACCATGTTCACCATGTATAAAGAATATGTTTTTCAAAAATATTTATTTTAGCTTATAGTATTTATTGAATGATTGTACAAAATTTTCATGATTCATTAAAAGTTTAAATATAAGTACTAGTTTGTTCATTTTTGTCCTTTGTACATCTCTATACTTTCCCATATTTCATTTTGAGTACTACATGCCAAGACTATGTCTACACTCGTGGCTTCTTGCACCAGAAATATGCAAATGAGGCTAAGCATGGAATATCGCCGAGCCTCATTTGCATACCTAATGAGCCTCCATTTTTGCAGAAGAGGCTCTTGCACCAGAAGGAGCTGTCTACACTGCCCCTTCTTGCGCAACAAAAACCCTCTTGCGCAATGCCATTACGCTGATTACTTTTCAGGAAGAACAGCACTGCGCAAGAGAGTTTTTGTTGCATAATAGCTACTTAACATGACTTCCTGACACACACACACATGAAATGCATATTACATTAAAACCATGCACAGAATACCTTCTTATAAGATGCTGCATCTAATATATATGCATTGCCTAACAAAGAATGTAGATAAAAAGTAATAGTAGTTTCCACCTCAGCTCCGTATTATTTATCCTTCTGTGTAAATAGTAAACATGTGAGAAGTGGTTGGTAATAAATACAATTTAGTCCATATCACACAAATAACCTTTTTTTTATTTTAGGTTTTGCACAATATGAATACTAATTCCCTTACTTTCTTGAACTACTAGCTTATCTCCTGTTACCTGCTGTCTTTGCTGAAATCTAGCTTAGGAGTCTCTAGAAAGCATTGTCCCACAATCTACAATTTCTAAGGTTTTCTGGGCCACCTATAATATGCATTCTAAAACACTTCTATCCAAAGACAAATTCACATGCTCCCAATTATCCAATTTCAATATAAGTCAACAGTACAAGTATGGTGGGAAGGAGAAGAGTCATGTCTAGCTATTAAAATTCAGCAGTTTCATATGAACATTTTGGTTTGATTATGATTCTGGTGAATTTGCTCTCTCCAACATCTTATTTTGTGTCCTGGGTTTAAGTTTTGAAATTGTTTCCTAGTGTAGCCATGGCCTTAGAGAAATAAGGAACCCAGAAAAGTTTACTTGTAAACTGTGTTAATTGTAGGGAAGGGGTTTATTTGACTTTGCCCAAAGGACATTTTGATAAACCTCATCATCAGCTACACACAGATGAAGGTATGACAGAATCTCCTATTCTAAGTATAATGAAAAGATGAAAGAGTGGTGAATACTGAGTTGTTGATGGCACCTGTACACATTTTTCACAACATTTTTCACAACATTTTTCACAACATCACATGAAATGTGTTTTGGTTTGCTCTGAAAGCCAAAAGTCAGACTTTCCAAAGTTACAAGTATATTCATGAACTGTTTGAACACTGAGACCAATATTGAATAAAACTGATCCCATTTATGGTTTTACTTGAAAATCATAGAAAACTAGTATTGCCTGCCCTACACATTCAGAAATTAAAAGATTACCTTATAAATCAAGATTTCAAAATTCATTAATTTGGGATATATTTTATTTGTTTTCTGGCTTGTGGGCCTTTAGCATGCACTTGGATCACATTCTCAAGCTCTTTTTTTTTTTTCCTGTAGCCCCGAGGATGAGAATTTATATACTGGTATAAATATGTCTGTTCACGCCTGTTACATATTTTTTCGTCTTTCACTGAGTTGGTAGAGAGAAGAGGAAGTTAGAGAAAATCCACTGCTGCTGTCTTAGATTCAGCAGATTAGTGAGATAGACATGGTGCAACACCTGAAAAGTTTAAAAGAGAATTTTTGTTAACCTCACCCCTTTACGTTTCCTACTCAATGTAGGAAAGTGTGTGGGAAAATCATAGAATTGCTTGTTTTACGTGGATCATGTCTACGTTTACCAGGCCCCTACAGGCCCAGATTTTGGGGTCATTTTTTAGCCTTAATTTTAGTATATGATTCTGTGGCCTTCTCTGTTTTTTGTCAGCTTCTGTTAAATCCAAATACTGTAATCTCAAATGAAATTGTGCCATTTTATTTTTTCACTCAGTACAGTACAATGGACACAGACATGAAGCTACCCATTTCAGCATCTGAAAAAATACAGAAGCAAATTGATTTTTAAATGGCGTGAAACAAATCACAAGAGGCACATGTCCCAAAACAAACAAGCAGTGGACTCAAGTCACAATAAGCTCTGTAGAGGGAATCACTTTTCAACAGTGTTCCACATTGTTATGTATGTATTCAATACAACAAATGAAAATAGATTCCAGTTTATGAGGAAAGAAGGTAGAAAAAAGTCAGTTGTGATAACTTTAGGGCTTTTAATGAATGAAAACCTGACACACTGTTTGAAAAGAATTCCAGTTGTGTTGTTTCATGAATTCTGAGTTGGAAAACATTTGCTGATTCTCTTTCATGTTGAGATCTGTTCTGTCATAGATGTCACTCCAGCTTGGAGGGATTCAAATATTCATTTGAAAGTTTGGGCAGAAAGGTTGACTCCACAAATTGTGTTATCTTTTGATAAGAAAATAAATCTGATCTCTGGTTAGTGTTTTCTTCATTTTTTGTATTTTTTAAAATCTCACCCCTTTCTTTTGCTTACTTTTAAAAACTATTATTTGGACAGATGGTTTCAACACCAACATGTTATTCTTTATAGAAAGTTAAATTCATACTGCACTTCAGGTGCAGTCTTCTAGCAACATCTGTTGATAGTGGCAGCTGGTGGAGGATATGACAGTCTTAGTGCAACACTACACAGTTAATCAGAAAGTTATTTTTCTCCTTGTGGAAAATGTTGACAAAAGTGGAGAAAAAAGTTGTTGAAAATGGACAGTGTAAAAAAATTAAAACTTTTCTTTTTTAGGTGTAAGCATATTTTTGGGGAGTCTGTGAATGGTGATGGTGATGATGTATTTTGGAAAACATTTTTTAAAGAAACTAGATATTTTCTGGGATTTTCTTTTATTTTGTCAAATCCACAATTTTCTGGCTTTGTTTGTTTTTAAAAATTACAATGAGAAGTTTTCAACCAGTCCTATCAAAATGTGTATTTTAAAAAGGAAACTACAGATATTTTGGACCTCATTCTTATTTACAAGAAGGCCACTGTGGTACAGTAAAGGGACTTTATAATAGGTAGAAACTACTTTTCTAGTCTCTTTATATCATTGAGCCATGATAAAGTGACCTTAGTGTAAATGAGAATCAGGGCATTCATGTTTTAAAATTGTATCAATTCTATCTCTTGTGATGAGCCAATTAAATAACAACCCTCCAAAAATGGTTATTGTTGGTGTTGTATTGATGTTGGCCCAAAGATGTGTCTAGCTGGTAAATAATTATACAGTAACAATGCTTTTACTTTCTCAAATACTATTAATCATATTATACTGTCCTAAATATTACAGGAGAGAGGCAAAACTGACAAACTTAATTTCAACATTCAACCTGATATTTAAAATGAAATATCAGTGGAAAATGAAAATCAATACTATTTTGATTCCTGTCTTTAAGTAAATCTCTGAAAAATGTCTCGTTTATCTCCTCAATGAGCTCCTAAAGTTGTCTGAGTATTTTAAAGTTATTCTTTCCATATTTTAGCCTCTGATTCTGCCTGATTTTCACTGACATTTACTAGGTTAGCTGTCCAATTGCAACTAACCTTTTTGGTGAAAACTGAATCACAAAAAATAATTTATCATTTCTGCTATGTCTACATTTTCTGTTATTCCTCCCCCCCTTTGAATAGTGGGCCTACTCTGTCCTTAGTTTTATTCTTCTGCTCTTTACTCATATGGCCCAAGAGTCATCAGATAGATGGTAACAAATTTCCTTTATCACCATGTGAAGTTGAATTATGTTTGGTGACCTGTAGGTTGGCTTGGCAAAATTTGATGTTTACTTTTAAGCATTTTCTATTTCTTTTTTCTTTCTCTTTCAAGGTGGCATAAAATTATGGGATTTAAACTGTTTTTCAATGTTTATAATATAATTTCTCATAGTTGTGATAAATTATGGGAGGATAATAGTGAAGCTCAGATAATTATTTAAGGACAAACATTGAGATTCCACAAATTAAAGCTTTTTGGCCATTAAAATAAATTGTCAGCATAACATGTCAAAATATACAAAGTTAGTATATTAAAGCAGACTCTAATTAGCTCTCAAGCAGTATTTTTATTATTTTTTTTCTGCCTTTTCATGTATATGGTAAAATAAATGTTCACTAATCTTTACTGACAGAAAGCTAATCCTTCCAAACCTTCCAAGGTAATACAGTTTGTGGCCAGTTATTAGTTTTCTGAAGCCTTCAGATGAACCTGTGCCTTGTTATGGAAGAGGAAAAATTACCATAAATCTTAGCTTCTGAATTTCAACAGAATTCTGAATGAGACAGAGAGAAGATTAGAGTCTACCTTTTCTACCAAACAAGTGAGCATCTTAATTGCTAAACTGTAGAGTCTCTTTCATATGCTCTCTCTCTTTCATCCAATGAATGCTTATGCACTCACACAAAGTGAAACAGCTTCAAAAATCTCTTTGAAAGCAGAATAGCATGTAGCTTGACAAGGCTCCTATCTGGTGGTGGGAGGGGGGAGAGTTGAGTTCACACTCCTGCTCCAGTGGATATACAAGTATTTCTCCAAAATGGAAGAACGTCAATTGAAGAGACTAAGAACCTTCTATCCCAGAACAATCTATAATCTGAGGATCGGGTTATTCGCTTGGGAGTGGGGAGAGAAGAATTTAAATCTTTGCTCCCAAGGAGGCATTTTTGTCTCTAAATCCCAGGCAAGTGCCCTGACCATTGGGCTAAATGTGTTGATGGAGACAAATACAAGCAGTTTGCCAATAATTTGTTGCATAATTTCCCAATAATATTTTGGAATTGCTCCATTGTTTTTTGTCTCTGGCCAAATTCAAATTTAATCAGCCAACAGCTCTGTGTATGCCACCAAAATAATTATTTCATGGTATAATTTTCAATGGTTCCTAGACAGAATAATCTATACCTGCCCAAATAGTTTTTGACAGTTTAACTGCACTGGCCAGTTGTAGCCACATTGATTAGAGGTGTGATTATTTCTACACTCCTAATAGATACAGCTGTGCCAGCAAAACTTTCTAGTATAGACCAGGCCTAAGTCAGTGAGAGTTGCAGGTATGGAGTATCAGATTTTTAAAGGTATTTGTATGCCTTTATCCATCTAAATATATTTAAAAATCTGGTCCTTCGTATAATTCAGAATGAGACTCTAAGTAGCTGAGAAATAATATAATGAGCTATTACTGCATAATTTAGAAGCGAACTATTTATTTTTAATTGTCTTTGTATTTAATTCCTAATTGAAGCAATTAACTTCAGAATTATTGGTTGGCTAGTGATGCTGATCTGAGCAGGAGTGTTAATTCTATAACAACTCTCTAATTAATAACTCTTGCAACCTGCCTTGCAAACCCTCCTCAATCCAATCACACCACTACAAAACCCTATTAGAGGCATTGATTAAAATATTAATAAATAAGAGACTTTAATTGCATTATAGATCACTGTTATTTAAGACTATACAACCTATATACCTCAAAATAATATGAATATGTATAACTCCATCAAACTACTCTGACAATAAGCAAAGTAACTCAATCCCTCCCATATTAAGCAAGGAAAATAATCCGTATGTTTTCCCTGTGCAAGTTGGTGGTTGAGAAATTAAAAGTAGAAAAATATGTTCCATAATGTTAGCCTTTGGTGTTAATTTCTTGATAATTTCTGGCAATCTACCCCATGTCTTGTGAAATCATTCCTATTAGCAGTGTTCATGGTAGTTCTTACTCATGGGGAGATATGGATTTCTAAACCAGCCCAGAAACATTTATCCTTAACTACTTGGCAGTCATATTTTGGATTTAGGGAATTGTCATGGTGTATAAAGGGGAACGCAAACTTAATTTGAGGGATATTGTGAATATTATTACAGTACAGTACATTGAAGTGATCTTAAAAGAACTATATAAAGTAGAAACTTCAGAGGGATAGCCAACTTAGTCTGTAACAAGGAAAACTTAAAAACAACAAATAGAGTAGTAGCACTTTCAAGACTAACGAAACATGTAGATGGTCTCATGAGCTTTCATGTGTACAACCCACTTCTTCAGATGACCGGAAGAAATGGGTTGTGCCCACAAAAGCTCATGATACCATCTACATGTTTCTTTCATCTTTAAACTGCTACCACACTGTTTGTTGTTTTTTAAGGGTTTATATAGATAAAGTAATGAATAGAAGAAGAGATGATTTGTCCTGATAAGAATTTCAGAAGGACTTTTCCCCAGAGGTATTTTATACTAGCTATTAAAAAATATTCATGTTGTAATGTGTGGTATTTTCCAACCACAGAAGAAATAGAGACCTTACTGCTGCAAATACAGGCACAGTCTATTAAGTTGGGTCCTGTGATAGGAATACTCACATTCTTGGCATGTATTAGTGCTTGCAGGGTAAAGTCCATAGAAAGCAGAGCTGTCATGGGAATGGTGAAGCAGAATTTACTTTAGTCTAAGGCCCTTAAGCTAAATCAGACCCCCCTGCCCCTTTCCCTCCACACAGTACTCGGAGACAAATCATGAAGTCCTCACTCAGCTCTTACTTTGGCAAAACTTCAGTTGAACCAGGCTATGAGGTTTTTGATCTGGAGCCAAAAAGGGCAGAATGAATCCTCTCAGTTAGGCCATTATGACTGCTTCTCTGATTTCAGGGCTGCAGTGTTATGGCAGACCCAATAAAGGGAATGGCCAGTTGATCATATGCTAAGGGATCTTTTGACATTACAAAGTCCTCCCTTTGCTCACTGACATGCTGAGCCTATCCCCACCCCTTTGCATACAATGGTATAATGTGTTCCCAGGTAGCACAATTCTGTTGCAAGGAAAAGGTCTGGAACCATAGGGCTCAGCTGAAGAATCCTACCCCCCACTCTGTGGCACTGGCAGAGACAACCATGGCCCTGGAGAGGATCACAGGATGTACTCTGTGAAGCATTGCATGCAATTTTTACATTACATGCATTTTAAAAATAGAGTTCATATCGTGGACATTCTGAACTTATATAGAGTCATTTAGTATCATGGGGCTGATAATTTGGAAAGTAGAGTTTGAGTTCAGAAGTGATCTGTTAATATTATCTGATTTAGAGGATATCTGAATGGATCAGTAGAAATCTGTCATGGCATTGCCTAATATTGGTTATGTCCTTTTTAGGTATAGAAAGTCACATAATATGATGTAAAATATCTAATATACAATGTAAAGTGCCCCTTAATTGTTCCCATTATTCCTCTGTGAAGATTTTAAACTTTGTTTCTGTTTTATCATTGATTAAAACCAACATTTTTATTCTACTCACATTTCAGCAGCTGTGTAGATTTTCTTTGTTAAGCATTTAAATGCCCTTCTTTTTGTTAGCTGGGTGGCTATATGCCATATTTAGTTGGGGATTACATTGCCTTAGACTATTTTCCACATTAAAAGAACCAAACAAATCCCTATGCAAGAAAGCAAGCATTTTCCTCCACATGTTAAAGGAAGATTTTTGCACTTTCTATTTCAGTTAGCAATCAAATGGATATTACAAAAATATGAAAAAAAATGAAGCTTACTATACATGGTTTTCTAAGGATTCTGGTCACTAATCTTTTTCCTAGAAGAGAGAAATGTTTCCATCTGTTTTTTAAATTTGTGGGTTGAACAGCAAAAACAATGTGCCAGATAGAATTCATTGTTTTGATAATTTGTCTCTGCAGCACCATCTTACACTGTCCCCGGAAGATCTATAGATCCTCCTATGAGATGGAGGCAAGCTCCAAAATCAGCCATTGGGATGGGCATATGTCTTAATTCACAGCAAGCATTAATCAATGTGTTGAAAATTCAGTGTTGCCCAGCATTGTCTTAACTTGTTTGCATCATTTCTCCATGCTGTGGAGCATTCATAAATAGGGTATAATGCCAGGTAGATCCCCTGGAAGCACTTCTGATGTAAAGGTCCATTTCCAGTGAAGCAGAGGGGAGCAGGAGGACCCAGAGCCAGTGACAAAGCTAAAGGCATTAGTGCAGATGGCACTGCATAATAGTGGATCTCATCTCTAGACAATAGGAAATCTGAATTCTGGAACGCTTCAACTTTCTGCTTATTCCTGACAGAAAGATCTTGGCAAGCTTATTCAAGAAAAACATCAGAGTTATTCTCCCTCTCAATTCCAGATGTTGCCCAAGTGGTTCTCTAAAATAGAACTATGTTTTTGTAAAAACATCAACATTTTAAATCTGTTTCCATTTCACAGAGATCAGAGTGCCATCTGTCCCATCTTTGGAAGATTTTTCAGAATACTTCTAAGAACATTTGTTCAGAAATCATGTTTGAAAGATTTCAGTTAGGAAAAGCCCAGTTTTCAGGAAGACAAGCTGGATTTCAACTACCAACAAAACTTCAATAATGGCTTTGAAAATGATTTTGGAAAAAAATCTGAGAGAGTACCTGAAAAATTCATGGAAAATATTGATCATTTTCCAAGAAAATTTGGAAGAAAGGTCATTTTTTCATTAAAATAAAACTTTCAGGCAAAAACCAGACCAACATCCCAACTCTTGATTGCACAAATGCTCCCCTAGTCTTTTTTGATTTGGTGAGAACGATCTCTGTCTGTGTGTGTGAGGGGGGAGATATCTAACCCTTGATTCTTGAGGGTTGGTGAGGGAAATGCTTTCCTTTTTGTAAACAGCATAGGAGCAGGGCTGGTGGGTAGAGCAAGTGTACATCCTCACCCCTGAGAATCATTTTGAAGCTAGAGCCATGAGGGAAAGATAAATAACCTGGCCATGTGTGGAGAAAGAAGAGTAGGGGGAGGTAGTTCTAAGAGTCTTAGTGACTGTAGCCTCAGAGAGTAGTCTGTGTGATGTTCTAGTGGTATAGTGAAAGATCTTGGAGTCATCATCGATAGTTCTCACAAAATATCAGTTCAATGTGCTGCAGCACTCAAAAAAGCTAACAGAGCAGTAGGAGGAACCATCAGAGAAGTGATAGTTAATAAGACAGAAAATATCATAATGCGAGCAAATAAATCCCTGATATGACCTTGAATATTTTATGCAGATCTGGGTGTTCAATCTTTAAAAAAATATATTAGAATTGAAAACAAACTACAGAGACTAGAGGTATTGAACACAAGGAGAGGTATTCTTCATGAGGAGAGATTACAAAGACTGGGAATTTTCATCTTGGAAAACAGATAACTAACAGGGGATGTAATAATGGTCTATAAAATCTTGACTGGTGTGGGAAAAGTGCATAAGGAAATGTTAATTACTGTTTCACATAACACAAAAACCTAGGAGTCACTCAATAAAATTAACAGGCAGAAGGTTTAAAATTAACAGGCAGGAGGTTTAAAACAAACACAAAGAAGCACCTTCACATAACACAAAGATTTATTGATTTTAGCTATATTTTTTTATACGTGCAAATTACTTAGGTGCCTATCTCAATTTAGAAAGTGAATCAGGCCCAATCTAAGAGTTCAAACAAAATCTCTCTGAATTTTAGGGAAGCTCAGATTTGAATCTGAATCCAGATTCAAACAGTCCTATGCTTATCGAGACTACGTGATGGCTGATTAACAGCACAAAGCTTTGGTAGTCTAGCAGTTCCCAGAAGGCAGTAGGTTTTTTTTTCTTTTTTCAGTAAGGATACATCTACACTGGAATAAAAGACCTGGAACATGACAGTGGGTGGTCTCAGTCAGTTGACTTGGGATCACAGGGCTTGGTCTGCAGAACTAAAAATTTCTGTGGTGAGATTTAGACTTGAGCAGGTGCCCAGGCTCTTGGACCTTACCCCTCCCCCACACACACACACGTTCCTGGCAAAGTCCCAGAACTTGGACACCAGCCCGAGCCAGAATATCTACATAGCAATTAAAAACCCCCAAAGCCTCAGTAAACTAACATGGGCCAGCTGTGGATGTGTAGTTGCACTGTAGATATACCCAGAGCTTTCCATTCATCTCCCCTTTCTTTGAAATCTTAGCAGAGATGACCACTTACTAAACAGAAATGGAGACCAGTTTTTTTTTAATTTTATTTTACTGCCACATATAGCCCCAAAGGTAGAGTCTTTAGTGAGAAAAGGTGAGCGCTTGCACTGCTGCTCTTCATATATTTGTTGTAGCTAAACAAATAACATTAGTCTTTGGTATTATCTTTCTTACGCAAGTTAACAAGAAGTATTTTTTAAAAAGATGCTTGCTACATTTAATACAATAAAGTTATCCGTAGCTGAGAGCAATAAGGGGTATGTGGGGAAAATACTTACAATCCATGATAACTCTTCAAGTACTGTTGTGTTACAAGGTTTCAGGATATTTTTCAAACAATTCAGCCATATCTAAATGAATTATCAATTTCAAGTCATTGTGCCTCTCTTCACATCAGTAAGTCTGCCATTTGCTGGATGGTACAAAGGGTAATATTCAGTGCTAATCACTAACTATACATTCCACTACACATCCATTTCCTGATGGGATCAAACTGACGCAACTTGTGAAATATAGCAATCAAATGTGGTATTTTAGAATTCAAATAAAATTGTAAAGCATGAAAAGTCATAGCTACAATGCTTGGTATATATATTGAATAATATTGCTTAATATGTCACTATCCTTTTCCTCTAGTGCAAAAGGTAATATCCTCCAAAATGGATGACCGTTTGGAACAACATGCACTTCAGGGTCTTTTTTACATACCCATCTCTGATAATGTGGCAACACATCACAGGAAATGTGTTTTGTGGTCTCAAAGACAAATAAAAATTGGGTTTCTAATTTGGATCCTAATGAGCCACTGCAACCCTTGAGGAAAGCACATGGCAGCTCTTGAAATGGTTAAATGCTATTTTCAATAAGAGAACTGTAGGAGAGAGATTTGAATCACTGGTGACCAACATCAGTTTTTTAGGTCAAAGAATAATCAGTACAGTGAAAAGAATGGAGGGATTTGAGATAGTGGAGATAAAAACAAAGAAACAAGAAGAATGAAAGACACTTAAAATCTTTACTGGAACTTCAAATATGAAAAAGCGACCTCATAGAAAACCAAGTACATGCTAGAAATGAATTCATTAGTATACTGGTGAAAAGCAAGTGCACAACTTTAGTAGAAACATAAATGTGAATGTCAAGAAAATATAATAAATAGTGGGAAACATCACATGAACCCTCTCTGCACATGAAATCGTAGTCGGCTAAATGGTTTTGATTACTACTCTGTATTTTCAGTTTAAATGTAGCATAATATAATGGAGATTGCCTATCTCCTAGAACGGACCTCGAAAGGTCATCGAGTCCAGTCCCCTGCCTTCACAGCAGGACCAAGTACCATCCCTTACAATTTTTTGCCCCACATCCCTAAACGGCCTCCACAAGGATTGAACTCACAACCCTGGGTTTAGCAGGCCAATGCTCAAACCACTGAGCCATCCCTCCCCCTAACTGTGATTTAAGCAACTACTAGATCTTCTGCAGCCCCTTTGCACAGACTGAATTTCATCCTACATGTAGAGGGTCTGGAATCCTCCAGTGATAGTGATTTTATAGTGACTATACACCATTAATTTCAATGATGTTACAACTGATTTACACTCACAAGTGAGAAGAGAACCAGACCTAATATGTCTCAAGTCATGATAGTACAATACCTACTAGTGCCCCTTTTTCTACCATCATTATGTTCAGAGTTCATATCAGCCATCATGTACTGACATCCCACACTGACTTTAACTTAGCATCCCTAAGGATTTCATTACATTTTCCCCTTGGGTTGCTTACTTCAAATGTAAGAACATAAGAACATAAGAATGGCCATACTGGGTCAGACCAAAGGTCCATCCAGCCCAGTATCCTGTCTGCCGACAGTGGACAATGCCAAGTGCCCCAGAGGGAGTGAATCGAACAGGTAATGATCAAGCGATCTCTCTCCTGCCATCCATTTACACCCTTTGACAAACAGAGGTTAAGGACACCATTCCTTACCCATACAGGCTAATTGCCATTTATGCACTTAATCTCCATGAATTTATCTAGTTCTCTTTTAAACCCTGTTATAGTCCTAGCCTTCACAACCTCCTCAGGCAAGGAGTTCCACAGATTGACTATGTGCTGTGTGAAGAAGAACTTCCTTTTATTTGTTTTAAACTTGCTGCCCAAGTTTAAATAAATAAATGCCACAGTTTTGGGCTGCTGGGGTGTTCTTCCCACCAAAGGAATGTTAAATGTTATTATATTATGGTCACTATTTCCAAATGGTCCTGTTATAGTTACCTGTTGGAGCAGATCCTGCGCGCCACTCAGGACTAAATTGAGAATTGCCTCTCCCCTTGTGAGTTCCTGTACTAGCTGTTCCAAGAAGCATTAATTTAAGGTATCAAGAAATTTTGTCTCTGCATCTCGTCCTGATGTTTTTTTGCTTCTGGGCATTTTTGCTTTGTGAACAATTATGCTGTTAATGTTGTAGCTTCCTTTCATGCTTGGATCTTATACCTTTGGTGTCTAAATGGATAGCTTGGCACACTAATTCTGTTTTAACCAACAGGTAAGAATATACATATAGCTAAATTCCACTTGCAGGTATAAAATATGGGTTCAAGCTACAGTCTTGGTTAGAGTGATTAGAAAGTGTAATATTTAAAATAAAATCTGTGAAAGTTGGAACAAAAATCAACAAAAAAATTGAGCGGGGTGGAATCAGTCATTTGCTTTATATATTTTAACATAAATAACAATAGTTTTCAATAGTGATAAAAAATCTGGCATAAAAAACCTCCATATACAAAGGGAAATTACAATTAATACATTTCTGTTTCCCTGCCTGCAAAAGTCTATGGGATGGTTGCTATTTATATTAAACAAAATAGTTAGAAGTTGTTGGGTCTAAACTGAAATATTATTTTTACAAAAATGGAACTCTTTAAGGCAATCATGACCACTTGCTGTTGGAGTATCTGATTCTTTCTCCCTTACTTAAATCAAATAGTTCCTTACTGCACAACTAATTCTATCAAGAAAAATGGAAGTGCTTATGGAGTGAAAGTGTTACTGGCCATGAATAAGAGCCACAGGACCAGGTTCAGAAGTCACAATTGGAAGATGACTGCTCTTTAATACAAGTTATTGAGAAGGATTTAGAAAGGTTTTGTTTTTGTTTGAAAGAAATAACTGATTAAAATCCAGTAGAATCCAATTTTTTTAAAAAGCTTAATCATTAAACATTGCCACTACAACAACCTTTGGTAACTTATACTACATAATGGCATGGCAAAATTTCTCCCTACACAAAAAATTGGCAGGCAACGCTTTAGTATCATATGGCAAATGTTGACCTTTTTCATGGCAACTACAGTACTTAAATCTGAATTTCTTTAGATGATATATGGATGCTGGAAGGACGTTCGTCTTACCAAAAATGACATGAGCCGGTTTTAATGTTTTCCTTTAGATAAGTTATTTCTCGTTTTGCTGTACCCTATTGCCCTGAGCATTATACCTTGGAGAACTGTGCAGTCTGAATCACAGAAATCAGTTCTGAGCTTGTTTGTGCTACTATAAGGACATCACTACATTAGGAAACTATTTTGAAATAACTAAAATCAATGTAATAACTCTCAAAATAACAAAATTGAAATAGCATGTTCTCACTATGGGGAAGCCTCGAAATTAGTCCGAGGTAGACTCCATTAATGTGGACACGCTACCTTGACTTAGAGCCCTGGGAAGCATAGGGAATAATTAGTTTGAATTACTCTGGGGAGTAGTTATTTAAAATAGCGGCATTGGAGTGTTCACACTACCACTATTTTGAAATAACTATTTAAAATTAGTGTTATTCCTTGAGGAAAGCAGGAGTACAGATTTTGAAATAGGCATCCCATTATTTTGAAATAATGCATTTGGTAGTGTGGATGTTCACTTATTAATTCAACCTAAGGGGGGTTATTTTGAAACAAAGCCCTTGTATGGACCAGGGCTAAATGAGAAAGTAATTCTATCAAAAGTATTAAGGTTACAGCATATAAAACTGGTGTAATCAAGATTGGGATCTGACTCTAAACTGGAAACCCCTAGAGAACATCTGCCCTCTCAAAAGGTCCCTTTCCTGGGAAAGGTTTTGGACACCTGCCCTTCGTCTGAAATTCTGTAGTGTTTTTCATCTGAAACAATCTGCTGCATGGGCTCATTGATGACTCTTGGATGTGTTCATGTCAAAATTGGTCTGGAAAATAACATCTATGTGTCTAAAAAGAGGTGTGTTGAGTGCCTTGGTGACTTACATGGCACAGTATGCAATATGTTGTACAAATATTGTTGTTCAGTGCAATCAGCCTGCTTCCAATTTTCTGAAGAGTTTACAGAAGGATGAATATGTCTGCAATGAGCTGAAAAATACTTTCAAATCCCAGTTGTTTCTGAATCTATGGCAACCTTATTTCATGTTCCTTAAAATAATATGGATGCATATGAGCACCAAAGGAAGACAAGAGGCACATATCTTTAATGGGACATGAGATAAATCTATTAATTTGGGAGGCTGTTTGATTTTATATTTTATGTTGTACATTCTTGTGTCATAATTTATCGTAGTTGTATTTTGAATCTCTAAACACTGTAATGTTAGGAGTTTATCCAAGCTAGATTTTCCTCATATCCCTTTCCAACAATAATTACAAATCTTTCAATTGAAACTTACACTTATTTTTCTTGTTTTTAATTTAGTTCAAATTGCATCTGAAGAGCAAAAAGATAGCAATGGCATTTACTTAGCTAGTAGATTTGACTTTGTTGTGGATTTGAAGTCATGTCTGCCAACCTGAGTGACAAAAATAAGTTTTTTTTCCCCTTTAACCCTTTCTTTTCCATGTTGGCTCTGAAGTCTTTCAGCAATGAAGCTGTATTCTATTATTGAAAAAACTTTAAAAACAATGTATACTCCTATAGCACCTTTAAGACTAACAAAAATGTAGATGGTATCATGAGCTTTTGTGGGTACAACCCACTTCTTCAGATGAATGGAGTTTAAGGGGTCCATGTTCCAAATAAATAGCAGAGAAAGAGAGGGGATGGGGAGGGAAATGAAAGGAGGAAAAATGGGAAAAGAATAGTTAATTAGAATGTTCATTCTAAAGGAAGCTGATACAGTGGGTTCTAAGTACTCTTAAGTACCTGATGTTTGGCTTTTTATGTCATTAAGATGTGGAATATAGCGGGTAATCAAGTTAAGGTCTTTGTTGAAACATTTATTGTTTGATATCAAACCTGTAAATGGAATTAAGTTCTTCAGATTCCCTTTCAAGCTGGTTTTTTAAATTAGCTTGTAATAATATGGAAACTTGGCGATACACTAATGAGTGTCTGGGCAAATTAAAATGTTCCCCAACAGGTTTCTATGTGTTGCCTTTTTGAATATCTGATTTGTGTCCATTAATCCTTCATCGTAGAGATTGTAATGATGTTCCTTGTACAAATGTATGGACCGAGTAGGCACCGGAGTTGATTGCAGGGGTAGGTTCCTGGGTGAGTATGATGGAGGTGTTCTGCAAGGTTGCTGGAAATAATTTGTTTGAGGGTAGGGGGTTGTCTGTAGGTGAGGATTGGCCTGTCTCTCAAGGTCTGTGAGAATGAGGGGTCATTTTCCAATCTGCTTTTTCACTTCACTTTTTCATTTAAGTTTTAAGAATGCTAAATATAGATCTTGTAGGTGTTTGTTTCTGTCTGTTGGACTGGAACAAATTTGGTTGCATCTTAGGGCCTGACTGTAAATAACTGTTGGGAAATGTGTCTTGGATGGAAAGTACAGGCATGTAGGTAAGTATAACAGTTGATAGGTTTCCAGTATAAGGTGGTGGAAATGTGGCTTTCGTGTGGCTTTCGTGTAGTGTCAAGGAAGTGGATCTCTTGTGTGGACTGGTCCAGGCTAAGGTTGATGGTGGGGTGGAAGTTGTACTGGAAAATGACCCCTCATTCTTCCATCTACAAAGACCAGAAGATGATACCCCCACTCCTGTGGGCACAGACCTAGCTACAGTGACCCACAATTTGTACACTCTGAGATTGATTGTTGAAAATACTTAAGGCTAGGAATAATTCCACATACCCTGAAAGGTTTCTACTTGGACAAAATACAGCCACGTATCTCTTTAATGACAAAGTGTGCTATGAATATATTTGAGCCAGGGTTCTGCTTTCTCATTGGCGCCTCACAGAAGATATTGTCCAGTTCATGGTTTCTGTTCTGATATTCAAAGCCTCCCCTCAGCTTGATCCAGGCAACGTATGATATCTCCTTCTTCCTTCAAAATCATGACCTCCATCCCATCACAGCTCCTTGCCACTGGAAAAAATGAAATTACTGACTGTTTGGGAAAGCCTTGTGAATGTGGAGGCAAAATGTTCAAAGGAGTTGGATCCAGATGGTAGAATTGTCTCCTACAAGAAGTGAGAGCCCACAGTGGTCACTGATTTCAAACTAAAGGATTTTCTTTTGCATAAACAACGAGAAGTCCTGTGGCACCTTACAGACTAACAGGACTTCTCGTTCTTCTTGCAGATTCAGACTAACACAGCTACCTCTTTGATACTCTTCTACATAAGTGTCTTTCAGTAAGAACTTAACACATAGACACACACAAACATTTTTTTAAAATCGCATAATCTAATCAAACTATTTCTCCTGCCAGCTTGGAGGGAAGAGAGAAAGAGAGACATTGTTTCTCTATTTTAATATCTGAGAGGCACGCAGATACTTTTGTAGTGGAAAACATGTCAATACCTATATAGCTAGAGTGCAGCCCTATTGTAAGCTTGTGACATGTGCATATAGCAGACTATTCCTCCTCTGAGATCTCTCTTTCTCCCTGATGATTACCAGGCTTCTGCTTTTACTAAGTTTCCTTATTTTTTCCTCTCTCTGAGCACCTGACTGGATTTTCAGTCCTGGCCCTGCTTCATTACTCCACCCTGTATTCTATATATGTGGTAATTAATTCTCTCCCTGGCAATATTCTGATAAGACGTTGGCACTTTCTCTTCTTAGAATATTTCCACATATCATAACCACAAAATGATTTCTGTCCTATATTTCCATAATGATATTTTAGATTTCTCCTGCATTAATGCTTTTTCCCTCTTCTTATTTGCAGGAACCATTGCCTCTGGGGCTGCTTGATAAATGACATCCAAATGCTAATTGAGTTCAGCGGTCACAAATAAACTACCATGTGCTTCATCTTTGGAAATCAGGCCCTGCTGATTTTGGTGACAACTCCTCCATAGCAATTCCTATGACTAAAGTATAAATGTAGTTCTGTGCTCCTGAGATTAGTTAAATGACATTTCAGTTGACCTGCTTCTTAGTTTGGTGGATGCTTTAATTTTCTTAGCAGTCTCTCTGTCTTTAGTAGTGAAACCTTCAGAGAATTGTGAATTTGTGACTATTGATTGGCTGAAGTCCTAGTCCAAAAGCTGCGTGCTTCTCACATTTTCTATGGAATTCTAAACAGACTAAGGCATTGTAATGATCCCATCAAAGTCAGTAGGCATTTTCTCGTCAACTTCAACGAGGACAAGATTAGGTGCAATATCACCATAGCAGTAATGATTATTTTCTCATTGACTATGCTTCAGTAAAATTCATCCTCATTTAGTTATTATTTGTCAGCATTTAATCCAATTAAACTATTAATATATTGTGCATTTGGGTGTGAGTGTGTGTGTTTCTACCTCAAAGGAAACTTCTGGGTGCCTTATACTGTTTAATGTCAGGACACATATTTACAAACATAATGTAGACTTAGGAACCCACATTTAGTACTTATATATTAAAATCTTGACTCAACAGCTAATCTATTGAAACAAATGATGATAAAAGTTGTGAAAGATGACAATTGGCGCAGTGTGTGTGTACACTGATACATATAAGATGACAACAGGGAAGTAACACAGAGCAATTTGTTGGTAAACTTTGTAAGCTGGGCCCATTCAAACCAAATCTGTGTAAAGACAATCAAATGTGAAGTTGTACATCTAGGAACAAGGAGTGCAAGTCATGCCTACACCTTGGGGCCCTGTATCATGGAAAGCGGTGACTCTGAAAAGTATGTGAGTACTATAGTGGGCAAGAACCTCAGCATGAGGGGTAAGTGAGATGAGGTGGCATAAAGGGCATAATGGATAAATTTATGTATGTGTTTCTGGAAAATGTACTTAAGCCAAACATAAGTTACTGTGGTTATGACAGGATGACAGTCTATGGCCTGTGTTACACAGGAGGTCAGACTTGATCATAGAATCATAGAATACTAGGACTGGAAGGGACCTCAAGAGGTCATCAAGTCCAGTCCCCTGCCCTCATGGCAGGACCAAATACTGTCTAGACCACCCCTGATATACATTTATCTAACCTACTCTTAAATATCTCCAGAGATGGGGATTCCACAACCTCCCTGGGCAATTTATTCCAGCGTCTGACCACCCTGACAGTTAGGAACTTTTTCCTAATGTCCAACCTAAACCTCCCTTGCTGCAGTTTAAGCCCATTGCTTCTTGTTCTATCCTCAGAGGCCAAGATGAACAAGTTCTCTCCCTCCTCCTTATGACATCCTTTTAGATATCTAAAAACTGCTATCATGTCCCCCCTCAATCTTCTCTTTTCTAAACTAAACAAACCCAATTCCTTCAGTCTTCCCTCATAGGTCATGTTCTCTAGATCTTTAATCATTCTCGTTGCTCTTCTCTGGATCATGTCTAATAATCCTTTCTGGCTTCAAAATGTATGAATCTGTCCTTCCAATGCTGCAAATACATAATCAGATAAGTTCAATTATTTGCACAAGTAAGTGTTTCAAGCCCATAGTATGTAAAGCACTTTGGAATCCAGCATGATGGGCAGCAAGTTGTTATAATTTTTGCTACTGTCAATCACTGATGTTAGGAGACAATTCTAAGACTAAGACTAAGATAGGAAATTTCTGTATATGTAGCTTAAGTAACAGGATTCAAAGTGTAGAAAATGGGGCTACGTATGTTAAGAAATTTTGTATTTCCTATTGTCAGCTTTTACTAGTAAATTAGTGCAAATTGTATATTAAAAATTAGCCATTTGCATTCATTCTTTATGCAGCAGATGAAGATGAAGGGGAAAAAAGCACTATAATAAAGAGGATACTGTGGCATACATTTTCTATAACTAGCATACTTTTGTGGCCAGGTCTGCTGAGGTACATTTGCACAGTTTCGCTAACTTCATTACAGCTATCCTTATTTATATTATTTGAGGATATGGCCCTTCCCCTTTTATTTATTAATTTTAATCATCAGCATCACTCATATCCCAGATTAAACTTTCTGCCTATTTTGCCTCTATCAAATACAGCTGGTTATCCCTTTTGTCTATTTTTATTTAACTTCTTCTCTGTTTTTACCACCTCATTAGAGTGATATTAAGGCACTTTTGCATGTCAGCCTGATCAGGAAGGAATTATAACAAATCTTTCATATAGTGCATCTCCCCATGCAGGAGAACAACAGTCTAAAATCTTTTAAATATTGGCCTACCTACTAATACAGACTACACATTTCAGGTAAGGAAGAGTGCTTATTGAAACATGAAGGTGCGGCTTGTAGCCATCTAAAAAGGTCTTTTTTTCTTCCTTCTGTGCTCAACATAAAACCATGTGTGACTGATCAGATGTGATAAAAAAGGTTTCTGTTGCAGAAAAATTCTCAAACATAAAAAAGACTTGCTGACCCCTCCATCTCTAGAATTTTACTACAGGGTGTTTTTACCTTTGATCTTAAAGCTCTAAAGTATTACTTATCTGACAAAGAAGAATTTGTTGCTCCAGGCTAAGTTGTCTAGTTCTCTGAGGGTAATACACCGTGAAGTTAAAGGGAATTTTGCCACTGACTTCAGCAAGAGAAGGATTGTACCATATGTATCTTAGCTACTCTGACTCAGACCACTTTTACAGATACCGTAGGTAACTATTCTCTTATTGGGCTGTTCATAAATCCACAGTCAAGTGTGGATATTTTTCAGCTCAGAATCTTGATGCTGGTGGTACCTGAGTGCTGAGAAAAAATGTGCAATGTGGTAAATTGCTAGTGTTACAACTGTGAAAATTGGTTCTTATGTGTTGTGGAGATGTGAGCCCAATTAACATTAATGCCAGTAAGCCTCTCTACCGGCACTGAAGTGAATGAACTGGTGATTGTCAGGAAAGGGCATGTGTGATTTGAGGGGTAGAGACAATGGTTTCAGGGTAATCTTTAATTCAGAATGTACTTAGCTGCCATTTTCATTATTTTCAGTTGTCTTGCCACTTGCAGCAAAGACTGCTTCACTGAAGTGTGTGGAAAAGCTGGCTAATAAGAAAACAAGAACAGGGAAAGTTTGGAATGCCAGCCAGGCTTACAAAAAGCTTTCCAGTGTTTATCACATTGGTTCTTACAATTGATACATGTGAAAGCTGAAGACAGGCAAATTCAAGTTAGAAATAAAGTAATCACTCACAGTTAAAAGTGTTTCTTACTGGAACTATCTACCCAGCATAAATCAAGGAATAAACAATGGAAATTATAGCAAAGTATTTCATCAGGCCCTAGTGACTTGAAGACATATAACTTTTCTGAGTAATTTTTAATTTATTCCTTTTTTTAATTTAATTTCTAAACCTACCCCATTTCCACTAGAATTCACTATGTTAGGCACCCTGTCACCATCAAACATCTAAGTTAAAACCGCAACTAAGAAGTCATTAAGCACCTCTGCCATTTCCAAGTTTCCTGTTATTGTTTCTCCCTCTTCACTGAACAATGGGCCTATCATGTCGTTGGTCTTCCTCTAGCTTTTAATATGTTTGTAAAATGTCTTCTTGTTACCCTTTATGTCTCTAGCTAGATTGAGCTCATTTTGTGCCTTTGCCTTTCTAAACTTGCCCCTGCATACCTGTGGTGTTTGCCTATGTTCATCCTTTCTAATTTGACCTAATTTCCACTTTTTATATGACTCCTTTTTGGACTTTTAGATCATGTAACATCTCCTGGTTAAGCCAAGGTGGTCTCCTGCCATAATTTCAACCTTTTCTACACAGTGGAATAGTTTGATTTTGGGACCTTAATAATGTCCTTTTGAAAAACTGCCATCTCTCTTCAGTTGTTTTTCCTTTTAGTCTTGCTTCTCATGGGACCCTGCACGCGCAGCTGGTGGAGCTGTGGAGAAAGAAGAGAAGTGGTCAGTTCTCCCTGGGGACGCAGTGGGTGAAGCCCAACCCCCCTCTGTGAGGTTAGGATGACCATGCCCTGCACCGTCAGAGCTGCTGTGCTTGCACAGAGGCCATGGTCAGAATGTCCAGCTATCCCCGGGACTGGGAGCTGCCCCAAGACCACACCCATGTCCCTGTGCTGTGTATAGTGCAGCCGAGGTGGGAGGGAAATGTCCCCTGCCTCTGTGTAGAGGGGGCTTGTGAAGGGAGGGCATCCTGCTGTGTCCCGCCCCAGGGTCAGGACATGTCAGGTCTCTTCACACACTTGTGTGGCTATCAGGCCATGGCCCCTGTGTGGTACGCAGCTGGATCCACCTGCCCAGTGGTGGCACAGCATGTGCTCACACGTGCACAGGTTGCTATGTGATCTGTATTAAGCAAGGCCCACGCACGCGGTTCCTGATCTCCCTCCCCGCCCGCCCCCCCCACCCCTCCCCGGGAAGGGGACGGTGATGGTACTCACCTGGTGTGGCCTCCCCGGTGACTCCGCTGCCGGGACAGTTCAGGAGTCCTGTCGGTGTGGCAACCTCCGTGGTGGCTCTTGTGGCTCCTCCTCCACACCCTGGTCAGGGCCTTCTGCTCCCGGTTCGCTGCCCCCCGGGGTGGCACGGACCGTCCCACCTCCCATGATGTGGTCCAGCGCATCAAAATAAGGGGAGGTGTCTGCCCCTATTCAGGAGCTGCCCTGAGTGGCCCTGGCATACGCCTGCCACAGCTCCTTAATCTTTATGTGCACCTGCTCTTGGGTGCACATGTGGCCTTTGGTGGCCATGGTGGCAGCTATGCGGCCATACACGGCAGCGTTCCTCCATCTAGTGCAGAGATCATGGACATTGGAGGCCTCCCCCCAAACCTCAATGAGGTCCATGATCTCTGCACTAGTCCAGGAGGTTGCCTGCCGTCTCCGGCCCCTGGCTGGCTCCTGGGAGCTGGGGGACTGGGCGGGGGATCGCTGGCTGGCTCTGGCTGCCCGGCTCATTGTGCAGCTACTGGGTTGGGGCAGCGACTGCTGGCAGGTCTACCCCTTTAATGTCTCCGGGGCTGGAGGAGAGAAGAGGAGTTTTCATGGTTTGGCCCAGTGTGGCCACCAGGATTAACTGAGAAGGGCTGGAGGCCCCCTATTTCGAAATAAGCGTCTACACAGCGCTTATTTCGAATTAGCTATTTCAAATTTGGCATTATTCTTCAGAGAATGAGGTTTAATTAATTCGAATAAAGCGCTCCGCTATTTTGATTTTATTTCAAAATAGCGGTTTGCCTGTATAGACGCTATTAAAGTTAATTCGAAATAACGGCTGTTATTTTGAATTAACTTTGATGTGTAGACATACCATGAGTTTACTAAAAGTATGCCTTTCTGAAATCAATTGTCTCTATTTTGCTGTTCTCCTTTCTACTGTTTCTTAAAATCATGAATCTATGATCACTTTCACCCAAGCTGCCTTCCACTTTCAAAATTGTCAACCAGTTCCTTTCTATTTGTTAAAATCATAAGAACATAAGAACGGCCGTACTGGGTCAGACCAAAGGTCCATCTAGCCCAGTATCCTGTCTGCCGACAGTGGCCAGCACCAGGTACCCCAGAGGGGGTGGACCGAAGACAAAGATCAAGTGATTTGTCTCCTGCCATCCCTCTCCAGCCTCTGACAAACAGAGGCCAAGGACACCATTGTATCCCCTGGCTAATAGCCTTTTATGGACCTAACCTCCATGAAATTATCTAGCTTCTCTTTAAACTCTATTATAGTCCTAGCCTTCACAGCCTCTTCTGGCAAGGAGTTCCACAGGCTGACTACACGCTGTGTGAAGAAGACTTTCTTTATTAGTTTAAAACCTGCTACCCATTAATTTTATTTGGTGTCCTCTAGTTCTTCTATTTAGGGA
>CM057846.1:142296735-142312434 GCA_030068395.1 Apalone spinifera
TGCTTCACAATTTTATTCTTTACTATTGTTTCGACTAATTTGCCTGGTATTGAATCAAATATAGACCAGCTTCCCCCCGTAGCTTTTTCAACCTTCTGAAATAAAAAAAATTGCCTTCAGTGCAGTCCAAGAATTTATTGGATAATCTGTGCCCTGTTGTGTTTGTTTTCCAATATATGTCTGGAGAGTTGAAGTCCCCCATCACCACCAGATCCTGTGCTTTGGATGATTTTGTTAGTTGCTTAAAAAAGCCTCATCCACCTCTTCTGCCTGGGTAGGTGGTCCCTAATAGACTGCTAGCATGACATCACCCTTGTTTTTTACCCCTTTTAACCTAACCAAGAAACTCTTTAACAAGTCTGTCTCCTATGTCCATCTCCACCTCATTCCAAGTGTATTCATTTTTAATATATAAGGCAATACCTACCTCCTCTTTTTTCCTTCCTATTCTTCCTGAGCAAGCTGTACCCTTCTATACCAATATTCCAGTTGTGTGTATTATTCCACCACGTCTCTGTGATACCAACTGTGTCATAGTTGTGTTTATTTATTAGCACTTCACATTCTTTCTGCTTATTCCCCATACTTCTTGCATTTGTATACAGGCATCTAAGATACTGATTTGATTTTGCCTCCTTTATCTCTGCTATTATAACCCATTCTCTCTTCCCATTTCTGACCCATCTCCCAGATCTACATGTTTTTCACTAACCTATGGGCTTTGGTCACCTGCACCATCAAATCTAGTTGAAAGCCCTCCTCACTAGGTTAGTCAATCTGTGTCTAAATACTCTCTTCCTCTTCCTTTAAAAGGTAAACCCCATCCCTGCTTAGTAGTCCTTCTTCTTGTAACAGCATTCCGTGGTGAAGGAAGCGAAAGCCCACCTGACAACACGGTATTTACAGCCAGGCATTCACCTCCAGAATGCACCTGTCTCTGCCTTTGTACCTGTCTCCCTTACTTTGACAGGAAGGACTGAAGAGAACACCACCTGTGCTCCAAACTCCTTGACCCATACTCCCAGAACCCTGTAGTCAATCTTGATCTGCTCAAGGTTATGCCTCCCAGTATCATTTGTGCCAACATGGATGAATAGCATTGGGTAGTAGTCTGAGGGCTGGATAATTCTCAACAATGCCTTTGTAACATCTCAGATATGGGCCCCTGGCAGGCAGCGTGCCTCCCAAGATGGCATGTCAGGGTAACAGATGGGTGCTTCTGTTCCCCTCAGAAGAGAGTCTCCAACCACCACTACTCTATGTTTCCTCCTTACAGTGGTGGTTGGAGATTCTCTTCTCTTCTCTTCTCTTCTCTTCTCTTCTGTTTTAGGGGATTATTTTTTGTCTCCCATATCCAGAACAGCATAACGGTTTTCCAGAACCATGGTGGAAAGTTTGGGAGCAGGGTGGAGCACTGCCTGCTGCCAGAAGTTATCTTGTGCCCCCTGAACCCGCCCGAGCCATCTCCTCCTCCACCAGTGGTTTGTCAGCAGTCTTTTGTAACAGGAAAGCTTCCTCAGCTGCAGATGTGTCCACATCGAGGAATTCCTCATGGACTGGGATGCTCCTCAACCTAGCTATCTCCTTCTGTAGCTCTCCCATCTGTTTCCTGAGAGATTCTACCAGCAGGCACCTTTCACACTGCATGGTTTCCCTAGCCTGGATTTCACTCAGTTGGAATTGCAAGCCACAGTCCCTGCAAAATCACACCAAGATCTGGATAGATGAATCCATGCTCAGGTGGTCTATCTGGCTACAGGTGCAGATGGAAGAGACAGAAGCAGTGCTGGCAGATGTGTTGTGGGTCTTCCTAAATATATTGGGACTCCCTCTTTCAAATTCCCCTGTCTGCAGCCACTGTCCGCTCTGCCTCTGGCTTTTAAAGCCTACTCACTTATGTCCGGCCTACCCCATCGTTAGCTACACAGGGGAAGGTTGATCCCAAGGCTGACTGAGACTGATCAAAGCAATCAAGGGAACAAAGGATCAAACACTTTCAGACACACAATCCCAACTGCCACAGTAGCTGAAATCAGAAGAAAAAAAACACTAACAAACAATCAAGCATACTCACTCACTCACTCTTGGTGGCCTATTCAGTGGCAGGATCTTTTGTGCTCCCTCTCAAACTCCCTTGTCTGCAGCCCCGTCAGCTTATTTGTCCAAATGGGCAAATGTGAACTGTAGCAAGTAATAAGCCAGTGTAAAACTATTGCTTAAGGGATGATGAAGCGAAAGTGTCAGCAGTATGACACTTGATAGCAGAGTGATGGTGTTCGTAATTAGTTTTAACAATGACAGAGGAATCATCGTGGTACAATTCAGGCATGACATGTCCAGCAATGCTAGGCTTAGTCACCTATTCATCACATACAGCAACTTCAGCAAAGATTGATGTATCAGCCAATAGAAAATACTGTTTCAGTGTTCTGCTCAGAAACAATATAATCAGTTCACAGTGCATTTAAAATATGCCACTGAATAACTTCTGGGTATTGGATGTTTTTTTCAGTTAACCACTAGTGAGCAGTAGTTACCATATTATTGAGTACTAATTTTTCATTTAGATTTATGCAGGCCATTTCTTTTTGGGTGTGCAAGTGCTGAGTGTGCCAGTGCCGGGTGCGCCAGTGCCCAAGTGCTGGATTTTCTGTTTGTCTATTTATATATCTAAGGAAATATATATGCACTGAACCAGTAGGTCGAAATAAGATATGCAATTGTGTTATGCAAATTGCATATCTTATTTCGATCTAATTTTGAAATAGCTTATTTAGAAATTTGGCACTGTCTACACAGTGCCAAATTTCAAAATAAACCACTATTTTGAAACATCCCTTAACCCTCGTGAAACGAAGATCACAAGGATGTTGGAATAGCGTGCCCATTATTTTGAAATCTATTTTGAAATCTTGGGCTGGTTCAAAAGAAACGGAATAACTATTTCAGGTATCCCAAAATAGCACCACAGTCTAGACATACCCCAAGAAAACATATTTATTTATTGAACATTTTCTATTTTTTTCATTAATCTAAGGTCCAGGACTATCAATCAATCAATCAATCAACCAACCAACCAACCAACCAACCAACCAACCAACCAATCTCTGTCTTTTCTCCCCCATTACCGTGGTACTCATACACCTTATAAGTATTTAATTAATAGAAAAAATGTAAGGAGCAGTCATTCCTAGACCAATGACAGATTGCAGGATAGACAGATTAGAGTGATAGTCATTATCTCTGATAAACCCAGGTATCTTTCTAATCTAAGAGACATTTTAGTGTTCCCCTGTCTACTCCCAGTGTATCGGACCTCTGGCAAGGAGAATGGACACAGAGACAATTTTGATCTCACCTCTTATCCATAGCAGGATCTTTATACCAGTACTTTCAGTGCTTCTTCTTTTCCTGGCAGTTGATACAGCCAATCATCAAATATGCCTATCCCATGTCAGAGATGGGCAAACACATGAAGATGATTCAAATCAGACTGAACCTTGAGGACCCTGATAGGCAACTACTCAGCTAGCTTCTGGGGTGAAATCACTAGCTTCACTAGTGAAATCCCAGCAGGGACTTTCCTTTATCCTTTTGAGCATCTCTATGAAACGGTTTGTGTAAATTATATGGATGTGAGGAGGACAGCACAAGTACAAGTGACAGCAATATGAAGAGGAAACTCAGCTCTACATTTAATTAACAAACACTAACTACACCATCACACAGCTATTGTAGAGTCCAGGAGCCACCAGCTTCTGCATGGAATATAGTTGGATAACAGTGAGCCTTGCCAAAACACGGGTTACACAGTGGGTTGAAGGATAAGAGGTGGTGAGATCAGCATTGTTTCCATCTTGTGTCCTGCTCCAAAATTAATTGAGACAAATCCTGAACTTAAAACAATTTTAAAAAATTGCTATGTATGTACTTGTTCATGAAGGGTGTCTGCCAACCATGATTTGGTATCTTTCTGAACTTCTTCCACTTTCTAGATATCCAAATTATGGATCCTAAAAATATCTCCTTCAGACCACATTTGGACACAAGACTACATGCTATCCTATCTGTTTCTGATTTGGCCTACATTATCCATACATTCTTTACATATAGACTGTTCAGAATTCTTACTCCATTTTATAGAGTAAGAAACTGAGTCTTCAGTAAGTTAAGTGTCTTCTTCAAGGTTATGCAACGAGTCTTTGGCAATTCTTTAACTTTGGGTTTTTTTTTTCATTCCAAAATGAAATTTCCTACTAAACAAAATGAAAAACAGAATTTGGGGTTGATCAAAACATTGTGCTAAGATAA
Source organism: Apalone spinifera (assembly GCA_030068395.1). Taxonomy (NCBI): domain Eukaryota; kingdom Metazoa; phylum Chordata; order Testudines; family Trionychidae; genus Apalone; species Apalone spinifera. The sequence continues at coordinate 142,301,047 of CM057846.1, forward strand.
AATTAAAATGTTTCATTCTAATTTTGACTTTCTGATATCATATTGAAATTGAAAAGAAATGTCAAATCAAAGTAGAAAATTCAAACTTCCATTTCAATAGCTGTTCCTATATTTTTTTAAACAAAATATCATGACAACTGTCATGTAATTTCCAAAAGTTTTGATTTCAACAAAATATAATTTTTCAACAGAAATCATTCAAAGGGTTAATTTCCAGCCAGCCTTACAGAATTCATAAAGGTTTCTAATATTTTAGACAATGCATGATCAACCTTTAAAGTCATTACCACTAGATACTATTGAAGCAAAGAACTCAGGAGCCAAAAAAAGAATTCAATAATTGTATTAACAATAAAAAAAATTGAAGTTGGCTATTGACAGAAACAGAGTATTTGCCCAAATGGACCATAAATCTGAGCAGGTAAGCATTTCCTATGTGGTTGGAAATTCACTCCCAGGACTGAGACATTAGATATCCTGTCTCATTATTCATGATCCAAAAGAGAGAAAAAAATTTTTTTAATTTGGCAAAAAGTACAGAATGTTTCTCAGAAAGGATCTGAAGAAACTAACTGAACCACTATATAAAAATGTGGTCCTCTCAAAATTCATTTATGGCACCCCAGTCTTCTTCCTACACATCTTTTCTCTCTAAATCAGTGTCACGAATACTATTATAACACTTAATGTGATCACACAAAAATTATAAAAAACAAATGACATGCATGACAGTGTATATCACTCTTGTGCAGCAGTTTTAACATCTGGTTTATGACTGATTCAGTTCCTAGAGGAACAGAAACTCGACAACCAAGAAACCAGAAAATTATTTTCCTTTATGCCTTTTTCATTCAATTAACATAACACACTTTTGCCTGTTGTGTATCCATAATACCCAACAAAGTGTTTCAACAGCTACACTAGAGTAAACTAACCACAACAAACTGATTTAAGTTCAAGGTTATTAGATTCACATCAATAGAGTATTAAGCAGGTTTTGGAGCTTGCTGAAAACTTGAGGGGAAAATATATATATTTTTTGCTGTAGTACAAATTTTTGTTATTGATCTATCAAAGAAGTGCATGAGATACATTTATTTTATGAACATTATGCATTGGTCAATATTAGTCTGGTCCTTTTCCAAAATGTTTGAAGTTGGAATCTATAGCTTTGAAAAATAAATCAAATATTTATTTGGAGTCTCCTGCTGTTGTCAATATGTGAAATGCCACTGGAGCAATAATATGGGCATGTTTTTCAGTTTCCTTTGGTTGTGAGGAAATAATAGAGGGGCCAATCTACCTATTTAGAGACATAGAAGAATCAGAGGACTGAAAGGGATACCGAAAGGTCATCTAGATCATACCCCGGCATTCATGACAGAACTGTATATTATCTAGACGATCCCTGACTTGTGTTTGGAAATTTTAAAGAGCAGGTTCGACCATGATAGATATTCCACAACATCCTTAGGCAATTTATTCCAGTTCTTAACCACCCTGATAGTTAGGATGTTTTTCATAATAATGTCTAACCTAAACTACTGTTGTGGCAAATGTAAGCCCTTGTTTCTTGTCCTATACTCAGAGGTTAAGGAGAACAATTTTTTCTCCCTTCTCCTTGTAACAAACTTTATTTACTTGAAAAATGTTTTCATGTCCCCACTCAATTTTTTTTTCAAATTAAACAAACTCATTACTTTCACTCTTTCCTCATAAGTCATGTTTTCTAGACTTTTACTCCTTTTCATTGTTTGTCTCTAGACTTTTTCAAATTTGTCCACATCTTTCCTCATATGTAGTTAACTGAACTAGATACAATACTCCAATAGAGGCCTAATCAGTGTAGAGTAGTGGAAGACTTACTTCTCATGTCTTGCTCACCTACCTCCCAGAATGATGTTTGCTTTTTTTGTAACAATTTTACACTCTTGACCAGTGTTCCCTTTCAGCTGGCAGTAGCACAGATTCACAGGTGATTAATCAGCCCCACCCAGGCAGTCAGCTACATGCAGGGAACCCTGAGCTTCAGATTGGGTAGGGTTGATTAATCACATCTGAAGCTGTGTTACCGGGAAGCTTAGAGGGAACACTGCTCTTGACCCAAATTTAACCTGTGATCCACTATGAACTCCATATCCCTTTCTGCAGCTTCTCCTAGATAGGAAGAAATGGTTGCACACCTACAGAATGAGAAATGACTAAGTGAATACTTTGCATTTATCCCTATTATATTTCATCCTTTTCCCATCAGACCATTTCTCAGGTTTGTCCAAATCATTTGGAATGTTATACCTATCCTCCAAAGAAGGTATAACCAGCTTCATACTGTTTGCTAGCTTTATGAGTGTACTCTTTATGACATTATCTGAATCATTGATGAAAATGTGGAACAAAACCAGAACACTCCAATTACCATTAGACTGACAGAGGACTGATAGTTAAATTTTCAGCAATTTTTGAGTTTTCAAATGTTGGGGTATTTCCCTCCTGGTTTGGAACAAAAAAGAAGTTGTGAATGTTTTGAGCAAAAAATAAATTTTGCAAAAATGTCCTTTTGGGAAGGTATTAGATATATTTTATAATCAGGGAAACTGAGTCACAGAATGACAGTGGCTATGTTTAAACTACAGGCTTCTTTCAGAAGAAGCTTTTCTGGAAGAGATCTCATGGAAAGACTTCTTTCGAAAGAGAGCATCTTCACAGCAAAAGCACATCGAAAAAGCAATCTGCTTTTTGAAAGATAGCATCCACATTGATTGGAAGCTATCTTGCATTTAAATTGTTATTACTATGGATGGGGTGGCCACTAGGGTACCTGGGCTTTTTCCAGGAGGCCTTTTCTTTAAAAAAAAACCCCTCTTCACCGTCCACGCACACCTTTTTCCAAAAGAACTCTTTCTGAAAAAGGCTTCTTCCTTGTAGAAAGACGTTTACCACTGTCGGAAAAATCCCTTCATTCTTTCAACTTTCTGTCAAAAGAACACAATTGCAGTGTGGACATAAGTGTGGTTTTTCTGGAAAAACTCTGCAGTGTAGACATACATGAGTGATTTATCCAAGATCACACTCTGTGATGGAGCAGGAAATTGTAGCCTTGGCATTCTAGAGCCCAAGCTAGTATCTGAACCATTGGATCACCCTTTCTCTTTTTTTCTTAGAGACATGGACTCCACCACATTCCATACGCATATCTATAGGCATCAATGTTGACTTCAGAAGAGGTACTCCTACTTGATCCTGGATACAAGAACAGCAGCTGGCAGTGAAATGAAGTGTCCTATTCACAAACAACAGAGCATCAGAGAGAGACACATGAAAAAGAGAAAGAAAAAGATACAGATACCTTTTTCCTCACTGAAGTCATCCTTATTCACACATGCTGTTTAGTATGAAAGGGGAAGCATTCAGCAAGTACTAGATGAGTGTGATATATTGTATTCTGTATTAATATCCTGGCAGAGTTTCACTAGACGTTCTGTGGCTCTAAAATATTTTTTGAGCTGCTGTTCTGGAAATGGGAATTTTCTACTTGGTGTCAGCACCTTATGTCTCCTGATTTCATAGATTTAGGGGGCAACATTATCATAACTGAAGAGGGATTAGACTTGGAAGATGTTCCTTGCCTCTCCAGATACCACCAGCATAAAGGTTATTTAACCGGAAAGAGACTGTATTAATTTTTCCACCATCTCCTCTGTCATTTGCTGTAATCTTATTTTTGATAAAATATTCTCTTTTGCATTATTGGTGTTCAGTTCATGTACACTAACACTAAATTCTATGTTTATATCTATATATTGAGTCCATAGCTTCCTCCTGCACTCCTTTTCTCTTTACTTTCTAGGTCTTGGAGCATTTCTAGTTTTTATGTCTACATGCAATATGAATTTTTCAATTTCTCTTTATGAAAATGTCTTACCAGCAGCCTGAGCTCTGAGCAGTGCAAATGCCTGACCCATGTCCATTTATAGTATCATATATCTCAAAGCTCTCTTTCACTGTAATTTTTAGCATTTATGTTGGCAATTCTGCATGACCAGACTTAGAGTTCAGGTTTTTTTCCCCTAACTACAGAGGCAAATAAGAAATAAGCAGAGAGAACTCAGTTTTGTGCTCTTTTCATCTTTGGTTCCGGTATGAAGTACACTAGTCTATCTGACATATCTGTACTAAGTGTAGTACATAAAATAGACTCTGGCACTAACAGTGAAAGGGATGTATTTTTCTCTAACCAATAACTTTGCCTTCTAGTCATTCTAGAATCAACTTTGTAGAACTGCAGAATCGAACTGCAGGGCTTTCTCCTCTACACTCAAGTAGTAATTAATGTGCAATCACTATTTATTTATTGTTATAATTTACCACGTTTTATCTTGCCCTAGAGCCCAAAATGGAGGATTATGATCAACACAAGCTTTGGAGATGGAAGGAATATCTTTTATCTTGCAGATTTACTCATTCAATTATTGGCATGTCAATACCATTTTACAGAAAGCTGATTTATTTCTGCTCAACTTGTATATAGTCACACTGTGTGGTATTTCATGGCTTCTTACTGGTGTCTTGAAAGCTGTTTGCCTTGTTAATCTTTTTATCACACCCATACTTCTATTTATAATTACTGCACTTTGTTATGTCTAATGATCCCTATATATTACATAGTATCACCTGTCTAGCTGGTAGCCTTCATCAGACTTTGGGGTTTTATTGAAAAGTACCCAACTTTTCCATCTCAGGCTCCTTTAATTTAATTTGAATTTGTCGGCAAGACAGAATTGAACCTACTGGAATTGAATTCAGTATTTCATAACCCTTGCTTTAAATAGCTTTCCACAACTTTTAAAAGTTTCTCCTCATTTATTAAAAAAGCCCCTCATCCTGAGTCATTTCAAATAGCTTTCTGTGAATGCCACATTCTGCCATCCTTACTCTGAGTAGCAATTTATTCATTGAGTAGACCTATTGATTTGTCTCTAATTCTCACTGAAATCAATGGGATTATTTGAGGAGTAAAACACTACTGCTTATTGAGGCTTGGGTAGCAGAATATGACCCATGTCATTTTAGCCTGACACATTCTCTCACAAATTATTCCTCTGCCTAATGTCTAAAACACCCTATATATATTGTATATAGGTTAAATACTGAATGGACATCATAACATCTCTTATTTGATATTTGCAACTGTTGTTGCAGTCTGGGTAAACTGCACATGTACGACCCCACTGTGGTCCAAGCAAGGGCACTCACTTTTAGGCTTCTGCCTGTCACCTTTTTTGGAGGGAGACTCAGACCTCTCTCTTCCTAATCAGGGTTTTTACAGGCTACATACTTCCCTCCCTTAGGCTATGTTTACACTACAGAGGCAAATGAAGCACACCAAAGTTGCTAATGAAGCGTGGGATTTAAATATCCCATGCTTCATTAGCATAATCGTGGCCGGTCGCCATTTTAAAAAGCCGGTAGCCCGAATTAACTTGTTGCATGTAGACGCGGTAGTCCGATCAAAAACCCTTCCCTTGAATTAACTGTTACTCCTCATTGCACGAGGAGTAACAGTTAATTCGAGGGAAGGGTTTTGGATCAGACTACTGCGTCTACATGCAACGAGTTAATTCGGGCTACCGGCTTTTTAAAATGGTGACCGGCTGCAAATATGCTAATCAATCACGGGATATTTAAATCCCGCACTTCATTAGCAACTTTGGTGTGCTTCATTTGCCTCCCTAGTTCAAACTACGGGGCAAGTGTAGACATACCCAAAGAGCTCTTTCGGAAAAAGGCATGTGTGGACTGGGAAGAGGGAGTTCTTTCAAAAGAAAATGAAAGAGGAAAAAGCACAGGTGCCCTGGTGGCCATTCTGTCCATAGTAATTACAGCTTAAATACGAGATAGCTTCTATTCAGTGTGGACGCTATCCTTCAAAAAAGCAGATCACTTTTTCAATGACTTTGGTAGCATGGATGCTCTCTTTCGGAAGAAATTTTTCTGGAAGATCTCTTCCAGAAAAGCTTCTTCTGAAAGAAGCTTGCAGTCTAGATGTAGTCTTCCACTGTTCTATTCCCCACTAACCAAGATTGCCTAGTCAGGCTTACTTCTGAACTTTGCTTTTACCCCAGAGTCTATAAACTGTTTAATTGCGATTTATGGCATAGCCCTTCATGAATAAACACATGTATTCTTAGGGTGAAAAGTTACAGAAAAAAAAACATTAAAATAATGGAAAAACCTACACACATGATAGTTAGCTTACCTGAGATCATCACGGTTCCAACAAGGGCAATCAATCCTTCAAGCCCCACACATGGGGTTTTTTTTTTCAGGGTTACGAATTCTAAGCTCAGAATAAGAACAGCCATGAATAGTTCAGCCTTTCCTTTCTACAGTTTGGGCCTTTGATCTTGTCCTGATGTAACAGTTATCAGCAGACTAAGGTCCTTTCTTCAAGGCATAACTTCAAAAGGCTGGGCTTCTGCATAATCAGAGGGGGATACATTTGCATTCATCTTCCCTCACAGATTATCACTTAACTTTGTTTAACCCGCTGTTCAGTATAGACTTTTGGTGCTCACAGTAATTTGCAAGGTTTGCAGTGGCCTTGTTTCCTGCCTAGTGAAGTTGCATGCAATCCCACAGTAAGACAAATATACCTAAAGTTAAATCAGTAAAATTTTTCAGGTATATTGCTGGAAATTACGCTATTTGTCACAAGTATTTTTTTTAAAAAGAGACATAGTACTTGAGCAGCAGTATAAACATAAACTGTAGGATCTCTGCTTTACATGTTCAACTTTCATCTGCACAGTTATATTAATATAAATGGCTAAGCATGTAGAAGACATGGGTACCTAGGTTCATCATTTTCTAACTTCAACTTCTAAATTCATGTGGCTAAATTCCTGCCACGGCACCAAAATAGTAGTGGCCTGAATTGTAAAGCATGTGCAGCTTCCCTTGAAATCAATGGCATTCAAAGCGTGCTAAGTTTTTTTGTTTGAAGAAAAACAAATGTTTTTGAACTATTCACCTACAAAAATGTATCTGAGGAATCTTCAGTTAATGACTAAAATGTGCCACTTCTTGGTTTTTGGAAAGCTGTTTAGATTAATGGGTTTTCTTCCCTAGCTTCTTTTAAGCTTTCCCAAATATTTGTTTTTCTGTAAACAACAGTCAAACATTAAAAGGTATGTCCTAGAGCTGTCTACTATGAATGTGTCATCTCAGCTTTAATTGGAGCATTACTACTACTAAACCGTAACACAAGCTTATTTTTCTCAAAAGCAAAACAGTTCTTATGCAGAAGTTTCATTGGCAAGACCACGTAAGCCACTAAAGGCATGATGATGATATAGGATTACGTTTCAAATGCTGAATTAGTCATTTTGTGTGAAAAGCAGCTATAATGATCTACAGTTTCCACAGGATAATTGTTTGATCGATACATTCATACCAAGAATAATGTAAAATCTCTTCAGTGTCACCCATAGGAGCCTACTGAGATTGAAAATATTGATTGGTATAGAAGCCTTTATGCTGAGATACAGGCTATGAATCTAACAAGAATGGAATTCCATCCCACTATGTGCCTTTTGTAGAAAAATATTTGGACACTTTCCCATAGCATGCACAATCTCCACTGTTGAAGTCATTGTGAAAAAGGAAGATATGATTACTGAACCTTTGGTTTAGATTAGGCAGCTACATTCCTTTTGTCTGTGTTTGTGGCGGTGAAGGGATGGGAGGAGAGATTGGGGAATTAGCTATGCAAATTCTGCTCAATTTTAGACAAAATCAGAAATAGTATTTTTTAAATAGGTTAGTATCATTCATTTCCTGTACAATATACCTACAGAAAAGGAAGATTAGCACTTCAAGACACCCAATATTCTTTCAGGAATTAAATTTCAACATGAAAGGTTAGCACTAAACAGAGGTAAGGAAATAACAGCTGATAAAACCACATTCTAAGATATATTTTTATCAATGCATATATAATTTTTCATGCTCAACTTTTATTTAAAGGAGTAATTGGTAAAAGATAACAAGAGTAGGTGCTGAAAAAATGTCTTTTGTTATTTGAAATGTTTTATCTGATAGGTATTTGCTTCCTGGCTTTTTTATAATAAAATTATCTCCTTCTTTGGAAAATATCCTATTTGTTTTGTGAAATAAGCAACCAGACATGAAATGAGAATTATAGGCAGATAACAATAGGAGATATTTTAGGTTATTTCTGTTTTTTCTTATTCTTAGTCATATACACTGTCCTGGAAAAGTTTACCATTTTCTCTATATTTTAACATTCCCTCTTCTTCTAAGCTCTTTCCTCTTTCGTTGCTTATTTCTGTAGTTTTATCTCCCAAGAATCTCTCACTTTCTATGCCATTTCAGGGAACAGATTAATATAACATAGTTAATTGTAACTGATCATTTTTTTGATAAAAGATCTGAATTTTGATATAAAAGATGCAGCTATCTCTAATTTAATTACTCAGCTGAAAAATAATTTTATTAACATTTTGTTGCATAGATCTCTTAATTGTTTAGAGAAGTAACATATACCACACCATGTACAAAATATAATGCCCAAATCAGAAGTTGGATTCAAATGGAAGGAAAGTTTGTTTTGAGGGTGTAAGTGAGAGTTAAGTGATACATAGATCTTGAGATGCCTTTTAGTGCAGGGAGTGAATTCAAATATAGTGAAGTAGAGTTTTATTGTTAATGTCAGTAAAAACAGGATCAGGTGCAGCAAGTGATATTATTTCCTGACATACTCTGCTTGGACAATGGCTAGGGACCACATTCTTTAATCAATCAAAACCCCACAACTGTAATTACCTACAAACAAATACAACTCTGATGCTGACATACTTAGGCAAGAGCAAAAGTGTGTGTGCGTGAGAGAGAGAGAGACTTGTGCATTAGGAGAGACCTACTCTTTTTTTTTTTTAAAGAAGAACTGAAGTCAGAAAGTTTAGTTAGAAAGACTATGACAGAGTTCTGACTGCATTCCCTGCTGAGCAATTCAACAGCAAACTCATCTATGCCAGAGAATTATTATAGGTGTTCTTGTAGTGCTTTTTACAGAGATAATTTAATCCTTAGAAATTTAGTTTTCCTTTGAGCTACTTTTCAGATCAGACTTTGTTTCATTTATCAGACTTATTCTGCAAATGAAAGTAGTAAAAATAGTTCTTAAGATTGAATCCTGGTTTATAATGAACCGAGCCAATAATATGGCTTCACCACACTGTTGGTAATCACTTTCTCCCAACATCAACCTACATTTTTACATACAATTTGTGTATTCTAGGTGGTATTTTTTTTTTTTACAATCTAACCTGATATTTCTTGAGAAGTTTGCAGCGTCAACGTGCATTCAGTTAGGTGTTTCCGCATCAACCGCAATCCGCAGAAAAATATCACTACTTCAAGTGATCTTCTTCTCTTTATCCCATCAACTAGGATCAGGACAGTGTGCATGCATCTGCTACCTTCTTCTATATGAGATGGCACTAATGTCCACCTGCTTATTAGCTTCTTTGATGCAATCCATCTAGCACTCCCTTGGCTTTTGTCAGGGTCTTTTACCATGTCCTCAATCTTAGCCATGAGTGGATTGTAATATCATGCTACTGTCTCATTAAGTATCACTTTAAAGTCCATAACAGTGCACCACTGAAATTTTCTCATCAGTAGCATATCAGTCTGGCTTCTGTTATCCCCACAGATGTATGTGACTAACTGACTCACCATCTTTTGGAACCATGTACTTACTTTCATTCATTGATTGACCATTGATACACCTGTCTTGTAATGCTTTTCCTTCCTCATTCAATGGTGGCTATGTTGAATCTTTTTCAGCACATTTCATGTCCCTTCAGTTTTTGCCTGTCTGGGTATTCATATCTCCCAGCACCAACAGCAGTTCCTCTGGCCCTGCTGTGAACACTAATACCTGCAAGTCTAGACAGAAACGCTCCTTCTCTTCTGTGTCATATTATTGTTGAGATGCACATACTGATACACAAACAGAGCTCACTCTTTAACTTAGACTCCTGGAATTATCAACCAGTCATGTATTGTAATAAACTTAAATCACCGTCTTCTTTCACTCTCCTCTCACTGCCATGCTCCATTACCCCCTCTTTTGTCACCCGTATAGACGAGTTTGCAAACTAAGCATAACTCCTTCACTGAGGTCCTCCTCCATAACATTTTCTGTAGGCAGAGAAAATTGATACTGCTCCTTACTGTCATATTGGATACTTCTGCGTCTCTGCCAGTCACTACAACAGGCAGTGTTGCTAATATTATAAAATGTGGTTTCTTTGATTGTGTTGATTGATGCTTTTCATATGACTCTTTGCTCTCACTGTTTCTTCCCCTGTTCTTTGAAGGGGAAGCTCAGATACTAGCTGCCAGAAATCTCATTGACTTGGGGCTTCTGGGATTGAGGTGGGTGAACTTCTGAAATACACTTGGGATATCTTCTCACCATTAGTATGGAGACGCATACAGGCCAATCTCTTCCTATAACTGATGTGTACTATTGCTCCTTGAAAACTCGCCCTCAAAAGAAATTGATTTCACTGACATTTTTTGATGCAAGGTGACTACAGTGCACTGATTAGTACCCTGACTACAGTGAGAGAGACTTTCCCTAGCTGTACTAACTAGATACCTGCTCTTTTCCCACCTTGTTGCTAGCACCAACAGGTTGTACTGTTGTCACTGCTGCCTTCTTTTGATGCATAGATGGGTAGTTCAAGTCAGAGTTTTCCTTCTCCTAGTTATGCAGCTTCCTCTGTCTCAAGAGCCCTGTCTGCCCCCGAGCTCTCTGTTTATTTTTAAAAGATGCAAGATACCTGCCTTTCACACACCAAAAATTTGCTGAGAACAGCTTAGTCTTCTCAGTTGTATGTAGGCAAGTGCTGAGGAGTTTGGCTGTTGGAGGTTATCAAAGATGTCAGCCATTGAAAGATATTTTATAGGTGTGGGATTTCATCCCCAAATGCCAGCCCATCTACAATAGCCCCAGTAAGTGATCATCCTCCCTTAATCCATCACTAAACTGAAATTTGTCAAATTCCTAGCCATTTCAAAGTGTTATACTAGTTTATGCTAGTTGCCCGAAAGCACATCCTTCTGTACCCACCCATTACAGTGACGTCAACACTAAAATTAGAAGCAGTAGCAGTTTAGTTGCAGTTCTGTTCTCTGCAGTGTGGTGGCATTTAAAGTAAGAGTTGTTCACTTGAGACATAAGTTGTACCACTGCTTCTATTCTTGTTAATGTCAAACCACTTACTTGGCAGACCCAACACACAGGCTGTGTCTAGACTGGCCACTTTTTGCGGAAAATCATCTGCTTTTCCGCAA
>CM057846.1:142312534-142342688 GCA_030068395.1 Apalone spinifera
CGTTAAAAGTATTTCCGCAAAATCATGCCAGTCTAGACGTAGCCACAGTGTATAGGGTAGTCATCAGAAAAACATTAACTATAATATCATAGAACTAGATTATGACTGGGTGTAAGTGGCTGCACTGGGAAGTATGCACCTCAAACTTCTAGGTGAGTTCTTTCCAGGGATTCGAGACAGGGATGTTAAATATTGGTTAACTGAATAGTTCAGTAACCTCACGAATTCTTATCAATTAGTCGACTACTCTATATTTTTCTATAGTACCTGAGGGTAGGGCCAGCAATATCAGAGGCAGCAGTGTGGGGTGCCAGGCAGGAGCTGGTCTGTGAAGGGAGGCAGTTTAAGAACCAGCTTCTCTCATGGACTGGCTGCCTGTTGCCCCATGCTGCTGCCCCTGAAACAGAGTCAGCAACACGGGGTGGCAGCAGCAGGGGGGTATCTGTGCTCCCAGACCTGGCATGAGTCAGAACTGAGCCAGGCTGCCTGCCAGCCTTGCTCCTAATACGCTTTAAATGCAGTGTATATGTCCCGGACCCATCACAAGCCAGGACTGAGCCAGGATGCTGGCCAGCCTGCTAAAAAATTTACTTGGGGTGGGGGAGGGAAGAGAGAAATGCATGTAGTCTATAGCATTAACCTATGAGCTTTTGCTTATTGGTTAATCGACTACACTATTACATCCTTAGTCTGAGCATGCAAGATCTATGTACCTACTTATTCCTCCAATAATCCAGTGAATGGGGAATGACAGGAGACTTCTCTCCCTCTCCCATCATGTACACATGGTTTCTTGCAGGTGGTACTATTAAACTGATGCAGATGAGCAAATACTGACAATAAATTACTACCCTCATCTCTCAGTCAGGAGCAAGTCCCAAATCCACAATTCTTTTTCTGGGAAGCTCCTGGATTATCCTAGCAACGCACAACCCCTTACTATGGCATACGTTCCTTTCGCATAATCTACTTTATGAGATAATGTTTAAATAGTGAGAAGTGACCTTTATTTTCATTTAGAGGATTGATGTTTCTTAAATCAATATATTACAATATTGTTAACAAAAGGTTGTTACAAGGAGGAGAAAGAAAAATTGTTCTTCTTAACCTCTGACGATAGGACAAGAAGTAGTAGGCTTATCTTGCATCAGGGGAGGTGTAGAACATTAGGACACTAGAATTTTAGGGCAAACTTCCTGTTTGGGTGATTAAGCACTGGAACAAATTGCCTAGGGAGGTTGTGGAATCTCCATCACTGCAGATTCCACATCACTCCATCATTTTTTAAGAGCAGGTTAGATAAACCTCTGTCAGGAATGGTCTATATGGTACATGGTCCTGCCATGAGTGCAGACTACTGGACTTGATGACTTCTCAAGGTTCCTACCAGTTCAAGGATTCTATGATTTCAGTCCATATTTCTGATTACACAAGTATGAGATGAGGTATAAAGTTAGTCTATGTCATAGTATGTAAGATTTTACAAGGAGTCCTCAGGTTCCATGCCTATCACCTGGGTTACCTGACATTGATCATTAGGAGAAGCTACTGCAGTGGCAGAAATACCTATCCACTCCTTCCACTCCAGTTTACTGAAAGCTGGAAAGGAATATAGTGTGGTTTGTGTTACTTTGCTCTTGGTTGTCAATCTTCTTTTGATAGTAAAGCCAGGTCTCAGGAGAGGAATGTGGAGTGAACTATGGTTCAAGGGGTTATGTTCTGCGCTTACGCTATGTCTACACTTCAAGTTCTTGCGGCAGAGAGTATGCTAATGACGGACTCATTAGCGTGAGTTGTGATTCCATTAGCATATTTTCTGCCCATGCTTTTTGTGCAAGGAATTTTTGCGTAAAAAGAAGTAGTGTAGCCACTTCCGTTTTGTGCCAAAAAACCCTATTGAACAAGATCCTTATGCCTCTCCAGGAGACATAAGGATCTTGCACAAAAGGGGGCTTTGGCACCAAATGGAAGCAGCTACCCTACTTCTTTTTGAGCAAAAACCCCTTGCGCAAAAAGCATGAGCAGAAAATATGCTAATGGCATCGCAACTTTAGAGTATCTGCCTACCAGCTTACAGTGTATATTACAAATAAGATATTCAAGAGTAATGAATGCTGCTGAAACTAAGCTCACAATGATGCCAAGAGGTTAACTCATTGCTAAATCCTTTTAAAATGACATCTGATCTATTCATCTAAATTTCTGCACTGTGCAGGTTTATTGGCAAAAGAATGTATATTATTGCTGCACATCACCAAGAGAAATATGCCGCTTGATCACTAAATAGGTAAATACTTCAGTTAAATTGGTAATGAAAAAAATAAGCTACTGAACATAGAATGGTATCAGCAAAGTGTGAATGCAAAAACTCTATTGCAATCCATACCTTAATAACACTATTTACACATCAGCACTACTGCTATAACTGCTACTTTGGGATATAGTACATGATATTTTTCTAGATGTATATTGTGAGCAGAACTCAGAAGAATATTTCCACCTTTGTTTTACCAATTCAAGCCTTGAGGAAAGTAATGACTCTTCCATCTCTGCAGTAAAATATAATGGATATTTTAATGCACTATGATGACTGAATATAATTGTTAAGGGCTTTTTTGTGATTTATTTGATGCAAAGCCAACTTAATTTACTCAATAGGTTAATTGAAGAGAAGCTCTTTTACCAATGTTTAATTACTACAGTGAAATTATATGAATCAGAAATCATTTTTGACACATTTTGAATGCATCTGTCCTAGAAATGTAGTTCTGAAAAAGTCTTCTATACGATTCATTTGTGCGTTCCTAGTTCAATGTTGTGTACAGAGCCCAGTGTTACAATAAGAAAAAACATTTTCTTCTTTAGTGATTCAGGCAAAATTCTGCCTGAGGAAAAAATGTAGAGGCACAGGCTGTGGTGACAGATACCAGTGCACAAAGTCTAATACACTTACACTTTTTGCCCATACATTGAACTACATTCTTAAGAACACAAGAACTGCTACAATGTGTCAATCCAATGGCCCATCTATACTTTATCCTATCTCCAACAGAATGTTTTTCAAGTTTGTACCCAAATTCGTCACATGTGGAAAACAGGTTTCACAGATGGAAGATCACCACAGAAACCCTTCCATTCCTATTGTTTGATAATAAAAATCTGGTTGTACCCAGCAGCTACATTCATGGAAAGCATAGATTTTTTGGTGATCACAAAGCGTTGCCAGATTCAAGCTTTCTTTTAAGTGCCTTGCTGAGCAGAGGCAGAATTTTGAACTCTGCATTGTGCAAAGCCTTTTCTGAATGTGAAAGGAAAGGAAGGTATTTCTACCATCTTGCAGCTTGATCACTGTTTGCACCGTCAGAAGGAAGAAAGGCCCTCAAGCTTTGTTCCACTTTGTCTGTCCATAATCTGATGTTTCCAATTGCTGGTGACAAACCTTCAGAGAAGAGGTCAACACTTAGGAGAACTAACAGGAAATCCTGTGGAAAGCATGAGTCCAAGCTATATGTCAACATGTTTATCTGGATAGTGAGAGTTTCACTTACAGTAAGAACATTACCTGCTTTGTACATTTAGCTCCAGTTATCTGTAATGAAGAAAAGAACCTGTTTATATTTTACACAGATGAAGTCCAGATAGCATTAGGGAGATGGAGACAAATCATGATACATCATTCTCCATAGCCCAGGGCTTACTGGGTGCCCTGTTTCTCAAAAGCAACATGACACTGACCAGGTCTGTCCAATTCAGCTCTTCTCAACTCAGTTTTCCCTGACTGCAGGGAGTGGATATTGGAGTTTTCCTTGCTAATTTGCCTACCTTTTACTTCCTATTTTTGCATAGGAAAAGATTTTTTTTTAAATATCCAGAGACTTTATACTTCATACCTTCTTTTTAGGACAGCTTCATAAATACGGAGACCCTGATTGACTAGATAAGATTCAAGTCTAAGAAGAATCTGCATTGTCTGAAAGTTACCCAGCCATATATTCAACTTGTAGTTAGTGATTTTTTGGCCAAATCATCGCTGCACGTAAGCTGACATGTTTAAAGGTGCACAGGACTGGAAGTCGGGTCGGGAAGTCAGGTCACCTCGGATCTATTCCTGATTCTGTGGCCTTTGGCAAGCCACTGAGAGCCTAATTAAAAGCTCATTGGTGTCAAAGGAAATAAAGGCCTGTGATCAGGTCTCATACTGCCTGGGGCCTCAGTTGCCCCATGTATATAGTAAGGGTCCTCTTTGCAAATAACTGTGTTTAGCTTTTTAACGCACTGTGAGAACACAGGGGAGGGGAGGTGCCTGTTCCATACAACTGTACAGCAGGAAAGTGGAGTCATGGCCCTGCCTTCTCTATGACACCCCTTGTTTGAGTGGATTTAGCCCGTGATCCTTGTGTAGGTTGCATGCATGCCCATTTCCCTATGCTTGGGCCAGGAACAATCAAAGGTGGGGAACCTTTTTTGGGTTGAGGGTTGCTGACCCATGGAAAAATCAATTGGGGATCAGGGGGTATAGGGTTGTGGTGGTAGGGAGCTGGCATACTAGCATGGGTTCCCCAGTAGTGGGGGAGGTCCTAACCCTCGGGTACCAGATCCAGGCAAACTAGATGCTGCATCTGGCCCCGGGGCCTGAGGTTCCCCACCCCCAATCTACAGCATAGCTTACATTGAGTTCTAAATTCCCTCTAGACAACTGTATACAGTACAGTGGGATTAACAGCCTCATTGGGGCCCTAGCCAGGCGAGGGGGAACAGAGCTGCATCTCTCGATGGTGCAGGGCCTTGGGATGAAGGAGTGGGTCCCAGGCAGCCTCAACACCACCAGGAGCATGCTAGACAACCCTCAGTGCTGCCTATAGTGCGCCATGTTGAGCTCTAGTGGCAGTTTAAAGGTCCCAGGGCTGCAGCCACCACTGCTGTCACAAGTGGCCACTGGGAAGCACCAGGGCAGGCTCCAGAGCAGTTGCTCCCTTTCCCATCTTCATCACTGTCAGCAGGCCTGGTATTTTTATCTAGACAAGAGTAAAAGTAAACTTAATTAACCTATGCCTCTGTCTTTGCATTTGTTTGGGAGTCTTCTGGCAGCTACTTAAAAAAAGGATACTGCCCCATAATATTAATCACAAAGCAATACCTTAGTGACCTAATTAGTTAATAACTCTTGCCTTAGATTGCTTATTATAAACACAAATAACATCTAATTATGAATAGAGAAGAGTGGAATGAAAACTGAGTGCTTTGGCTTGGTTTTATTCAGGTAGTAATCTGACAAGGGTACACAGTCAGTAACTTTGAATGAATAAAGGGCCTTTAGGCTAGGAAATGGAGTTTAGTCAAATACTTTCTGTTGCAAGATGAATTTAAGTAA
This sequence comes from Apalone spinifera, assembly GCA_030068395.1. Classification (NCBI taxonomy): domain Eukaryota; kingdom Metazoa; phylum Chordata; order Testudines; family Trionychidae; genus Apalone; species Apalone spinifera. The sequence continues at coordinate 142,317,906 of CM057846.1, forward strand.
AACTCAACTTTTTTATATTACTATTAATCCAAAGTTAACATAAAATGTTCTTTGTGTTGTGCATTATCAGGCATCTAGGATCCAGCATCAGTTTGCCAACCCAATTTAGAACTAGCTAGCATAAAGGAACCATGCTCCTCAGAGAATACTAAAGTTTTCAGCAACTAGAGACAGACATTTATTATAGTGTTTGTCTGCTTCTCATCTTGTTAGTCGGTTTCACAAATGTTCATTAAATGAGATGTGATATTATGCAAACTCTTTCCTGTCAATGGATGAAGTTTTATTTTTTTCCCTTAATTCCTCTCTCTTCTGCATGCTTTCTGGACAGATAGGAACAGTCTCAGATTGTAACTAAATGCTGTGATTCATTTCTGATGGGCTCTCACCAGCCACTGCTTTGCTTTTACATTAAAAGAATGAAGCCCTTGAAGTGAAACTTGTCTGTATGATGCTGCAAACCACCTATCGGCAATATAATACATAGCACAGAGTTGCTATTTAGCAGCTAGCCAACATTTCCTTGTATGCTTGCTTCCTTGAAACCACACATCACTGGCAAATTTATTCTTGGCTTTGCACAGGCAATTTAGGGATATACATTGTATTTTGGCAGCTGCTACAAAAAACTCCCTCTAAAGCAAAACAAATAATCATCATGAAAACAAAATAGAAACAACTAACCATTCTGATTTTTAAAAAGCCATAGATGAGTAGTGCAAGCAGACTGTAATGCAAACTAAGTTGTGCTGGATTATGAAGATTAGATGCTATAAAGACCATATAATCCAATTGCCAATATTCCTATTAACTATACTGGCATGTTCTAGTAAGGGAAGAGTAAATCAACTGAAAGATTCCCAGATGTCAAATTTATCCAACCAGGTGCTTATTACTAGAGCAGATGCTCTAATTTAACTCAAGCAATGGAGGGTTTATGGAGCATTTTTACCTTGTTCACCAGAGTAAATATCATTATGGACAATGAGGCAGCAAAGTACTAACCCAAATCCTTTTGTAATAGATTTAAATCAAAGTCCTCAGGGGGAAAAAAAAATAAAAACAAAAACAAAAACAAATTTAGAACAGAGTTGTCTGCCAGCTTCAAATCTCTGTGCAATTACTTTACTAATAAATAGGCAGACTGTACTCAATGGCTGTTGTTGTGTTTACAGATACTATTGCCCAAAACAATCAATGAAAATTCTAAATATTCAAATTTAAATGTGAGTGGGTTTATTTCTTGGAGCCCCCACTGATGAATTCTTATTTTGAGATTCACAGTTTGAAAATGGTGTCTCCAAAACGTACAATATCGCCTGAGTAAGCAACCACCTAAAAAGAGTAAGAAAAATATCAGGTGTATAATGGAGGTGTCCCAACTTTCAGGCTGAGCACAATTTTACAGGAAGCCAGATAGGGAATACTTTATGAAAGCCTCTTAAGATGGATTTGGCTCATTTCTTTCTCAACACAAATATATTCTGAATCTCAGAAGTAAGCAATAGTTCAGAAGTTCAAAAAGTAAAAGAATTTGGAGTTCTCAATTCCACAGTGACTCCTTAAAATTGAAAGATGCACATGAGTGACACTTTGGGATATTTATGTTTCTTCACAACATCATGCAACATGTGACTGATGCTAGTCACATTGCTTAATATGCTGCAGGAAAGCAATCAGAGATGACGGTGATAAGTGCAGTACAAGAACCTGTGAAGACTAGAATAGAATAATGCTATATAGACCTTTAACTACATTTGAAGAATTGATCCAGGAGTAAGGTGAAACAAAAGGATCAGTTTTAAGATACATACAATTATGACTGAAAAAAGTATTAATAAGAAAACAATAACAAGATGGGAGGGAGATTTGGATAAAGAGCTTGATCTGTATGAGTGGGTCTTTATATGAGAAAGGGGAATTACATTTTCAATTTGTGCAGCTTGTAAAGAAAATGTATACAATTTACTGTATACAAGGTATTTGACTTCAGGTAAGATTCATAATATTTTTGTTACTAGGGAGATACTCCATTGAAGGAGTTGTGGGAAAAGGAGAACATATTGGGAAATGTGATGTTTGGTGAAGTAATTATTAAAGAGATTAATCTAATAACAAAATGCCAGCTTTCCAGAGAGCCCCCGGTCTGCTTATTTAATGCTACAGAAAAGGATGTGCATTTTCAACTGAATGATCAATTGATTTCTTGTTTATTGGTAGCAGCAAGACCTTGTATAGCACTACACTGGAGAAACTGACTTTTCCTATAAAATGGTTGTACTTGGGCTTCCTTGTAATGGAAAAGTTTTCACACTGTTTGGTGACAAGACAGTCACCAAAAAGAGGCAAGGTACTGAGAAATTTGGTCACCCTTAAAGTCAATGGCATTTTTTTCATTGTCTTCATTTGGGTTTGGATCAGTCTCTGTGTTGAGAACTCACACAGCACTGAAAAATATATCTACACCTACATCTACTTCTAGATCTATATCTTTATAGTTAGCATAAAATGATTCTTCTGGCTTGCTGGCTGGCATCCCTCTGTTGCCAGGTATCACCATTTTTAACTTGAAACTTATGATAATTGTTGTTCTTCTTAAGGCACCAGCTGCTAGAATCAGACTATTGACCAACAATCTGTTTTTATTTATTTTTAAAAGTCACTTTCTAGCTCTTGTGGTTGTAAAAGAAAGCTTGAAAATGTAACCCCTAAATGTTGAAACACTCAAAGTAAAAGACAAATATCCCCCAATTGTTCTTGCCTTTAAAATCTCATGATTTTTAAGCTAGTCTTGTGATTTTTGGGGGGGAGGGAAAGTGGATGACTCACAATGTTTGAATTTTTGGGGAGGCAAAACTGTTTATAGAATGAATCATGTCTGCACTGCATATATGGTCAAACATGTTGTGCTGTTTCTTTGTACTGTCTATATCCATCAGCTATCTCTTGTTAGAACATTAGCTATATTGGGCAGGGAACATCTTTTTGTTTTATGTTTGTACAGAATGTTGACTAATATATTCTGGCTAGCATACATATATATTATGCTGATTAACTGCAGTGTATATTCCAAGCATTTAAGCACAGAAATTATTATGCATTAATATAGAGGTTATATAGTCCTAATTATCCTGTACCTTTATTATAATGCTGTCCACTTATGCTAAATAACATATAACACCTTACATTAGGTAAAGTAAATTTTGCCTTAATTTGATAGAAAACATTTTAGGATCAGAACTATAACTCTTTCTCATAGCAACAGAAAGGGAGCTACCCTTTCTGGTAATCAGTCTAGGAGGTGTGTTCATATTCCTTAAAATCTAGAGTGCATATCAACCTGGCATGCACAGGTTCAGAACAAAAAATAAAGGTGTACACCAGAATCAAACAAGGTATAAAGCTGATTAATTGAATTCAGTTTCAGGTAATGTATCAAATACCTTTTACTGGTAAACAAGTTAGGATATGGCTTTAGGAATGTAACTGTGGACAGCACACCTTCTGCATAGTGTGACTGTAACATCACTGCAGAGACTCATGTTAGATGGAACCTTTTCCCTGCACTGTGTTAATAAACCTAACTGACATTATTTATTTGGTCTCTTGAGAATATTTCATAGTGGACCAAAGTGTGGTCAAGCTATTGGCTGTACAATTTATCAACAAGAGTATAGCAGATGGAGTTCATGAACTGCTTTCTCATATCCAAAATGCACATTAATTACACAGAGTCACTTTTGGCATAATAAGCAAAACCTAGAATTTTGAACGTAGGAGTGTGGGGGGGGGGGAGGGGAAGTGATCCCATTTAGCAACAATCTAGCTTAATTACTAGTGTTTTAGAGAAATTATCTACTGAATGAAGTATAGAAACACATATAGATAACTTATTACTTTTTTCAGTCTTTTTTCATGTATAGTAGTGGAGCAGAGACAAGACACTTGTTGCTAGATATCGGATTTAATTCCTGTGTGTTCTTAGGGCAATATTGTGTTGGGGTCTACCATTTATTAGACTTCCCAGAAAGAATCTTTCAAGTTTTGCACATTCTGTTCTTGATAAATGTTCCTCTGGCAAGAAATTTTAGGGCCAATTCTTAAGCAGGCAGTTTAATATGACTTTTATCTCTATAAGTGTGGCTATATGCCAAACCACTACATCATTTATTTTGTTCCTTGTGTCTTTGACCGTTAGCAAATGGTTTATTTCTAAATTCCTTTCAGAGGTTCACCACCAGGAAGCTTAGCCAAAAGGATAAAAATCATAAGAAAAGTTAAAACATTTAACCACTCAGTAGAGGCCATGATGTCCTAAGGGTTTTATTCCAGAACAGAGAGTGAAATAGAAAAGAGAAGGAAAAAAATCAAAATTCTAATGCTAAATTAAACCAACTGTTGCCAAGTAGATAAAATTATTTTTTTGTCATTTATCAGGAGATTTTCAAAACTCCCAATTAAAGTAAAGTTGTGTGCCAAAAGTTAATTATTATTTAGCAAATTGTTAGTAGAACACAGGAATGGCATATTTGTTTCTCTAGGAGAATACTGTTCAAGTAATTGTGAAAGATTGTAGCCTCAACCAGTATTGGACTCCACAGGTTTTAGTAAATATTTTAAACAATTGTATAAATGCTATTAAAAGCTGGAGATATATTTTTGTCCACTGAGAATGGAATTTATATTATGCAGAGATCTGGCATGTCATAAACCTTCCTAAGTTGGGAAAATGGTGATTAGATTCTGCACAGAAGTACATTTCATACTTCATGGATAACAAACAATCTTCTTTATTCATTTTGGAGATATAGATCAATGTTTGGTATTATGAAATGGAAAACAAGTGAGTGAAAGAGAGAAGATTGGAAAGCTACATTAATGAATGCTTTGAGATCCTCCAATGAAAACATATACAGGTTGAACCTCTCTAGTCTGGCTCTCTCAGGACCTGACCGATTTGAACCAGAGAATTTCCCTTACCACAGGAGGTCAATATTGTCTAGCAGCATTACCAACATTTCCACTGCTTATTGGGCTCTTAGAAGACATGTAGGAGTAAACTAGAGCTAAAGAACAGCACAGAACACAAAGCCAGGACTCAGTGGCTGTAAACAAACTTTGCCACAGCCATGATAAGAGGACATCTGGCTAACTAAAATCATGGCAGACCATGGATGTTGCCATACTAGAAAGTGCCGGACTAAGGAGGTTCAACCTGCATTCCATTTTTTGTTCTTAGCTAATTATACAGCCCAACCTCTTTAGGGATGCACAAATATCCTTCCAGGTCTAAATGGTGCAGTACAGAAACTCTCAGTGAACCATGATTAGCCATCTATGTTTGCTCATTTGGAACTAATGTCGCCTCCAGAGGGTAATATTAACACAATGGTGTAGTGAAGCATAAGGGAAGAAATGGAGCAAAATGGAAACAGTATGTCTGTTGTGCACATGCTGCATCATTGATGCTATCCCAGAAGTTCCACTGCCAAAAGTTCAGTTGTTGAGTGTAGATTGAGCTTGAGAGAGAGAGAGGAAATACAATTAATTACTGTCTGTAACAGCTATGTTGTATTGATATACAGCAGTGCACCAGCAGTGAATACGCAAAAGAGAGCTTGAACCTAAGTGAGTTGAAGTCAGTGAAAACTGACATTCACTTTAGCAATGTCATCAACTCCTACCATTGTATTGTGAAACTTCAATACTTGGTGTTTTTCTTAAAGCTTCAGTGGTAGAACTGCAAAACTCCCTACATTTCAATGTATAGTACGCAAAAATCAGAACATATCCTTTATAATCAGCTAGGCACATGCACCACAGGTCTAAATGAAGCTCATTTCCCCCTTAGATGCCATCTCCCTGAATGACAGAGAGGATGCCATTGCACTTCTAGTTGCTTTACTTAGATATGGCTTTACTTTATGTACACCTCTAAGCTTTTGTAATATAATATGTATTTTTGGTCATGTAGTACTGCTATGCAGTTTGCCCTGTTATATCTGACATTAAATTTAATATAATTCTGCTGCAGGACAGAGGATAAATATAAATGTTTGGGGGTTTTTGTTTGTTCATTTGTTTGTTTGTTTGGCATCTCTTTCTTGCTGGAGAGTAGATTACCATGACTTGATCTACTGGGTTTCTATCAAAACCAGAAATCCAAATGAACAATGTTTGAGCTAAGGTTCTCCTCTTTGGCAGATTCCAAGCAAATAGAAAACTATTAGTGAAGATACATTTGAAAAATAATCCCATTCTTTTCAGAAATACTTTCTATATGTATCAGAGTTTCCAACAGTTCAGCCTAACAACTGCAACCTCTTTTGTCAATGATTCATGAGAAAAGAAACATGCTTAGCTATTACTACTGCCCAGCTGTCCGAACACCAAAAACAATTGAAACACCAATAAGGCAAACTTGCAAATTTAACCATTTCAAATGTTGGGGAAAGTCTTCATTTAACAGGGGAAATATTACCTCTGACTTTTTCAATTATGGGAATCTTAATTGTCCAAGGTAAAAGTGGTTTTACATGGATGATGCAAGATAGTCTAGAATCATTATTCAAGCTTTATTATTACGAGCAAGCAAAAACCCTGAAATTCCCATCCCCATTAAGTCAATGCAAATTTTGCCTTTATTGACTTTACTAAGGCAGCTAGGGTTTCACCTTCTGTCTTGTTGAGGAAATACTTCAGGATTTCACAAATGAGCTTTGCATCAGATTTGCACTTTTGCCACGAGGTCATGCTTCTCATCACAGTGAGACCATGTCTGTACTTTTTCTCACATCGGATAGGCAATTTAAATTTAAAAAATTGGTTGCAGTCAAATAGGACTTAAACATGGTACAGCCTACAAGTGTTTGATAGGGCCAGACAATATGAATTTAACTGACAGCTCTTTGTTAAATGTGGTTTAGTTTTGGATTCACCCATCAGAGTTCATTATATTCTGCTTGCTAGGGCTAACTACAAGATAACCAGAAAAAATCTATACCTGAATGCTTTCAAAGATATTGCTTATACAAATGCATTGCTGTCAACTACATGTTTTTTATCAATATGTTTGAATATTTGAGCTCCTTCTTTTGCCCACAGGGGAAATAATTTTGTTATGTATACCTAAAAATTATCTGGACAGCCCTTTAAAAAATAGGATTTTTTTTATCCCATAAAGATATAATTTAAAGAGTTTTAAATATGAGATAATGAATATTCTGCTAACAAGATTATAACTCGTTCACTAGAAACAGAATACAATTAACTTCAAAGGGGAAAGCTCCAGTACCATACAATCAAAATCCATTTAGTGGTTATTTTAAAGAATTGTTTCAGTATGAACATAAAACAAAATCTGAAAGATCAGTGTAACTGGCATGTGTAAGAGTTTGTTATGACATTCATTGAAGTCAATGGGAGACTTTTCATTGACTTCACTGGGCTTTGGATTGGGCCCCAAGTGTGATTTAGTTAAATATAGTAGATGCCTTTAAAAGGTAATTTGATAGTGAGATTTGAGAGACTAATATTTATCCAAATATGTACAGTATATTAAGAAATAACACTGGCAATTTTGACAAAAGTTAAATAGATGATTGTACCGCATTGTGGAATATGTTGTATATAAACCCAGAGAAAGTGTATTACCCAAGACAAATGAGACAGAGAGGGTAGAGAAAGTGAGCATTATCTAAATTTAACAAGATGTGGAACTGAGGTACAGAGCTATGAAGTGGACTTCCCCAGACTTCATGTAGTGGTGGGAGCCAGGGAAGGCTTATGTCTGGGGCACACGATGCTTCAGAAATCCTCAGTACTTTGATTGTGACCATTGCCACAGTACTGTGCCAACAGAAAACACTCCAGAGAATTCTGTCTTTCTCTCTGACAGCTCCAGTGTAGAACCTGACTGCAGTGGAAGAGAATCTGTGTCCTGATGTGCATATACTGACAGATTGTAAAGGAGAAATGACTTAGATAAACAAGAGCCCTGAATTTGACAGGAGACACATGGAAAGAGAAAGAGGAAAATACGTGGGAAGAGAAGTGAAATAAAAGGTGGGCAGGGCATGAATGCAGACTGCTTAGGAGTCCTAGGAAAAATAGGAAACCTTTATGAAGAAGCAAGGGGAGCAAGGAGAGGAACCATCACAAACAGAACCCAGGCACTCAGGTTTCCAGTTGCGTTTTCAAACTACCATACATTGCTTCTTTGCTGTCCTATGCATGATTTCTCAGATTACTGATGAGAGGCATATCTAGCATCCTGTGGTGAAAAGAAATTAAACATCTGAAATATCCCAGAGGTCAAGTACTAAGAGAAAATGGCATAAGTGTGTTTGACTTTAGGAAACCTGAGTCTGAACAAATGTAAAATGTCTCTAGAATTTTTTTACTTGAATTATTTTAATGTATGTGTAATTCAGCACTGAAAAGTGGGGGAAAAAAACAGTTGGAGAAACTGCAAATGAAATGTATCTTGAGTTATACCAAATGGAAGAAAGGACAACATATGCCAATTTGGTTAGGTCATAATGACTACTATATGCGATAAGCTGAAGGCTTTTGAAATTATAAACAATCTGGTGAGGACTGAGAGATCTATAAAAACAAAGAAATTTAAAGGCATAATTAGAGGACTAAAAACATACTATATATTGATTGCACAGAATATTTCAACAAATGTTAGAGTTTTGCAAATGTATAGGCAGCAAAGAAGAAATAAAAGATCTATTGTCCACTAATGAGATATAGTGGAACAGGAGTTAATAGATGTTAATTATGGTGTAGTAGGAGGCTAATTGTACATATACTGTATTCTCCATGACACATTTCCAAAGTTTCCATTAAAGCGAATAAAAGTTTTATGCAATGATCAAACGCAGGATATGTCCTTTAACAAATATATTATTCTGTCACTAAGTATACCTGTGTATTTATGTATTATGAACAGCGTGGCATTTATACAGCAATGATTTGACTAGAAATGGGCAAAGAGGTCATATTGGAAGACTCTCCTTCAGACTGTTAAACTTAAATGTGAATCAAACTTCCTTTAAAGTTTAAAAGTTGGGTTCAAGTTTTCATTTGGTTTTATTTTTCCATAGGTTTTCCTTTTTGTATACTTCTGTACTTCCACAAAATAAGAAGCAGTGAAGAGAGCTTTGCAAAAATATATTTTTCAGTCACATCAATTATTTCAAATCTTCAAAAACAATTGTTTTGGACTCTACTAAAAACAAACATTTTGAATTTTTTGGCAAATTAGAAATACAGACTATTTGTTTCAGGTTGAAAGAAACATTTGTTTTTGACAAAATCCAGATGTTTTACTTCAATTTTGGACACTTTGTTGAAACCATTTGAATATGGTATTCACACTTTGGTGAAACCATTTGAATATGGTAAAGATCTTGGTGTTGTTGAATTTACATCTTTTTGCCCCTACATTATTCCTCCAAAAGTTTTGGTTAAATAATTTCACCCAACTATAGTGCTTAAACAATAAAAGACAGATTGTTTTTGCCTTGGCCAAAATGAAGTACCAGAACAAAGTGCCATCACAGTGTTGCCACCTTCCATTTCATTGACTTTGTATGGGGATATTTTTATCTCTGTTTTATTTTAATAGTTATATTGTCCATATACCAAGCTATTAATTCACATTTGTGAAATCAATTTCCCCTTGGGCAGACAAAAAGAAGAATTCCATGTCATAGGTTCAGGTAATGTCACTTAATATATTTGTGGCATGTGGCAAAATATCACTTTGTTGAGGTCTGTGTAAGAACCTGAACAGAGTAGAAATGAATAAAAATCTCATTCAGACAAACAACCCTGTTCTCCAGAGATTTTTAGTTCAACTTTGCAACTGGATTCTCCATCTGATTATTACTGCTGCCAGGTGTGTGCAAGGAGGCACAAATGACATGTTGGAAGCCCTTCCTCTTTCCTGAAGTAATTTTCTTTCCAAACAGATGGTGCCCTTTTCCACTGAGAAGCACTTTCTCATGTGACTTCTCCCATTTAAATCAAAGAAGTACTAGTCATTGTGAGAGCGGCTGGCAGAACTGGGCCATGGAGGTGGGGATAATTTCACTAAATACTTGTAAACAACTTGAGAACATGAAACAATATAGTTCCTGTCAAACTGGCATTCTTGAACTGAACTTGGCCATCTTATTGGATTTTAGTCAGTAGCTTTATTCGCCATTGTGAGGCTGAACTCAGCAGTAAGATTTGAAGTGTGAAGCAGGACTAAAAAATAATGATTCTTACACAGAAATTGCAACCAACCAACAACAAAGGGTTATCATGGGCTAGATTGTGGTTAATTGCCATAAGATTTCATGAACAGGGCATAATAAACATCCCAGCTCGCTTAAACATCCTGCATAAGGATCAGCCATATTCTTACCCTTGGGGGCACACATGTTTCAAATGGCGTAGGGCATAGTAGAGAATTGATGACATCATGGTCCCCAATACAGCATCACAGAGTAGGCCAGAACCACTGTGGGGATCACATGACATCATCTACTCTACACTAAAAAGCTTGGGAGGGCCTGTGCTTCCTGAGGACAATCCTTCCTTGAGTCCCTATGTGGTGCTGCATCAATACCAAAATAATATGCTGCCTTACAGATCTCATCTCTCCTAGAAACAAATTGTCAGCACAGTGGAAACAGATTAGCTATGCAATTTGCTTCTTTCTTCCTGCATTGTGTCTGCACATTGGATATGGCAATTTCTCCATTGTTGGCATTTTAATAAGTCAAGCTAGCCAAGGCCACCTGGTAACAGATAATTAAAAACACATTTCTACAACTCAGAATGTCCAGTAGTTAAATAATGTACATCTCCTTAGGTGTTTTTCAGGTGCTTCTGAATGAGGACTGCATGAAAGGAACATAGTGTTCCTAGTGTTTATTGTCTTTATTAGGGAATCAATACAATAAGCACAACTTTTGACAGACTGTGTAAAGTTTGGATCTGAATCAGATATAGTTTGCAGAACTAATTATGTCCTAGTCTATGCTTGATTGCTGCTTTAATTGAGGTCAGAATAGAAAGATAGGATAATGATCTTTTGTCGGTGGACCTTAGGAGTTGGGGGAGGGAAGGGGGAAAGCCATGTGAAAAGACAGAAGAATTGGCAAGTAGAGAGGCATTAAAGAGAGGATCTTAAATTTGGAGACAAAAACCTGTATTTGATATATAGCCAAAGGGGGAGCCGTGAAGGGATTCCAAGACAAGGTGATATGGTCCAAACAATGGTCTTAGAAAATGATCTTAGAAGCTTCATTGTATATATGGACTTAGTCAGCAGGGTATATGTCCGGAAGTCTGTAGAGAATGATTTTGCAATAATTAAGACGGGGGAGTACAAAGGATTTGGGAGTGTTTAAGCACGATGATAGAAAAAAGATGATGTTCTCAGTAACTGAGAAGTTATGGGTGAAGTTCTTGCAAGATCTGGCCACAGTCTAGATGTGCAGAGCTAGAGAGAGGACAGAGTCAAAGGTGACACCAAGGTTGTAGGGTTTCCTGACAGCTTGCTAGTATACATTGTAAAAGGGGCTTGAATGGGACTAAAATAAAATCACAATGCTTTGCTTTTATTACCTGGAAGCTATGGACAAATAACAAAGCTAGCCTGAGATTGACAGATACTTCTAAAAGCTGTCACAAACAATTCATTAAAGGCAGTTTCCTACTTCTAATTACTGATTTAAAACTGAATAGGATAAAAGGACTCCACCTCACATCACTGTTCAGTGGCTAAGTAGATTCTGGCACAGCAGATGGGCAAAAGCCTGTCAATAAACCTATTTTCTAATATTTCTAAATCAAACAGCTAACTTGTAAACCCATAAACAGAGAACAATCATAGCTGTGATCCCAATAAAGTATCTTACATACAAAAAGGACAGAGTTCTCAAATGTGCAGCATGTTTCTAAATCTGTGCTTCAAGATGTAGTTCATGATATACAATAGTGAGAAATAATTCTCAACATCTCTCTCTCAAAAATTGACACAATTGTGATTCAGAATTTTTAAAAAGCACATGCTCTTTCCTACTTCCTAAATCATTGTGTTGCATGCATAAATCTCCTACTAAGGCTCTGTCTACACTTAATAATTTAAAGCCAGCTGCAGCAGCACTTTAAACTGAAAGTGTTTTCACAGCAGAGAGAGAATTTATGGAGAGTTCTCCCAGTGTTCTATGTAAACCACCTTCATGAGGGGAGTAGCTACCAGTTCAACTAAACAAACACATGCACTTTAGAGTTTGCATGTATCTGAGCATACTGATAAATCTCACACCCAACACATACATATTTCAAGCTGTTAGTAGCTAGCAGGTAAAGATGTGCCACATTAAAATGGGAAGAAATGAAATCTGTATGGGTATGTCTATGCTACAGTGTTATTTTGAAATATCTAATTTTGAAAGTTATTTCGAAATAGCCTATTTCAAAATAATGCGTCTACACACAAAATGCATTTCGAAATAGAGTTTTGCTATTTCACATTTAAGGCTGGTTGGAACCAGTTCCGGCAGGGCATCAAGTCAGGAGTTACTTTGTGTGGCTTCTACCTGAGGCTATCTGAGGCCTGAGCTTAAAGGGACCCCTTCCCCCAGACAGCTGGTTCTAAGGTTTCCCTGCTTGCTTGCCTACCTTGATAAGGGTCAGCAAAGCATTTTGTCTCTGCGTGCTCTGGTTGCCCTCACTCGGGACACCAGAGCACTCTGCATTATGGAGCCAGAGCTGCCCCTGGGGACTCTGGTGCATCTCATGGACGTGTTGCTTCGAGCCTGCCTGCACTTTCTGCAGGCTGCCATCCAAGAGGTTCATCATGGGGTTATCAGTATCCAGGGGGCCCTGCGGGAGAGCTGCCACCTCAGGAGCACTAAGAGCCTCCCTGGTCTGCCCCACTGGAGGCTTGTGCCTCATTCCTCCCTCATATCCTTCCACTTACCCCTCCCTAACCCTTCTTCCTGATGTAAATAAAATACATGTATTTTCATGAACACAAACTCTCTTTATTTAACAAAACTGGGGTGGGGGATGAAACTCTGGTGAGACTGGGGAAAGGAGGTGGAAGATGGGAGGGAAGAGGATGGGAAAGGGGAGGTGGAAAGCTGGGAGGAGGGAGGTGGAAGGGGGAAGCAAGCGGAAGAAGGGGGAGGAGAAGCTCAGGGCTCAGGATAGGGGGTCTTCCCGGCCCAACTTGATTTTCATGAGAACCTGCTCCTGGGTTTGCATGTGGCCTTTGGTGGCCAGGCTGTCAGCTATCCTGTCATAGACAGCCACATTCCCCCATCTAGTGCAGAGATCATGGATGTTGGGGGCATCCCCCCTAAACCTGAATAAGGTCCATGATCTCCACCCTGGACCAGGAAGGTGTCCGCCTTCTCTGGGCCCTGGCAGGCTCCTGGGAGCTGTCAGACTGCTCCTGGGGAGTGGTAGAGAGCTGGCTGCTGTGGCTTGCTGGCTCATGTTTTGGGGCCACTGGGTCAGGGGTAGTGACTGCTGGGTCTGGGCTGGCAGGCTTGGAGCTGGCACAGGTACTGTGGCCAGACTCTACCCCTTTAAAGGTTCTGGGGAGTGGGGGGAGGGAGAGGAGTTTTCCTGGTTGTGCCCAGCCTGGCCATCAAGGCACTCTGGGAAGGACTGGAGGCCCCCTATTTCTAAATAAGTATCTACACAGCGCTTATTTGGAAATAGCAATTTTGAAATTGGTGCTATTCCTTGTGGAATGAGGTTTACCAATTTCAAAATAAGCTCTCCGCTATTTCAATTTAATTTCAAAATAGTGGTTTGGCTGAGTAGATGCTAGGAAAGTTATTTCAAAATAATGGCAGTTATTTCAAAATAACAGCTGTTATTTTGAAATAACTTTGCTCTGTAGACATACCCTATGAGAATACATTTCAGAACATAAGAAAAATTCAAAAGTTTAACTCCCCTCTCCTCCCCCCCCAAAAAAAGAAATACAGGAGACAAGGATGGAGTTAAGTGTATATGCTACAAATGGTGTGGCCCATTTATTAAAATAAATATTTATAGGCTTGTAGTTTTAAGTTTACAATAGTAAACTATTTATTCCAATGAAAAGTTTTATTTGGGTATTAGTGATATATTGTTTTCTTAAACTCAGAGATGGCATTGTGTTTTGAGTACTGTTTATTTCTTCAGCAAATCACATTGATGAATGGATTCAAAGCAGGAATCAACTTATTTTCATCTGTTTGTGTGGTAATAAACACTGATAAATTCACAGGAAAAATTAAATAAAATAAAAAATTAAAAATGCCTTAGATATAGAGTTTCTCCTTTAATAAATTGTCCCCTAAAAGGAGAACTGCGTGCTCCTCAATACCTGTCAGATTTTCCCCAGCCTTTAGTTTAAAAGCTTCTTTACAACCTTTTTTAATTTCACATGACAGCAATCTTTTCCAAGCTAATGTGCAGTGATATACATGTTGAAATCAGTTCCTAGGAAGCTAATTGTGTTTTCTTTGGTTGGGTTGAATTTTCAGAGGTTTTCTTCCAGCATCCATGGTAAACAGATTTTGGAGACTCCCTTTCAAAAATCTGTTGCAGTACCAGACAGCTAAATGGCAATGGAAAATCCATGGCCTGCTCCATTAGACTCTCTGTGGGTGAAATTCACCTTAGGTGATAGTAGTGAGACTGAAAGTAATAGGGGTGTGAAGAGGTTGCAGAACAGAAGCTTCTGCATAAGAACCTTGGAGCTTTTATTCCATTTCTGTTATACCATTTCATTTCCCATCCCAACAGCCATCCTCTGCCAGTGGAAGCCTAGAACCTGTGACACTCTTGAGGGTCCATCTGAGTTAAACAACGAAACTGAGCATTTACATTGCACTTTTCTCCAGTGCTTACAAAAGTTAAGAATCATTGTCTTTGGTATAGTTGGATAAACTATGGAAAAAAAAAGTACACACTGAGTACACTGCAGTGCTAAAAATTACACTAAGGGGTTCTGAGTATCCACTGGACCACACTCCTTCTCTGTCTTTTTGTTGTGTTTATATTGTACCTACCTCATTGAGTTAGGTAGGGTTCCATGGGTAGGGTTCTGCTCCATGGGATTAGGATTAACCACACTATAAATCACAATAATTTGGACGGTAAATATAAAATATTATTGTGTCATTACAACCATGGCCACTTGACATGATTACATCTCAACATGGAGTATAAGCCTTCTAATATGCAGAAACACCTTTGGTTGCCATGTTACAATCCACTTGTTAATCTAGAGTTTTGAGGATTGTATTAATTTTTTGCCCAGATTTAAATATTTTCATATGCTATCTACAAATTGTATTTTTTTGTGAATGTAGAGACACTGATTTCAATTTAGATAGATCAGCACCCACACACAACATGATACACAGTTCTCAGACAAAATATCTGAGGCAGAGTACATGGCTGGTAACAAAAAAAAAAAAAAAGCACCACCATGTTGTATAAAACTAATAAGACAGGGCTGCTGATAGATAGCCTGTAAGTAAAGAAGGCATACCTTATCGACAGCATCAAACTTGAAATCCACTGGTACACTAGGCACTCACAGCACCAAACTAAGCAGGAGTTAGCATATGATATGTACCCACCGATGACTGGTTAATACAATCTCCTTCATTTTCAATCAAGGCATATTCAGTTTCATTTAGATAGCTCTTCCTTTGCTGCCACAAGGGCTTGTGTCAAGCTTATAGAGTGGATGCAGCAGGCAATATTAGCATAGATATTAAAGTCACTCATTACAAGTGTGACATGATCAAAGAAGGCAAGACACTGCGCTGATGCTGTTCCTGGGAAAAAGCTGAGTTGAACCTGAACTGAATCTATGTCCCTGTAGCTGGAGACATAATAGGTACTAACTGCAAATGTCACCATAAAAAGGCTTAATTTAAATGTATCATGTGCAATGGTGCTGCATTTACTTGTAGGGCTGAGTGATGGTGCCATAAAAAAGTTTTACGGGTTGAATCACATTAGATGTCTACATACCGACTGTCTCAAAAGAAAAACCAGCAAATGAGACTCATCCTTGCCCATTTCAGATCTTCTTCCCCTAAAATATGTCATAAATTATTATTTGTATTATGGTGGCCCCAAGAGACCACAGTTGAGAGTAAGCTACTGGGAGAGAGTAGTTGCCTCAAAGAGCTTACATTCTAACTACGTAAAACAGAAAAATATGTGGGAGTAGAAATAGAAAGCATTGGAGAGACTTATTGAAATCACACAATAAGGGGCAAAGCAAGGAAGATAATTCAGTTTACCTGAACCCCACTCTAGCTACTAGCCAGAGCTGACCTCAGTCCCAAAGTAAGAATCACCTCCCATTCCTTTTTCCTAGTAATACAGTAAACTGTCAATCCAACTTTCTCAAGATATGTTTCTCCTTTCCTCACACTTCTGTCGAAGAGTGAATATCCTGTGTTAAGTCTAACAAAATGGACGTTTCAGGGAGCTTTTGCTCAGCTCTTTTGGAATAATGTGACAAACCACATTATTACATAACTTGCGTAGCAGAATGCTGACTGAAAGTTAAAGATAAAATTTCCAAACAATCCAAGTGACTTAGATCCCAGAGTCAGAGCTTTGTGATATTTTATACTGGACTTCTGCTTGGCTCCTGCTCTCTGTTGGATGGCAGGCACTTCCTGTGCCTAAACCAGCACTGATAGCTTTGCAGGAGGCAGCAATCAGAGCAGATGGCACCTCAAAGAGGAAGCTAAAGAGGAGTGGAGAACAGTAAGCACAACAAAAACTAGTAGGAGGTTAATTGAGGGCCATCAGATCCCAAAAGCGGTGAGATTATCTGGTTACAATCTAAAGGTGTGTTTACACAGCAAAGTTACTTCCAAATAAAGGCCGTTATTCCGAAATAACTATGCGAGTGCCTACACAGCAATTCCATTATTTTGAAATAAATTCAGAATAATGGACAACTTTTTCCGACTTCTGTAAATCTCATTCTATGAAGAATAATGCCTATTCCAAAATAGCTATTTAGAAATAAGGCATGTGTAGATGCTCTACTTCTGCTATTTCAAAATAGCCCCTCACCAGGGCCATTCCAAATTATACCTCTTGGGGCTCTAAATCGAGATAGCACATCTACGTTAGGGAAACCTGCCTCAGACTAATTTTGAGGCTTCCCTGCTGTGTAGACGTGCTATTTCGAAATAAGCTGTTTCAGAATAACCATTCAGGAATAGTTTATTCAGAAATAACTGTGCAGTGTAGACATAGCCTAAAGTAAATTAGGAGATTCCTGGGTTTTTATGGGGATAGGTACAGGCACCTGATTGAGAGCGAGCATTGACGTTTGCTAACTCTCATCATTGTATTACAAGTCCCAATATAGTTTTAAGTTCCAACAGTTGGAGACAAGTGATTCTGTGCAAATTGAAGCTTTCATTAAACAAAAAGTTTGCCCTCAGGTTTGCAGAGAAAAGCTTGAAATTTTGTTGTGACCTAAGAACACCTTAAAGGCTCAAAAACAGGAAACAAACAAACAAACAAAAAAGGAACTCAAAATACCTCCACTCCCAGGTCTAATTATTTTAACACCAATTGCTTGATTTGGGGTAGAGGAGTTGATTCATGATTTTGAATGTTCAGAATTGGCAATATTGCATCTCTGCGGCGGGTAGGGCGTCATGGACCATCTAGAGCGGCATAAATAGAATTAGACCAGGTTTGTGAATGCTCTAATCTTGGGCTAGTGTTTGTGCCTTGCACAAGAACCTAGACATACCCTGACTTGCAATGGAGCCAAAATTCCAGGCCAAAGTTTTACACAACACTAGTAGTTACATGTTTAGAATCAAATATGGTTCCATTATGTCTGGAACTGTGTGATAATACTCCTTTTTATGTGTTTTATTTCTTAACATTCCAAAGGCCAAGACTTTCAAATATAGGAACCTAAAATTAAACTCCCACACTTATATGTAGGCCCTAAATTGAGGTAGGCACTCATATACTAAAGGCATCTAAACTTAATGAACAACATTGAAAATTTAGTTTGATTTTGCAGAAATTCACACAGGCCTATGACAGAGCCAGGAACAGATACCAAATCTTTCTCCCCATCCTGTTTATATGACTGTGTTTCCTATGATCTGGGGTGTGATGGAAACAGGTTTAGTGACAACTCTGCCATCTCAGCTTCTTGAGTAGGAAAATTGATTCCATCCATTTGTTGCTCTGTTTATTAATTAGGACATCTAAAATACCTGGCTCTTTTTACAATGTGGTGACTTACGTGGGTCCTATCCCTATGGCTCTTGGCAAACTCTAGTCCCATTGGTAAGTAGGTTCTGTGTTCTTTGAAAATGCAACCCAGAGAGAAATATGCATAGGTTGCAACTGCATTCACAAAGGTCCACTGTAGGATGTCAGTGCTGCAGGCAGACTCTCATGGGTTCTCTGCACCAGCATCCATTTCACTCATTATGAACATTTAAAACCACATTATAGGATTGTTTGTTTTTTCATTACTGGACATGTGCATGCTTTCTAGTGAAATATAATTCAGTATTTGAAATGACAGCCATTTCTTTACATCTCTCTGTCTTGCCTTTTGATGCAGATTTTCCCCACACAAACACCTTTAGCCAGGCTGTTTATTTGTGCTCCCTTCATGGCCAATAACTAATAATGAACCGTTTTAAGCGTTTGACTTGAAGCCTTTACATATGCCACTTTCCATATAAATATCACTATGTATCTGTCATGACATCTAAGTGTTATTGTAAATATCATTGATAATATTTCACAGTTGCTAACTGGAAGAAAACATGCTTCTTTCCCTTAAACTCCCTTTGTATTTATTTCAGCATCTGCCTTCATACAGTATAAAGAGGGCCTTTGGAAATCTGTAGCATATCAAAGACAATTCATTTAACACGAGTTTACTAATTCTGTAGAAGATATTAATTCAGAAGCCCTTGTCCTCTTGCAAAGTGTAAATTCATTAATTGTAGTTCCATGTCATCTGCATCCGATCTCTCATGAGCTATGGGATTCAGAGATTTGTGGTATATCACATTAATCAGGAAAAAAATCTCCCCCCCCAACCCAGGAACTGTTTTAAGGCATTAAGATATACATTATAGGCAGGAAAGAGAAAGGAACTAAATATGGTGTGAGTAGGCGAGTGGTTCAACCAGCCAGAGACTGAAGATAAAGCTCCAAGCCCTAATCCTTTCGAAGTCCTTTTCTCAGGGTCTATTTCATTATCCAGAAAATGATCACAAACAAAAAAGCAAATCAGTTGGAAACCACTGGACAATAATTTCTCATAGGATTTCCCCACATTAAGTACCTCTGAGCTGAGAAAGAACACCCTGCCCTTTAGCTCCCCTTTGCATCCAGAATTGGAGAAGTCCTATACCACCATACTCCTTTCAGCCATATAGCCAAACCTTTCTTGAAAATGTTGTAATTAGCTTCTAAAGCCTTTAATCCAACTGACACAAATTAGATAGATCTCAGTAAATAATAATAATGTCCTCATTTAACAATTAGCTCTCATTTAAATCATTGCCTTTGGCTCCCTATAAGTATCTGGGAAATGTTATTAATTTCCAAACTTTATCCTGGACTCAGTTACATTTTTCTTTTTTCCCCCAGAAGAATGGCCTACTTATCTCCAGTACTAGGGGATTTGTTCTCTCTACTGCAGCTCTCCTGGGCTGCATCTAGATTGGCATGATTTTCCGGAAATGCTTTTAACGGAAAAGTTTTCTGTTAAAAGCATTTTTGGAACAGAGCGTCTAGATTGGCTAGGACGCTTTTCCGCAAAAGCACTTTTTGCAGAAAAACGTCTGTGCCAATCTAGACGTGCTTTTCTGCAAAAAAGCCCCAGTCGCCATTTTCGCAATCAGGGCTTTTTTGAGGAAAACAAATCTGAGCTGTCTACACTGGCCCTTTTGCGCAAAAGCTTTGCGCAAAAGGGACTTTTGCCCAAACGGGAGCAGAATAGTATTTCCGCAAGAAGCACTGATTTCTTACAGTAGGAAGTCAGTGCTTTTGCAGAAATTCAAGTGGCCAGTGTAGACAGCTGGCAAGTTTTTCCGGAAAAGCGGCTGATTTTCCGGAAAAACTGGCCAGTCTAGACATAGCCCTGAGGTATGAATGTGGAACTACAAGATGATAGCTCTAGCTGTTGCTACAATCCTCTTTTTTTTCTCTTCCTCTGTGAGTTCTATCAGAAATCGATTTGTAGACGCTTGATTACTTTAGTCAATTGGAGATTCATGCCCTTGTCTCTTCCTGTTGGATATTTAAGTCACTTGTCAGTTAAAACAATTATATGTGTTCTTGTCTCCTTCTTCCATCTTGATGGAAGGGCATCAGCTTGCCAAATTTTTGTTTCTTTCTAATCTCACCTGACTTTTCATTCTTTGTTGTCAATTGCAGTAAGGAAGAGGCAGAGCTGTTCAGTAAAGGATTATCAGCTTCCTTCTCTTTGCATTCTCAGAGGAGATTGTGCCTTGGTATTTCTGTTTTGCATTCCTAAAAAAATCAGAATTACGCTTTTCAGCACAATCTTTGCTTCCCAGATGTATCCAGCCAACAGACCCAGTAAATCCAAACTCCCACTACCACATGTCCTACTCCAGATTCTGTCATCAGATCCTGATGACCAAGTGTACTAGCTGCTGGAAATGTCATGCTGCTGATCATAATTTTTAGATCTTGGTCTACAGGGAAATTCTGCCTCAGGAATCTTTATTTCTCTACCTTCCTATGAAGTGTGATGTTATTCTGGTGGTGTTGGTTTGTATTTCACCAGACAGAATCATTTTCTTGAGGCCTTTCTTTCCTAACATAATCCAGAGACTCTTCAAACACACAGAGTTCCTAAAGAAACATACCAAAATTGTTTCCCATCCACAGAGCTTTGACTGTGGATGGGTACAAAACTATCAGCTCTTGAATGTAGCTTGATTCGTGCACTTTCACAAGAAAGCTGGGGGCATAATGCAACTCCTCAGCTGCTTTTGCTGACTTCCTGGGTCACAGGTGGAATCAGGGTGAAGAAGGCAGATTCCATGTGTTGCTATGTCTTCCCCTGCTCCCTGTACAAGGTAGCATCAGATGAGGAAGGAAGAGAACCTTAAGTCTGGCCCCAGTATAATAGCTAGTTTAGCTGCACCACTATATCAGGGAGAAGTACACATTACAGCCGTGTGCTGTCTGTATATATGTAAATAACCATTAGACAGGGTCTTGTTAGGTGTCACTCAAGAATGTGTAGCATACTTCCTCGGTTAATAGGACCAATGGAATTTGTTGTTTTGTATTGCAAATAGTACCTTCCAGGAGCTTGTTACATCAATGCTTAAAAGTACATGGTACCAGGAATAGACATAAGAACGGCCATACTGGGTCAGACCAAAGGTCCATCTAGCCTAGTATCCTGTCTGCTGACAGTGGCCAATACCAGATGCCCCAGAGGAAGGGATCACAACAGGTAATCCTCACATGATTCCCTCCCCTGTCACCCAACTCCAGAGAAACAGAGGCTAGGGACACCATTCCTACCTATCCTTGCTAATAGCCATTGATGGACCTAACCTCCATGAATCTATCTAGCTCTTTTTTGAACCCTATTAAAGTCCTAGCCTTCACTGCATCCTCTAGCAAGGAGTTCCATAGGTTGACTGTGTGCTGAGTGAAGAAAAACATCCAGGCAGAGGTGACAGTAAGGAGGTGCACCTCAGTGCACTGTTCCAGCAAGAGCTGACTATGCTATGGCAAAAGCCAGCTAGGGCTATTTAAAGAATTAGCAAGGACCTATTTAAAGAGGAGAGGAGCTATTTAAAGAGCCATTAAGGAGCCATTTAAGGAATCCTTAAGGAACTATTTAAAGAACGGTGGGGGCGGGGAGGGGACACCATTTACAGAAGATCTCTGACATTGCTGCCAGTTTCCCAATAGGACTGCCCCAGCACAGACAGCCCACAGTTCCCTAGGGCCAGGTAAAATTACCTGGTCCAGGGGCCTGACCTCTCATGCTCTCTTCCCAGGGGACACTAGATCAAGGGAGGATGTGAGGCTGACAAGTGCACCTGATCCTATTTTTTCTCGCAATCCCTCCCCACTTATTTGTCTAGTTCCTAACTTCCCCTCCTCTCCCAGAAAGTGTTTGCATGTGTAATTTGTATTTTTTTTAAATAAAATAGTTTTGGGGCTCTCTCACTATTCTGCTGTACTCAGATTACATTTCCCTAAAATATAAAACCCCTTTAGTAGAGGTAGACTGTAAGAACATGCCTTTTTTATTTCAGATTTCTGCTCACAGTAGGGCTTGAATTTATAGTGCCTGGGTGATTATCAACTTGAATAGACACAATAACATTTTCGCAGAGCACTGGTTCTCAACCTATTTACCATTGTGGGACACACATGCAGCTCTATGTGTGTTATGTGGGCCATATCCATACTACATATAATCACACTCTAGCCATATGGCCCTGATAATTTTACATGTGCTGCAGCTGTGTGCTGACTGGGCCTCAGGTGGTCTGTGATCTGCAGGTTGAGAACCAATTCCCCACAGCCATACACTTGCTATGAGTAAAGATGGCTTTCAGCTCACCTTTCGTCCTTTTTTGCACATGCTCACTGTTATCCAGTCAACCTATGGTCTACAGACCCTTATGGGACTGCAGACTATGCCTATGATTTCTAAGGAGGTCTGCACCTCCAGTCAACATTTTTAGGAGGATCTGAAAAAGAGAGACTGAAAACTACTGGTGTAATCCATTCATTGTCATGAGCCTTAGGCAAAAGACTAAGGCTATGTCTTGGAACGCGTCCACTTTTTCAGAACAGTTTCTGAAAAAGCAGGTGCGTTCTTTCGGCATCACTGTATTCCCTTCTGTGAGACTAATAAGGGATGTTCCGAAAGAGGAAGGTTTTCCAAAATTTGACCCTGTGTAGAGGGGCCAAATTTCAAAAAAACCTTTAAAAAAAAAAAGTGGAAAAAATACGCAAATTGTGGTTCGTAATTTGCATACCTTTTTTCCAAAAATCCCCCGAAGTCTAGATATAGCCTAACTAAAGAAGTGAACTAATTTGCTAATGTGGAGGTTGGCCCCACTAGCTTGGCCAAAGACTAAACTGTACGCAGTGCGTCCTACATCAGAAGCGAGCTTCTTAAGCAAGTTGAGCAAGAAACAATCACAATGCCATTAAGCAAAAAAACGCACTGCCTGCAAAAGGTTAACAGGTCAAGCAGATGTTACTATTTAAGGGTAAAGTACCTTACTTCCTCCTTTCCCTGTAAATTTCCACTGTGACCTTGTAAGAAGGTATATATATATATATATAAGACATTTGAGTGTAAAGGTGGGCCTCGTATCGGTAAGGGCTGACTCCTTGCCGTCTGCGACAACCCCCCCAGCTGGGTTATTAAAGTGGTTTTGTCTGACTTGAACCCTAAAGCTAGCGTGTGTTTATTCCACGACAGCTAATAACAAAGGGACAGTGGGTGCCATGCACTTTCTGGGGCAAACCTCAAGTGAGTCAGACCCTTATATTATGACCAAAGTCATAGTTTGATCCCTAGGTCTGGGTAAAAACATATTACTAGACTAAGTCAACTTTAAGTTTTTTTGTTTGTTTCTTCGCTATGAGCTATATTTAGGTACTCTCTAGTTAAATTACCACAAATGCAATACTAACCATACCCACCTCCAGCCTCCAGCCCTGACACCTGCGCCTCCCACGCCCCTCTCAGTTCCCCTGCCCTGAGCCTTCTTCATCCTCACCCCCTGCATTGAGCTGTCCCACATCCAACCTCCTGCTCTGAGTTCCCCAACCATGGCCCTGAGCCTCCCCACATCTACACCAATGAGAATGAAACTACATTAATAACAGAAAATCAGAGTCATTGCTTTAATTACCTCTTCAGGTTTCAGTTTTGATTTTTTGTCAAGTCAAATACGTTCAGTTCTGATTTGATGTGATGTAATCCTACTGTCTGGGCCTCACTCAAATAGATGGTAAAGGCAGATCCCCTTCCTGAAGTAAAACAGTTTTATATTCAGTATATAAACAGAGACTGGGAAAACCTCTCCCACCAGTATTAGATTAATATGTTGTGCCATAATCAGAAATAGAAAGTAAGTGGAAAAAAAATACCCCCCACAAGGGGCGGAGAGTAGGAGGGAGCATTGCAATAGGACCATGCCTGTAAAAAATTTAAGTTACTTTCACCCTTGAGACCAGGTAACAAAGTATTTTCACCTCAGAGCAAAGTGGAACAAGGAATATGGACTTTAACTCCTGTCTACATGCCAGAATGCTGGAGGGACAGTATAAGAAGAAAAAGCTCCTTGTTTTGAGCTTTTGAAAGTACTTTCATTAAGCCCCATGTTTCGACTGTGGTTTTCTGGCATTCCTCATGTGTCTTTTTTTTTTTTTCAAACAACCTCTCTGACTCTCTCTCTTTCTCAATTTATTTTTGTAGGGTCTCCCAGTATGTCTTAATAGACATATTATAGCTACAATGTATCTTTCTTTCATACTTCACTTGTCTAAAAAAGTATTACAAAGAATGCTTAAAAATATGCCATAGTGATAGCTAGGGCTGGTATAGTATATTTAAATATATTCACCATATACTTATTTGATGAGTTAACCATTGATCATTGAGGGTATGTCTACAGTAGCTCGTTAGTTCGAGCTAGGTAGGCAAATGAGGGC
>CM057846.1:142371050-142420074 GCA_030068395.1 Apalone spinifera
GCCCCATTCCCAAATATCAAAGCCTCTAGCTTCACTATTTTATAGAACTTCTACAATGCTGGAGTCAGGTATGGATTTTTTAAATGTCATTTTTTCATTAACATCAAGTGGCTGAAAGCTTTCTGTCAACAGCACCAACATATTGCTGAATCAGTTAATCTCTCCATCCAACTGGGACCTACTGTGTCATAGGCTATGCAAGGCCTTGACTGAAATAATATGATACTTATCTTTCTCACTTAACAATCTCATAGTCTTTAGTTTGACCTGCCTCATCTTCCTGTAAGAGAATTTAAACACAGCCTGGGATTTTTGGTTTAGTTACAAAACTGTTGTTCAAACAAACAAAAATGCAAACCACAAAAGTGTCTGTCAGTATTTCTTTATAAAGGTTAATAGTCTGTATTTTAAAAAATAAAGTAGGGAGGGACCCTCTCATATCTCTCTATCCTTGCTTCAACACAGAGTTCTTTCCACTTTGGGCTAATTCCCTTTTAAGTCACTGAGAGCAACAGGAATCACCTGTATGTGACATCCTCAAGTCCGGGAGATAGTCCTGGCTGAAATCTCTGTAACCTTTATGGGATTTAACCCTTCCAGAATTGTCAGTGACTCAGGAGAATATTTTGCTAAATATGCCACTATGGGAGAGTTAAGTAGAGACAGCTCTATCTTGTGACTTGTGCACCTGACCTAGTATCCTAACAGAGCTGGGATTCAGAAGTTGAGCAGAGATATATTCCTTCATGTGGAAGAAGTGGGAGATATTTGTTTTCTCAGAGACTTATCCTGATGACTTACCAGTTTAAAGGGAAATTGTTTCTCTGATTTCTTCATGTGAATCTTTTCTCTTTTGGTTTTCTGATTTTGTGCACAGCTAACACATTTTTTTTACTTGTTTCTCTCTTTCGTTTTCTAACACCAAAGAGAGTTTATGTTGCTTTTGAAAGGTTTTTTGCACAGCTGTCAGCCAGAAATGGGATGCCAGCACAGAGATTTTAGCAAGGAATTTAGCAATCTAACTGACATCTGAGTTCTTAGAAACAACCCTTTTCATTAGCATGGCCCTTATCTTACAATTAATCCTGTACAGGCACGAGGGTCTTCCCACAATCTTTGTTGCAAGATCAGGATCTTTGTGATATTGCTCATTACTTACATTAAATATATTTTAAAACAGAATACATTCTGAATGCTAATAATAATCATTTGACTGTACAAGAGCCACTGAAAAGGTGGTTTTGGCAAATGGGGAAACTAGAAATGCCATCATGTTCCTAAAATATGAGAAGCTCCAAATTATGGAGTATAGAGTCTTTTCAGAGAATTGTGAAGCAAGCTTCTGCAGTACTGTCAAAAAAACCTGTTAACCCATGGAATGGATTTTACTTCCTATAAGACATAAGTATCGTTGAATCTGTGGCATCATTTAGTGTGATAAGAACACAAGACTGAATGCTGAGATAACCTTGATATGAAGGGGTGAAAATGTCTTTAAGAGGAGGATGGTGGGAGATTTATGCCAGTACATTTAATTCAGGGAATAAAAGAAAATGTGTTATATGGGTACTCCTCCTGAAGCTAGCCTTCTAGCCATCTCCTTTCTTAGGAAAGTTGCTCACATTCCTTTCACCTTCTTTTACAGCATTTGCAAAAGTCACAGGAAAAAGTGGAGAGACAAAAAAAATGTTTAAGTTTTGCTCTCCTTCACTGAAAAAAATTAAGTCCCCAGAATTTCTAGAAATGCCATATCCCACAATGAACTGATAATGTTTGCGTAAATGTCTGAAAGTATTTTTCCATCCTCTTTGCCCAGATTTAACTCCAATGGCAAGAAATCCCATGGATAAGTAAGTTCCCTACTACATTTGGAATGGATAGCCAATTTTTCTGCTGAGATACTGAATTCCTTACTAAACTCATCGACTCAAAGGCTAATCTGAGAAAAAAAGAAAATTATGTGACATCATCCTGTCTCAGAATGTGTTTCAGATGTTAATGTTTCGTGAAAATACACTTTACTTTGCAAGATTAATTATAGTACTATAAACTTACTAATTAAGACTTTTAGCTAAAATATAAAATGTTTTAACTTGAAGCTTTAGTATCTATAACAAAATAATTTAAAACCCACTTCATTTCTTCACTGTTCAATAGTAAGGCATTAAATAATCTATGAAATGAAACAGATTTTAAAATAGATTCTAATCATCATAACCATGAAAGACGATGTCCCCCTCCCCCCAAAATGTAATTTGCATGGGAAATTGATCCTTTTTACAATAAAAGAAGCATACAGACTTATTTGAAAAGGTAGATCATTTATGCAAGGACACAAACCATGATTATAAAATCTTTCTGGCTTACTCTTTAGTGGTCAGTCCACATGAAGAGAGCAAAATTATGTGTATAGACCTGATTCTACCAAAACTTAAGCACATACTTAAACATTAGTGTAAGTGTTTGAGGGATCGAAGCTATAATGCATGAAGACCCTTATAGCCACCCAGGATCAAACTGAAGACAGTGGAGTATCGTGTGAGTGCAGGAGTCTCCTTATTTGGATCAGATTTCATGATTAGGGACTGCTGAAGTTAATGGACTTCCCAAAGGGTGAAATCCTAAGCTCACTGAGGTCAGTGCCATAACTCCCAATTTTCTGTGGGCCAGGATTTCACCTTGGATGTGTAAAGGTAAACACATGCTATATCCTTTCAAGGATCAAGGCCTCTGTATATATGGGGGAGGACAGGGCATGGCCGTGAAGTCAAATTTAAACAACTTTTATCCAAAGCCGTGAACAGAACCTGAGCCCATTTTTATGAACAGTTCATTCTCTTCTGCCTTCACCAGAACAAATCTAGGATCACTGAAACTATACTAGGCCTATACTAATTTAACAGAAAGAGATGCAGGCCAAGAATCTTTGGTGCATTTGTTGCCAGTCCAACCAGTTGGGTGATAATACGTTACTCATAATTAGGACTCATGGAATTATTTGTTATTGATAAATGCCAAAATGACAGGTAAGTAGGGTTGTCAACCTTCCTGATTTCATTAGGAGTCTCCCAGAATCAGGCTCTATCTCCCAGAAGCTATGGAAGTCAATCCAGGAGATTGTAAACAGCTAAAGATCCACCAGTGCAGCTGGGCTAAGGCAATTTCCCTCTCCTCCATAGCCCTATGCTACTCTCAGAAGCAGTCAGCACATTCCTGAGGTCCTGAAGCGGGGGAAGGGGACAGGGAGTGTCTCCATGTGCTGCACCTGCCCCAGGCACTGATTTCACAACTCCTGTTGGTGTGCAACCAGTGGGAGCTGTGGCATGGCACCTGCAGGCAGGGGATGCAGGGATGTGCTAACCACCTCCAGGATTGCCATGGAGCCAGGGCAGGTGAAGATCCCACCTTAGTTCCATTGCATCACTGCCAGGCTGCTGTCTGAGATAAGTACTTCCTGGCCATAGCCCACAACTTGCATCCACTCCTGCACTCCTACCCTACCCTAGGCTCAGCCCGGAGCCCCTTCTCACAACCCCTTGTCCCATCCCAGTGAAAGTGAGTGACTGTGGAGGAGGGTGAATGAAGGAGGGATGGAGAGAGCAGGGGCAGGGCCTTGGAGAAGGGATAAGACAGGGCATGGCTTCAGGAAAGATATTAGGGATGGGTGAAGAGCATTTGGATTTATGTGATTAAGATAGTTGGCAACCCTACAGATAAGTTACCTTTGAATAAATTTCCATTAATATAAATATTTATTCAGCTCTATAGATTGTCAAATAATTGTTTACAATTAATTTATCAGATTTTTTTCTGTCTAATAAAATATTCACAGTTTATTTCTTTCCATGATGAGAGCTTGGATAGTTAGACAACTTAAACCAACAGCTGTCCTGGAGACTAATGAAGGAAGATGTTAGGGTACCAACAATTTCAGTTTTTGTAACCAGTGTATAAGAATATATTTCCATTAGCTTAGTTTAACAGGCCTAAAAAAGACAAAAAAGGAAGAGACTTTTAAATCTTAAAACCAAATAGCACCCAAATGATTGGCTCCCATTCTTTGCTGATCCCTTCCTGCCAAATCCCTCAACCCAGATGTAGCAAATAACATTGGAAGAAAAAAAAACCCCATTCTTCTAACATTTCTTTATAAAGAAAAGGGTGCAGGTTTTCCACTGCATGCCATATTGCGAGAACTCGGTCATCCAGGAGGTACCAGTAAATTCAAAAATTTGAAAATACAAAATGTCGGTCACAGATTTTTTGATATACCCTGCAGTTTGTCAGATACTTATTTGTGAAAATTATGTAAGTAAGGCAAATTATTTCTCTTGATGACTATAACATTAAATATATTGAATAGATAATGCAGCTCTTCTCTGTTTTACATTTTATTAATCAGTATTTCTAACATGATTTCATATTTTAAATATACCCTGAAGCCATCATAAAGTAATAATTCCAGATTACTATATATTTAATGCATTGAAACAAAGACATTGTTTTAAATTAATCACATTGGTTTAGTGTGTTCATAACAAAGTTCATCACTTTTTAAAAAGGGGAACACTAATTTATTTTGTATGATTTCCATAAGAATAGACATATTTTGAAATTTCATCATATGTTTATATTAAAAAAACATGTTTCCAATTATATTAAGTATAACATAGGATTTTATATCATACTGAAGTACTAATTTTGGTGAAGGGTTCTCTTAAAACTAATTCATCAAATAGAAGTAAAAAAGGGGAAACACATTTGTCCAGCTATCTGGAAGAAAAGGGATGTTGTCCCTTTAAGGGCTCTCTTCAATAGGGCGTGTATGTGAAAGGAGAGCAGGGATGGGTAGGAAGGCTTGGGAAGCAAGGTTTTGTATTATAGAAATTAAAATCTTTTGAAGAATGTATTTTAAAAAAAACCCTGTATGACTGGAGATCTAAGCATTTAAGGCTTAAGATGAGTACTCAGATTGTGCCTCTAACATTGCATGCAAGGATTTCAGGGATTTTATAGAGCTATGATTTTTATAATCTTTAGCAACAAACTAATGCAATATTTACAGCAAATTTTTAAGTATTACTGTATTGCACAACTGTTTTTGTCAGTAAATTCAGAAATTGACAGTATATACCTCTCAATAGGCACATGCCTGTTAGATGTCTTCATTACAATTGAATGGCTCTTTCACTGGTTCAATGTCACGCTAATATGTCTGGCAAGCTAGAAGGATTTTCACTTTTCAATTAATAGATCCACTCTGGGGGAAGACTCACAAAGTTGCAAGAGCCTGAAGTGGGAGACTGCAGGAGAGGGGTGGGCAAATACCAGCCCAAGGGCTGGATCGAGTGGCCAGGGTTAGCGCCTGGTGTGACCCACATATTTACCTGCACAGTTGCAGGTACCAGTGATCACAGCTCCCGTTAGGTGTGAATTGCCATTCCTAGCCAATGAGAGCTGTGGGAGTGGCGTCCTGATGTAGGTAAATATAGCAGCAGAGGCCTGTCAGTGGCTAACCCTGGTGAACCACCACCATGTTATTGCTCACCCCTGCTGCAGGAATGATCAGAACAGGGATAAGAAAAAGGGAGTGGTTGAGCACTAAGACCATCATCTTTCCTTGCCTCTTATACCTGTCACCCATGATTTCAAGCCAACATTGGGCAAACTAGACTTGATTTATAGTTGTGGGTGGACACTGTGCAAAAATCATTTTCTGAACTACAAGACGATCCCCCAGTGTCAAGAAGATTTCCTCAGTTGTTCATAAGCCAATACAATACATGCTTTCAATCAAATAAATTAATAGGAAAAATATTTTAAAAAGAACTTGTTTTACATATATTTTTTAACAACCACTAATTTACTGTTCTGATTCTAATTCACACTAAAGTTCATTACACTTTAATAGGGCCTGAAGTGAATATAAGTGTAGTTTACATACCAGTTGAGGCCCCTCTACACTGTCACTCTGTGTTCGTTAATGTTAATGGGGCTCTGACCATGCAAGCCTATAAATCACATAATATAATCCCCAAAACAACAAGGGTTATGTCTTTTGTTCAAATATCCATATGGAACCCTGTTGACATCAAGCAGGGATTCACATGGGCACATATTTCCAACTGTGTAAAGCTCATTGTGGGACTGGGGCCTATTTCAGCACCTCAAACCCAGATTTTTCTTCAGTAACTTGTACCCCAATTCTGCAGACACTGATGCATGTGCATTAAGCGCATGAATAAGCTTATTACATTTCATTGGGACTATTTACTCGCTTAAAGTTAAGCACATGAGCAAGTATGTGCTGGAAGAGGGTTTAAATGGTGTGAGCATCCCCTGGAGGTGCCTTTTCCCTGGACTAGGTCTTTAGTTTCTGTGTCTTTCTCCAGACTTGTGGCAGAGTCATGTTAGGAAAGAACCAAATTCCATTTGTTTCTTCCTGCTTATTTGGAAAGACTCTTTATTCTTCCCATTGTTTTACTACTACACTCAGACCTTTTTCTGCTTGCCACTTTCTTCTTTGTCATGTTTTGCTCTTGCTTTTTCTATGCAATTGTTTCTTTCTTGATGTCTGTCAAGAACCTTTCAACTCTTTCAGCATCTCAGACTTTTGAGATGATCCCGTCACTAGTTTTACTGTTATTTTTGCAGTAAATGTATCAGTGCCAACTGATAAAAGCCTGCATAATTTGTGCATATGTGTATTCTGAGAGGCTGAACTCGAAGGTTGAGGGTGAGTAGGGAGCAAAATCTTTCTTGTTTTAAATTGTGATAAGGTCTTCAGTGATTCAATCCCCATTTGCATTCTGGGGCATCAGATGAGAGAGTGTTCTAAAAACATTGTAGGTTGAGGCTCATGCACATTCATCACTTGGGATCTGACATTTTATTGCAGGCTTTTTTTTTTAAACTGTTTCTCATAGGAGCCTAACATAATATGGTTAGTCTCAATAATCACTGCTACATGTACATGTGGGAGATTTCTGAATCTCAAAAAGTGTGAAGAAAAATGTGAACTTTTAAAACAAAGATTTTTATTTTTGCTGAAAATAATTACTGACTACTACCCTGCATTGTAGCCTTCCTTGCCACTTATGCAGAATTGATTGGCTTGCTCCCTCTTAGATGAGGACTTCAGGAGGAGATATGGTCTGATATAATGAGCACAAGGTTGAAAATCAGGATGAGGTCCTGCTAATCCTGGCTCTACAATTTATTTGCTATGGTGTCCTGGGTAAATAATTTCTGCCTTAATCTTGCCCTTTATAAAAAGGTGATAGTACCTACTTATTTCACAGAGGGATGTGTGAATTAATTAGTTAAGGCCAGGTCTTCAGCTGATTTAAACTGGCCAAGCTCTGTTTAAGTTAACGGGCTAAGGACAATTTGCACTAATTAAGGATCTGACCCATTATTCTGTTAGGCTAGGTCTACATTAGGAGATAAGTTTGAATAAAGATATGCAACTCCAGCTACGATAATTACATAACTGGAGTCAAAGTATCTTAAATCGCATTTTGGTGCCATCCACATAGCGGGAGGTCAACAGGAGCATACTCTCCCTTCAACTTCCCATATTCCTTGTAGAAGCAGGGCTACAGGTACCTACGGGAGCACGCTCTCACTTTGAATTATCGTGTTTTCACTAAACCCGCTAATTCGAACCCCAGGAGAGTGACTGCGGCAGCTTCGATCTTCTCTGTAGTGTAGACAAGCCCTGAAAGACTAGGATAATATAAAGAACTGTGTAAATAATACATGTTATTTAGGGTTAGGACAGAATAGGTCGTGCGGGTGACGGACTGGCACTATACGTGAAAGATAATGTAGAATCAAATGAAGTAAAAGTCTTAAATCAATCAACATGTTCCATAGAATCAGTATGGATAGTAATTCCATGCTCTAAGAAGAATATAGCAGTAGGGATATATTATCGACCACCTGACCAGAACAGTGAAAGTGATGTTGAAATGCTAAGGGAGATTAGAGAGGCTATCAAAATAAAAAACTCAATAATAATGGGGGATTTCAATTATCCCCATATTGACTGGGTACATGTCACCTCAGGACTAGATGCAGAGATAACATTTATCGATGCCTTAAATGATTGCTTCTTGGACCAGCTGGTACAGGACCCCACAAGGGGAGAGGCAATTCTTGATTTAGTCCTGAGTGGAGTGTAGGATCTGGTCCAGGAAGTAACTATTACAGGACCGCTTGGGGATAGTGACCATAATATAACAACATTTAACATTCCTGTGGTGGGAAGAACCCCTCAGCAGTCTAACACGCTGGCATTTAATTTCAAAAAGAGGAATTATGCAAAAATGAGGAGGTTAGTTAAACAGAAATTAAAAAGTACAGTGACTAGAGTAAAATCCCTACAAGCTGCATGAAAACTTTTTAGACACAATAATAAAGGCCCAACTTAAACGTATACCCCAAATAAAAAAACATAGTAAGAGACCTAAAAAAGAGCCACTGAGGCTTAACAACCATGTAAAAGAAGCAGTGAGAGATAAAAAGGCATCTTTTAAAAAGTGGAAGTCCAATCATAGTGAGGTAAATAGAAAGGAACATAAACACTGCTAAATTAAATGTAAAAATGTAATAAGAAAAGCCAAAAAAGGTTTTGAGGAACAGCTAGCCAAAAACTCAAAAAATAATAGCAAAATGTTTTTTAAGTACATTAGAAGCAGGAAGCCTGCTAAAAAAACCAGTGGGGCCCCTGGACAATCGAGATACAAAAGGTGCAATCAAGGTCAATAAAGCCACTGCAGAGAGACTAAATTATTTCTTTGCTTCAGTCTTCACGACTGAGGATGTTAAGGAGATTCCCAAACCTGCACGGTCCTTTCTGGGTGATGAACCTGGCCTCTGTTTGTCAGAGGCTGGAGAGGGATGGCAGGAGACAGATCACTTGATCATTGTCCTGGGTACACCCCCTGTGGGGCACCTGGCATTGGCTGCTGTTGGCAGACAGGATACTGGACCTAGATGGACCTTTGGTCTGACCTAGTATGGCCGTTCTTATGGTTTATGTATTTTGAATTAGGAAAGACAAAATCTGCATTTGCTCCTGCCTTGAATAACAGCTTTCAGGTGTAGCTCTCCTTTCCATTGATTTGCTGTCACTTTTCAACTGTCATCTGAAAATATTTCCTTTATCCCTTGCTCATACATTTTAATCTCTCTTCCTCTGCTATTATGCACCTTTCAACTCTGTGCTTGTGTTATTAAACTCTATAAAGCATTTGAGATATAGCATGCATGGAAAACTATACAGAGAAAGTTTGTTACTCTGTGATCTTTAGGTGCAAGAAAACAGCAGTCATAGTTATTAATTGTATTAGAGTAGGGCCTAGAGGCTGCTAATGAAGAGACATGGAATCAGGTCTGCCTACAGGGGGCAGTTGCCTTGGCAATTTGGCCACTGTTGTTACTAAGGCAGCAGCACTGGCCAAAGTTCTGGGCCCTTTAAATTGCTGCTGGAGTGTTGCGCTGCATGCTCTGGGCAGCACTAAGGTCTTGGTGGTGGAAGGGGGAGGATGTGCCATACTCTGGGCAGCACTGAAGGCTGTCTAGGGGCCAACACAATGTATTCTGGGTGGCATTCGTGGCTGGTTGCCCTGACTCTACCCCTTCTGCTTGAAGCCCTGCTCCTTCCGGGAATGTGGAAGGCATTCAACGCCCCTGTATGGAAGATAACATTTAAAGGACTTCCTATAAGTTTTGTTTCCTTCTTTGCTATTAATAAGGGTTAAAATCCTTACCCGATGATATCTGCTGCCTGTGGAAGATTTATACTTGTCAGGATTAATTTTCATTTCTTATGCTTGTCACATGAATGTTGTTATGGTTCTCCTTCTTGTGTGTTCCCATACTGCATCATAAACCAGGCACAAATTTAACTCTTCTGGAGGTCGCAGCCTCAGTTTTATTTGGGGTATTTGATTTAAATATATAAGTTCATGAGTCCCAATCTAAACTGGGTATGTAAAACATAAAACTTGCCATCAGACAATGACTGAACACATATGAAATCTTCTGCAAGATAATTATCTCAAAATAAATCAGAAGTTGTCCAGTCTGTTCCTATACTCACACATTCATTAATCAGTTAGGTTTCTCATTTGATTTTGGAATAAATAATGGCTTTAGCAGCTTTGTAATAAGAGAAAACATTGGAAGCAGTACATTTTTACTCCTGACATCAGACCTGGGTTGATAACGTGCTTTCACAGTCTTTTTTATCTGGATACCTACAAGGAGTATCTACAATCTAGAGTAATGATTTTGACTGGAGGGAATAACCACCTAATGTTCATTCAATGCTTTGTGTGCAATGAGTCCACAGTGCCAGTCCAGATAGGAGGATACAGATGTCTACAGAATCTAAGCTTTCCCCATAGAAGGAATAGGAGCTTTAGTATTATTGTAAAGTGCATAAACTTTGCTTATAAGGGTGCCAATTGTGGTGGAAATCAATCTCAAGAAACAGATCAATGAGTGAATGGTTAGGAGACTGAGTTATCTTCTTGCTAAACAGATGGTCTAACTAGGAGCAGAATGGACTTTACAGTAAAGCAGCTGGTCTGCACCTGGTACATGGATTTTGAGTACCATTTTCTTCTTGATAAGCCTTTAACCAGGTTAAGTCAATTCATCTCAGTACAAAGTTTTGGGAATAGACACTTTGTGAATGATGATGTCATAGCTGTGCTAGCTAGCACACTCTACAGACACCAATTTGTTGCTAGTAGACGTAAAGGATGCCCACGATTCATGAAGGATATTGATAAAGTGGAATGAGTTTAGAGACAAGACACAAGAATGATTGAAGGGTTAGAAAAAAATGACTTTTAGAGACAGACTCAAGGAGCTCAAAATATTTAACTTAACAAAGAAAGGGTTAATGGTGGTTTGATTACAATCTATAACCACCTACATGGAGAACATATATTTAATGACATGCTCTTCAATCTTGCAGAAAAAGTATAACAACATGATTCAATAGATTGAAGTTTAAGCTAGACAGACAAATTCAAACTGGTAATAAGCCATACATTTTTAAACAGTGACTAATTAATCATGGGAACAATTTAATGGATGGATACTCCATCACTGACACATTTTAAATATAGTTCTAAAAGTTAAGTTCTAGCAATTGTTCTGTGAAGTTCTATGGCCTGTGCTATCCAGGAGGTCAAACTAGTGTATCACAGTTATCCCTTCTGGCCCTAGTATCTATGAACTGCTGAGTCCCAGATGGTTCTGTGCCAGGGCTGGGCAAAATGCAACCCGGAGGCCAGATCCAACCCAGCAAACACTTTGATCTGGCCCATGGATGGCATCTGGCCACTTTCTGTTTACATCCTGCTATCTGTGCCAACAAATTTCCAGGCAATGGCTCAGGCAGCAGGATCCTATTTAAATGCCCTCATCACAACACTAGTATGGCAGGACTGGAGCTATGAGCCATTTAAATAGCCTCAGCAATCCCAGGCAGCTGCCAGGAAATGCATTAGCAATGGGGCCAGGAGTTGCGAGCCTTTTGTTATGTTTTTCATTCAAAGCCTCCAGCCCTAGACAACGGGGGGGAGGAGGGGAAGAAGGGAAGAGACTAGTACCCAGCCCCTCCCCTTCCACTCCAGGCCCCATGCCTTTCATGCTGGCCCTTGACCACACTTGCCCTTGACCACATACCAAAATTCATTCAGTGCCCCTGTGATGGGGTGGCGCAACCCTGCACTAACCAGGCCCCCCCAGGGAGCGGAGAGGTGCGGAGCGGCTTTCCCCGCCATGAGGGAAGCAGCGGTGGCAGGAGCGCACCACCCGACTTGCGGCTTGGCCGGCGCTCCCACAGACGCGTTGGGGGAGGCTTCCCCCGCCCTGGGAGGGACTGTGGCAGTGGTGGACATGCACCGCACAGACAGCGGCGGAGCCGGTGCCCCCGCTGACACCCCAGGGGAGGCCCCGATGCACGCCAATGTCGGCACGGGTAAGGATGCTGTGGATGGGGTCAGCAGGAAGGGGGGAGGAGCCACCCTGGTGGACACCGGCGCAGGCGTCCTAGAAGGGAGGGGCGGTGTCCTCCACAATATAAAGGCAGCAGAGGCA
Organism: Apalone spinifera; assembly: GCA_030068395.1. NCBI lineage: Eukaryota > Metazoa > Chordata > Testudines > Trionychidae > Apalone > Apalone spinifera. The sequence continues at coordinate 142,383,174 of CM057846.1, forward strand.
CTTGGACAAAGGAGGCCAGCCAGAGCGCCGGATGAGGGTGCTCAGGACCTCAAGGAAGCAGCACACAAATCACCCTGGTGAGCAGGGGTAAGGAAGCAGCCCAGGGCGGGTGCAAAACAGGAGCCGTGGGCTGATGAGTTGCGGCACGTAGCCCCATCAGCCAGGTGAGGGGAGAGAGGATATTCTCCCCCCGTCTTAGGGCCCTGGGCTGGGGTCTGGAGAGAGGCCTGTGGTACAGTGGGGCATGCAGGAAGACTGCCTGCTAGCCGTGGCCTGACACTGCTCCTGGAAGCAGCCAGCTACTGCTGTCATGCCTCTGCATGCCTATGATGGGGAGTGGGCAGAACTGTCTGTGTGCTGCCCCCCCTGCACCATTCTTGCAGGTGCAGGCAGCACACAGAGACCCGCTGTCCCCCTCCACTCCTCCCCACCTCGAGTGATGCTAGCAACTTCCAGGTGTGTCATGGAATCATGACAGAAAGGCAGCCTGCCTGACCGTCTTGTGAGCCAGGAGCCCTTGTGATAAGTGCCTCCCATCCAGAGCCTACACTTCGCATCACATCACCCTTCTCCAGATCAGAACTCCCTCCTGCACCCCAACTACCTCCCACACTCCATACCTCCTCCATGAATACAGTAGAAATGTGCAGGCCATGACAACTTAAAATTCATGGTGTGGCCCTCCACTGTGAAAATTACTGCCATCACCCCATTCTAAGCTCATTAGAGCTCTAGTACTCAGACTCTTTGTCTAAGTCCTTCCTTTAAATGTCTTCAGTCCCTCTTCCCCAGATTCCAAAACCAGTGCCTTCTATTGCCCCAGATCTTCCAGTCACTTACACACACTCCCTCAGAATTCCACTTGGCTGTGGGCTCTTTGGCTGCAGTTCCACCTTTTTGGGGACACTATGGCAAGAAGGCAAGGAACACAGGATTAGCAAAGGAGAGTTTTATCCCCTTTACTTCTGGGCTACAGATTGATGAAAATAACAGAAGTCGTGAAATGTACTCTCTCCATTCTTAATTACACCTCTTCTGAGAGTCAGAAGTCTGTTAGCATTTCAAGAAAGGCAGAGTCCTTACTGCCCTGCCATTCTTGCAAACTCTTTAGCTATGTCTAGATTGGCATGATTTTCCGCAAATGCTTTTAACGGAAAAGTTTTCCATTAAAAGCATTTGTGGTAAAGAGCGTCTAGATTGGCACGGACGCTTTTGTGCAAAAGCACTTTTTGTGGAAAAGCGTCCATGCCAATCTAGATGCGGTTTTGCGCAAGAAAGCCCCAATCACCATTTTTGCCATCGGGGCTTTTTTGCGCAAAACAGTCCTGAGCTGTTTACACTGGCCCTCTTGCACAAATGCATTTGCGCAGGAGGGCTTTTTCCCAAACAGGAGCAGCATAGTATTTGTGCAAGAACACTGACAATCATACATTAGATCGTCAGTGTTCTTGCGCAAATTCAAGCGGCCAGTATCGACAACTGGTACGTTTTTCCGCAAAAGCGACTGCTTTTGCAGAAAAACTTACCAGTCTAGACGCAGACTTTGGGTATTGAGAAGATGGGTGCTCCATGCTACCATTCAGAGAAGCATTAGCTTAAATACAGTCTCTTTCTATCAGTTATGCACACAGGCTGAGAGGCTGCAGCTCCATCAGCCATGTTGGTGCTCTTGTTTAGGAAATCCATGCGTTTAGGCAAACACAACAGATTTATCTGTAATGGTTTCTAACTGACAGTCATTTAATGGGGTGTCAAGTACTTTTCCTAGCCAGAACAGCTATCTTGAATACATTAAAATAACCTGCCTTGAGTGAAGTTAGAAAATCAGAACATGATACAAAATGGAGGTCACAATTTGATATCAATATATTCCATGCTGGTCTGTAAATACCCTATAATTCATTTCAAAATTATGTATGACAGTCTAATGCTATTCTGTTTATCTTTCAATTATTAATGAGTCAGCATTAGATAGCTTCCCATTGTGGACACCTTACCGAAGAAAAAACAATCTCATAGACACCATGAAAAATGGCTTAGGGACTGGTTTGAACCACCCAATTTGTGTTATTTTTATTCAGCCTTATCATTAGCTTTTTCACTACTTTATTTTAGATATTTGGAGCTAAATGTTAGGTCTTTCAATTATATGTTTGCTCTATTGATCTTAAGTACCTGATAGGTAACTATATGCAAATAGGCCTACAATACTGAGAGCATAAAAGAATGGTGGACTGCATTTCACTTCAAAATAACCTCATTAACATAACCATTTTTTAAGATACATTGCAATCAGAACTCCACTGTCATCTCCTGAAAAACTCGTACTCCCAGCTTTGTCATTGAAGACTCATATTTCACTAGTACAAACTGATGTCTGTTAAGTCATGGCTTTAATATAATAAAGTGACAGGGAAATTTAAGCCTACTTATTCTCATTTAAGTTTTGTCTTTTTAAGAGACTCTTTTTTGTTTCCAGAAGGGCAGAAGTCCAGGTTGCTACACAATTGTAAGCCAAACTTAATGCATACTCCTCTTATAATGACTGTGTGCACAAGTACCCACATTACATGAAGTAGCAGCAAATTATTACAGCATTTGTTAAACCCAGAGAAAGTACTCAACTATGTGTAAGTATAAAAAACTGCCCCTGCTTCAAATGCTTACAGACATCTAATTAGGTATTTGCATATGCAAACATAATTACAATAATTGCATGCTTAAATTAGTCATGCAATTGTGTACATATCTTGAGTTCTTGCCCTTTTGAAAATCAGGACCTACACGTCTGGCAGACCTGAAGCTCTTGCACACCATGCAGGGTGGTTATCTTAGTTGTTCAGAAGGAGTCTGCTTTAAAAGCTTTGGTTTTGCTCAGATTTGTTTTACACCACTGAATAGGAAGCTTCTAGAACAGCAGAGTTATTTTTCTCTTTCTAAAGAAGGCAGCAGAGATGACCACTGCTTTCAGTCTGGGTTTTTTTTTGTTTTTTTGTATGTAGGAATACCCACTGTTATATTTCATCTGATCCCCTGAAAACACCTACTCCTCTCTCATGCAGACTCCACTGTAGCACCTTCACCAGGCAGGTCCTGTTTAGCCACTTTCCTTCATTACTGTGCTATTTCTTTAACATTGCTTTAGCTATAAAGTTGTAGAAGGCTGATACCACTTCAGTCACACTCATCTTCCCATCTCCGGGAGCCACTGTTTTCCCATTACAGCCTTCCAGATATGGTAGAATACAGAAATAGGAAAGGAAAGTGAATTACCACATCCTTTCCCCCATGAAGGAAAATTGCAATCTCAGACTGCTATGCAGTCAAACACCATTTTTCTGCTCTGTTCACCGACTATGCTGGACTCAGGTCCACTGACAGGCAAGGGTGCCATTTTGGCAGAGTGGGGAGGCAGCAGCCTTGCATACCAGGACGTGGCTTGCTTTTCTTCCTGCTCCCCTAACAATAAGGGAGCAAGGGGAGCATGTCTCTCTCTCCTGGCTGGTGAAGGGAGAGAGCAGAGGAGTAATTCATGGAAACCCAAGTTCTTTCCCCTTGCTCCCTTATTGTCAGGGGAATGGGAAGAAGAGCAAGCTGCATTCCGGTATACATGGCTGCTGCCTTCCCCCCGCTCTCCCAAAATGGCGCCCCTGCTCACTGGGTTGGGAAGGGGGAATATGGGCAGTTGCTCTGGGACCCAGTAATTTAAAAAGGCCTGAGGCTCCCCGCTGCTGCCACTGCTACTGCAGGAGTGGCAGTGGCCATAGCCTGGGCCCTTTGCATTGCTGTCAGAGTGCCAGATGCTATGCTCTCGGCAGCTCTGAGAGCTACCTGGAGGCAGAGAGGCCATGGCACTACATGCTTTGGGTGGTGCTGAGAGCTGCCTCCAGCCCCTCCCTTTCTTCCTGAGGGCTCATCTCTTCTGGGAGCATGGAGTCAGCACACACACACACACACACACACGCATTACCCAAGGGCCCTGAATCTGAGAATCTGTCAGCTCCCCTGGCTGGATGGTATTTAAAAGAGCTGATACTATAAATCTCACTATTCTTGGAAATACTGCTGACCCATTTGTGCTACTTCCTGAGCATTCACAGTAAAACATTCCCTAAGTGAACATATTTGCTCCATTACATCCCTTTTCACACTGCCCAGTCTTAGCAGCAGTCTTAGCAGACTCTAGGGGGAGTCACAATAAAAGAAACCCCATTTTGCTAGGGTTTCTATATACACACTGAAGAGATGGTCTTTTGTTCCAAAGATCATATAGTCTAAACAGAAGACAGGATGAACACAAAAAACAGATTAGTGGAAGACAAAGAAAAGTGAGAGAATTATGCCCAGTATGAAAAGTAGCAACTGTAGCAAACTAACTGCCTACCCACTGTTAAGAATTTTACAGACCTCACAGCACAACATGTCAGAACTGGCTGAAGTTTTCTTCACTTAAAAACAAAAAACAAACAAAAAAAGTAATGAAATTAAAGTAAGTGAGCTCTCCTTCAGTGTAGGGTGATTTCCATTCTTCACATCCATGTGCTGAAACACCTCTTACGTCAGGCTTTACTAGCCATGCTGATCGGAAAGTTAATATTACAGGTGGAGTTGAAGAAAAGCATATGTAGCACAAATATTGAAGAATGGAAAGAAGAATGATTCAAGAACTTCTTGCCTCCTCCTAAATGAATTAAAAAAAACATTATTAGTTCATAATGCCACTCTAAGCAATAATCAATGTTGATTCATCAAGAATAATCTCTTTCCAGGTACATCTATTGGTTTTTTTGTTTTTTTTTCTGAACACGTCCAAAATTAGTAGATGAAAGAAAAATGATTAATGTAATATTGGAATATCAGTAAAAGATCTGATTATATCATGAACATCTTACCCGTCATTAATCAAAATTATCGTAGATATCAACATTGCTCCTGAAATGGTCTGAAAGAACAGAAATACAGATGTCTGATAGTTAACAATATATCAACTTGGATATTGACATAAACAAGGCACTCTGTTTATGTTTGGTCTCCCTAAATATGTACATTTATGATCTAGAACTGAGATATTAAAATTTGGAATAGCTTGTAAGGGTGGAAAGAAGAAACACAGTAATACCAAGAGCCTTTGTGTGGTTGTTGGGAAAATAACACAGCAGGGAATCGATTATCCCACAAATTCTTGGAATGTAGGAGGGAGAACAGCAAAATAAAGACAATGGATTTCAAGAAGGCAGACTTAAGCAAACTCAGGAATTGGTAGATAAGATCCCATGGGAAGCAAGTCTAAGAGGAAAAACAATTGAAGACAGTTGGCAGTTTTTCAAAGTGACATTATTAAGAGCACAAAAGAAAACTTTGTTACTGCATAGGAAAGATAGCAAGTAAGGAAAGAGGTCACTGTGGCTTAACTAGGACATTTTGAATGTTCTAAAAATAAAAAAGGAGTCTTACAAAAAGTGTAAACTAGAGGTATGTCTACACTACACTGCCTTAATAGACAATTCCTTCTCCAGCATTAGGTTTTAGCTTGTCTGTTAGCATTATGGTAGTAACCCAAATGTCAGTACTGTATCTTCTGAAAATTAATGAGCCTTGGCTGAGGACAAATCCTAAGGCCTATGAATTTCTCTTGCCAGAAAGAATAAAAAAAAGTCACAAAGGATCAAGATTCAGAATTATTAGGCTTACTGCCTAATTCAATTCCCACTGATGAAACTCCCATGGATTTTGATGGGGACTGGATCAGGGCCCTAGACATTTCAACTATGAAGTTCACTGTTTTAGAGAGGCAGCAACTTCTAGTGCAGTGAGCAAAAGATGTGATATAGCCATCTTTTTTTGTGGCCCTTTGTCTGTGATATTAACTGGTGTGGATAAATAATGGGTTTCAGCTATGAGATGGAGGGCATTTCTCCAACAGTGAAAAATATAGTGATTTCCAGCACGCTTTCAGCATATGCCCAGAGTTACCACGCAATGGTTTCTGAAATACAATAGTTTAACTACACTCAAACATAACTGAGGTATGTCAGAGAACATGGCAAGGTAATTGGAGGGAAATATTGCCTTTTAATGGCAGCCAATGAATTCTGACTTGTGGAGTGCCTGCTACCTCTGCAGTGTGCAATTGCATAATTTCCCTTTGGCAGATATATGAATTGCTTACATGGAAAAATATAGTTATGTTTTGCTGCTATCTATAATGTGGTTCAGCAGCTGGACACTAGTGGAGCTTGGGATGCTGTCAAATCACATGCCGGCTCATGCCCAGGCCTCATCGAACACAGACAAAGCTCCACCTATATCCAGCTGCTGGAAATCAGTTTGGATTGCCTGTATGTTAGTACAGTTAATATGTGATTCATGTCTAGAAAAAGGACTAGTGTAGAATGGTGCAGGAATTAATCTCACTTAACCTTGATAGCCCATGGGATAAACTTATTTTGAATGTTTACAGGGGTAGGGAACAGGAGAATGTTGAATACAGCAAAGCACTCATCCTACATACAAGATGGCCGGTTGAAGGCAAATGAAGCATTGTCCAGAATCCAAGAACAGATCTTGTTGATTGCATTCTTCACTCCCTCCAGGAAGGGGAGATTTGTGCATGCATGTATCCCACCAGCTTGGATTCTGGGGTTAAGGAGATAAAAATCCTTCATTAGGAGAAACTTGGCTGTTCATGCTGTCAAGACTCAAAGATTTTAAACATAAATAAGAGATCTAAGTGCTGCTTGGCATGGCCAGCTAAAAGGATATACAGCAGTGCTTATATTACTTTCTTTTAAATTTAAGTCTCTGTTGTATATCTTAACCTTGTAAGTAATTCATTTCTTTTTCCTAGTTAATAAATCTTTAGTAACAAGATTGGATATGGGATTGGGTACAGGAGTTGTCTTTTGGTCTGACATCTAGACAATTGACCTGGAAAAAGTGACTGATCCTTTGGAATTGGGAGTAACCTGAATATTATTGTGATTTTTGCTGTAAGTGACCATCTATCATATAGTTGAGCTTGCCTTGGTGATAAAATAGACTGAAGTGCCCAAGGGGACTGTCTGCAACTCAATGGAAAGACAGTTATAGGTGTTTAGGTGTTCATACTTGGTACTGGGTTAGTGAAATCTAATTATAGAACATGCAACCAGTTTGGGAGGGGAGGTTGCCCCACTTCAGCCTAGTCTGTCTCAAGGTTGGCACTGAAGCCTCTTTCAGACAGTTTGACAAAAGGCCATGTGATATGCTTTCTGATGACCAAGAGCTAATGGTCTGTGAGCCACCCATGGTCCACTTGCTATCATTTGGGAAGCACTGCTATTCAGTATAATTCTAACTACTGAAAAAAAACAAAGCACCTTGCAGGATAATCAAAAGAAACTCAAACTTTACTTAAACTCATACATATTCAAAGGCCCCAGTTCAAGCAAGCATCTGCTTGGGACATAAGAACATACCTAATTTTAAATGTGCTTCCCTGACTTAGGGCCTAATTCAGTAGAAATATCTATCATATAGGCCAGATTCTATGAATAATTACGTGCCAGCACACAACTGTAAATTTTAAAAATTACTATCACTTTAAATTTGTTCTTAGTTACAACTATCTGTTTTGATGGCTCTTTAAGTTTATTCCAAGGCACATAAGCAATTATATCACACATGATAATATTTCACTGCTGCATCTATCAGCATCTATCAGCTAGCAGCTGGATCTCTTACAGACATAAGAGTGTGAATATGGAAGGTATTAGAACTAACCATCTGCTGAAAAAGACTGTTGCAAATTAAAAAAAAAACTTAATTTCAAAATGTAATTTGTCACCATATTAAACTGTTGACACATGAGTGAAATATACATGGAGTGGATGACTGATTATCCAAAGTTATATAACTTGCACGATGATGTGTGAAAAAGGTTTGACTTGTGTTTGGTTTGAACTTAAAGCCCTTGCTCTGTCAAACCTAAATACCACACAAGTCTCACTTAACCCTTTAGATACTGTTGCCAATGTTTGAGCTGAATGGCAGGTCAAAGTTCAGAGTGCTGGAGATAGTTCAGTTGGAAGTCAAAATTGATAGAACCTGGTGTTTTCTGTGATGCAATCTTGTTTATTTATAAAGCATGGTCCTGCTTTTTCCTAACATAAGAGGAACCTGCAAAGTTTCTTTAGTCAACAGATCCCAAAACTCTTTAGCTTTTCCAAAGTCATATAGTGATCACAGGCTGCTATGTAGCTTCGTTTTTCTGTCATCTCAATTTTTGTGTTTATCCTTCCTCTTTTTCCCCACCCCAAAACACACACAAAACAATACTCGGCAAAAGCCCTTCTACCCATTCACTCCAGAACTCTTGGGCAACCTGTTATACTTCCATGGGGCTTCTTCACTGTCTCAGAATCATCTTAAGTGAAGGATGTGTTTAGTCATCAATTTCAATGAGGTTTTTTTATTCAACCAAAACCAAAATCGAATCAGCTCATAATAATATTTTCTTATTTGTAGTTCCCATTGATCTCATTATGGTCCATTCATATTGAAAGACAGATTTTGCCATTGTTTTTGTTCCCCACATTTACACTTAAAAATAACAAAATACAGTGTCATCTCTCAATGTCCTTTGAAGTAGAATGCAGAACCCCATAAGTTTCCTCAGAGGGAAGAAATCCCATTGGCACTTGATTTAGTCTATCACTCTGAATGGTCCAATAGGGTTTTTAATATAAAAACAAATTTTACATATGTAAAAACAGACAGTGTGTGCACTCTTTAGAATTCTATGAAATTTACGATTGTGAGATGAGATTTTATGTTTTCCTAGATATGGCATGTTGACCCAGGAAGCTTTTAAAGTGATAACACTATCTTGGGCACTCAGCATAATGTTGAGTGTGATAGAAATCTATACAGAGAAATACCTAGATAAATGGAAAGACATCTGATAAAACTATCAGCTTAAGAAAAAAATATACATTTTTGATAGCCAGTGTATTAAATACTATGTAAAGGCCTATGTCTATACCAGCACTTTTATTGATGAAACTTGTCTCACTCAGAGGTGTATAAAAAACTACAGCTGAGAGAGATAAGTTACACCAACAGAAGCGCCAAGGTGGACATTACTCTGTTGCCAGGAGAGCTCTGTCATGTCAGCATAGAGCAGCTGCATAGTTCAGCTGTGCTTCTGTAAGGTCTCTAGTGTAGACATAGCCTTAAAGTCACTTTAAAATAGCATAAACAAGTAACACCACTTCAGTGACTGTTTCCAAATGCCAAGAGGAGTACAATCAGTGAAAGTAAGCTGAAATACCAATTTGCCAAGAAAAAAGTACATTATTCCTATTCAGTCTGGGGAAAATTCCAACATTCCGCAGAGAGCATTCGACTGGAGGGAATCCCAGGCTTTTCCTTAAGTCAGAAGTTCAAAAACATCCCAGGCAGTGTAGAAAAAACCCACGATCATGATATTAAAAAATATCATTAATATCTATTGCTGTCATTCCTGAGACTTATGCCCAGTGGCAAAAGATATCTTCATAACTGTCTCATTCTTTTGATTAAAAGTGCTTTCCATATACATATAGAACTATTTAGACATTGCACAGGACTTTAGCAAAGCCTTGACTTAAAAGTTTCCCATAGGCTGTATTCCTGGCGTTTACATTTGATGTTAAAATGCAGCTTTATACATGCTTAGAAAAAGGAGCCTGATATTTATGCTAAATAGAACTTCTCCATTTTTCCTTAGGTCAATTTATAGAGGGAGTTCATGAAAATGACTCATAGTTAAACAACATTTTAAAAGTCTGACTGAACATGAAAGTTCATCTTTCAAGGTCACCGCATTTGTATTGTACATGATATAACACTTTTCTCCCTCTTAGTCAAGTAAAGCACATTTAAAAATTTTATAGAATACTAGGCTTTCAATTCATAGCAAAGTGGCTTTTATGTATTATACAATAAATTTCCTCTGGTTTGTTAAACTGTTTTGAATATTTTTTAACCAAATCTCAAAATGATGGAAAGGAAGATAAGAACATTCCTTTTGATACAATCATATAATAGACTCATTCTACCACCAGGAGATTTCTGTGAGGGGATTCAGGAAGTGGGCTTTATTAAAATACAGAGCCAAATTTTCAAATGTCCAGTGATTTTGGTACCTTGGTAGTTTCCATACCTTGAGAGCTAGGGCTACAAGGTTCATGCTCATAGGGCCCTACCAAATTCATGGTCCATTATGGCTGATAGGTAAATTTCAGCTGTTTATACCTGAAATTTCACAGCATTGTTTCCATGGTATCCCAACCCAAAAGGAGATAAGGGGTAGGAAACCTGCTGACCCTTACTTCTGTATAGCCTTGAGAGCTAGACTCTGAAGGTAGCAACTGCAGACCTTCATGCAGCCACAGGAGGTTCCAAGAGGTAGAGGTGGGTATTGTCTGGTCCCCCCTCCCACCACTAGAGCAGTTCGCAGGGGAGGGACAGGTCCTGTACTTCTCCTGCCCAGTCAGAGGTAGGAAGCCCCCTTTGATGGAGCACTCCTAGGAACAAGGAGACATCAGATTTCATGGGGGAAAGGGTTTATTTCATGGTCCATGCCATGTTTTTCACAGCTTTGAACAATCATATGCTGATAATTGGAGCCCTAGGTGAATGGGACACATGAGACCCCAGTAATAAGCACCTGTTGAGAGAATTATGGAATCAGTCAGTACTGTGTTTGGTTGATGAGGCAACTTATGGTGTCAGAAGCCATCAGACGGCTGAGTGACATCTACCAAGAAATTGACAACACCAGGAGGGATGAGCTGGAGTTCCAATGAAAAGTGCAATCAGGAAAATAATTGGGGGAGGGGTCCTCTATTTTCTGATGGACAACCTGCCCTAAATTCCCAATCGCTGAAGGACAATCTCCACTCTTTGATATATTTGCTTTCCATAACCGACTCTTTATGTAACTTTTCATGAGTGATGTTCCCAAATACTTGGATGTGAATATCTAAATTGGGTTGTTAAATTTATCCCCCTAAATTTGTGTTATTGCTTGTTATGAACTAAAAGTCAAAGATACATATAAAACACATTTTGTATTTGTGGATAATCTCTAAGCACTATACCCAGATGTACAGACACTCTTTTCTTAACCTGTGTTATGTTTATTAACCGGTGTTAATCTTAGCTTTATTATTTTTAAAAAGTCTGATCATACCATCCAGCAATGTTAGCACCGCACACCAAGCAACATAAAGTAGGTACAGGGAGGGAGGGCAAATATCTGGCCATGAGTGGGTAGGATGATTAGCAAAAGCCATGTTGAGTTGATTTTTCAAGTCTCTGTTGTCTGAAGTCTCTCAGTTCTTATTTCTTTCATATACTTCTAGAAATGGTATAATTGCTACTTGCTTCTACCTCCAAAAGCCCCTATTACAGCTAACTTGGAAATGTTACTGTTATTTTAGAAAGTGCTGTAGTTGTTACAGTACAGTATTACTCGTATGAAAGGCAAATGATTTAATATTCAGAGTGTCAGAGACATTCTCAAAGTTGTTTTTCTGCTACACATGGCTATCTACATTCTCTTTTATGCATCCACAGAAAGTATCTTCAAGTGCACAGTCTACCTATCAGTCCACTATTCAGTGGCACCAGCAGGATATAAAGGTTTCCATGGCCTTTCATTATTGCTCAGCCAAATCTTAGTGGAATGATATTCAAAACTTTTGAACTGCAAAAACTGGCTAGAATGACCTGGTGCTTTCTTCTTCTGGGTGGATTCCTGTAGTGTTGTTCAATGGCCAAAATTGGTTGCAACACACATTTTGTTGTGTTGCAACACTTCAACAAAGTGCAGAAGTACCTGAAAAAGAAAGTTGATTGGGAGTGGAAGGTGGGGAAGAGGATTAGAGAAGGGAGGAGTGCAAGTATAACACATTTTAAAGAACAGGGGTGGAGGGTGGGGAATATAGCTGGGAATGCCCTTCAAACAATTGTATCGGTATAGACATTCAACCTTCAAAAGGATTATTTTAAAAATTGTGATCTGCATAATTAAAGAAAATAAATAATTACACAAAAACACACCCTAAAAATGAGCCGGGAAAGGAGGAAGAAGAATTATAAAATTAGAATTGGTATGGGCTTGCCTGCTTAAAGTTTCTACCATGAAGTACTACTATTAATCAGAACCCAAGAGAGAGATAAAAGATGTATTCAGGACTGTCTGACATTTTATGATAATGTATTTCCTTTTAAAACCACAAATCTTACTCCTTTTCTTAGGACTTACTATCCAAAAAACACACAGATGTTGGTACAAGCAAAGCAAGTTTAATGAACCTATCATGACTTATAATTAAATTGTGTAACAAATGCACTTGGAATCCTGCCGGGGTGATCCCTGGTATATCTTGCAATGGGAGAGCAGAACAAAAATGCAAATGAAAAGTGACCTTTCTTGCTGACAGCTTTATTCTAGCACAGTAAACTCTGGTGTGGATCTCCCCCTTCTGGCTGCACCAAATTCCTGCCAATTTTTCTGCTGTTATCCAGGAAAGAATGAATATTACCTTTTCTATTCCTGACCAGAGGAAGAGCCTTTCCCTCATCCCCTCACCAAAAAAGGGCTCTCTGAATAGATAGGGCAGGTGAGGGTTGTGCCTTGATGGTAGCTGATTCCCTGCTTTCCATAGGCAGAGATGAATAGGGTGTTCTGTACCATTATAATTGCAAGAAGAAATTGGGTCAAATATAAGGATTATGCTGATGGTCATCTCCATTTACATTTTCCTCTTTTTTTAATGTATTTTAAGTTTGGATTTAGGTAACCATAGAGGGATGTAGTGAACTATGGATGCTTTGATTTGAAGAGGGAGTGAGAGACAGAGAGAGATGAAGCTAAGTTTACTGACATCACAGAGACAGAACATTGATCCTGAAAACCTTTTATATCTGGAAAGAAGAGTCAAAATGCTCAAAAAGATTTTTTAAAAGCCTGAAATAAGACAAAACATGTTTCCCCTCTGGATATACCGGAGACCTTAATTAAGTTTCAAAAAATCTCAATTTCTTTGTGCAAGAAAGAGTTCTTCTTGACAACCAGACAAGTTAGTTTTTATTAAGCTGTTCTGCATGAAGATAGGTAATATTTTATGCACAATCTCTAGCATTAGTATTACTAATTAGGTCTTACATTCTATTTAAGAGCTTTTAACAGAAAATGAATCTAACAGCCTTAGAGGATATCAAACCTATGTGCTTCAAGACTGAAATTAGTCATCAGAATTACTCAGAAGAGCCATAGTACTGTGAATTCATTGTTTCATTTACTATAGTACTAGATATTCATATTAAACAATAAGACAGAGAAAATATTTATTTTTATTACTTATTTCAGGCTATGTCTAGACTGACACCTTTTCCCGATTGTTTTTGTGATTGTCTTTTCGGAAGAAGCTTTTCTACACTTTGGAAAACCCTCCTCTTCCGGACGATCTCCACAGTCTAGACGTACCCTCAGCTGTATTATTCTTTCAGCAAAATGTCTGACCAAGTATTATTTTTAACAATATAGTGGAAGCATCTTGATTGGCTAATAATTAAATCACAAAATGTTTAATAGAGACACAAAAGACATGTTAAATAGCTACTCATGGTTCATGAGCTCAGTCTGAGTATTCTTGCTCTAGATCTTAAACTATACATGAAAAAGTTTGGAAGTTTATTTTATGAGAGTCATTTATTTAATGCTGCATTATGACACTATTCATATGATTAAGCAGAAGAGTACGGTTGATTCAAAACCTGCTAATGTGTTGTAACTAAAGTTGGGTGAAGTTCTGGCTGAAATATTTTTTGCTAAAAATGCTTGTTTGGTGGCATAGAAATTGTTCACAAATTCATGTTGGTTTCACTTTTTTTTTTTTCCAAAAAAAAGAAAAAAGTTGGCATTTTTAAATGAAACTTTTGGGGTTAAAATATGTTTTTCCTTTCCAAGTGATTTAATTTTCTTCTAAAAAAATCAAAACTGTACAAACAGTCAAAATCAAAATGACAGATGAAACAAATCCAAAATGTTTCGTTTAAAAAATGTTTCCCCAAATTGAATTCTTCAAATCATAGAAAATTCCTCGCCTTTCTTTCTTTCTTATCTTATTGTTAGTGAAGCAACAACAGTTATTCATCCTACTCTACATATTGCTAGGTTGTGTAACTATGTGTTCCTGTCATTTTTGCCCTCGAATCCTTTCCACCAGTTCTGTCTGTTTCTTTGGTACACTTTTTGTTGTGGCTTGTATTGTATTCAATAGCAAGGTCTTTGAGACAGATACTCTCTTTGTCTATGTGGTTGTACAGTGCATACCAACAAAGAGCGCCTCTCGTAGACTGAGGTGATCTTTGGCATTACAGTAAATGTATTTATTAATAAAAATACAAATTGACATTTTTGTAATCCTCCACACTCCTAGTCAGATTGCTGCATGCAAAAATAAGCAAACAGTCTTCTAATAAGAATTTGATAAATAAGGTAGGAATTTCTACAGACATACAGACATCCATCACTAAAAACAATTACATTGCTTTAAAACAGATAGCACTCCAAGAAAATATTGACTAAACATGTTCCATATTTACTTTAAAGCTCAGATCACCACATCCTCAGTAATCATCCTTTTTTTTTTTTTTAGCCTACTTGACATACAGTTTTGGGGGTTTTTTTTAGAATACTTTTTAATGTTATACTGGAAGTGCAACTTCATGCCCATACAGATTATATTTGCAAACAGCATGACAAGCTAGATCTCAAAAAGGCAGACCTAACTAAAAGATTTTCAGAATAACATACCCTAAAGATGTGCCTTTTATGGGATAAAAGAAAAAACAAAAGATTTAGTGACCAAAAACAACAAAAGAAATGATGCTCAGAGCCATATCTTGGTATAAACTGGCATAATTTTATTGACTTCAATGGAGCTGTGCTAATCTTCAGCAGCTCAGGATATGGCCATCAGTTTCTATTCTTAGCACGTTTCTGAATTGTGCAACCCAGCTGTATTTGTTTTCTCAATTGGTTCTTAAGTTGTTCATCAATGGCAGATAATTGTTTCTATAAAACTACTCAGATGGCTACACATGCTGAACCTCAATAGGAAAATATAGCAGCCGTCAGAGACCTCAAACATGGGAAAACTCAACTTTCAAGCAGAGGTATTAATGATATGTAACCCCCTTTCTTCCTCCCTGGGTTACTTAGGAGTAGGTCACACTCACATCTGTGTCTGGGTGCCTGATGTTTTAACATAAAAGGAGAACCTGCTTGGCTTTAAGGAAATGCTTAGTAGCATCCGCAGGGAGAGACAATGTGCAATATTAATAGATACTATGAAATAGTGGACAAGATGATCAACAAAAATGTATATGATGGCAGTAGATGCACAATAAGATCAGATACAGTTCTGGGTAATTTGATATTATGACCGGAGTTAGCCAAGGGTGTGTATCGCCACCAAACTTCTCTGCATTGCCAAAAGAGTGGATGATGAAACAGGTAGAAAAAAATGCATCATGGATGTTGTAAGTATTAGTGAAGATGAGTTACCCAACCCTGACTTTATCAACAACATTGCTTTACTAAGTATGACATGGAATAGAATGAGGCCCTGAGGATTAACAGGAAGCACAAAAACTGGACTGAAAGTAAAAGCAGACAAAGCTTACAACATTAGGAAACTCACTGTAGATGCAAGTGTGACTATGGATGGAGAAGAAATCAAACAGGTAGAATAGTTGTACAACTATCTTGGGAGCAGGAAGATATTTGAAAGTGACTGCAATCAAGATAGTCATATGACATAAGGAAAACACAAGCACTGCTTTTGGAAGAATGAACATCACCTGGTCCAATGAAAATATTCATAACAACCAGAATCCATTATAGCATCCCATTGTACTGAGAATGTTACTGTATGGAATAGAGATTTGGCAGATGACAGTAGCTAACACCCCTGCCTTCTCCCCATTCCATCCCAAGTCTGCCCATCACAGGAGTCTGAAGATGGTGTTACATATTCTACAGAAAGACAAAACAAATGCAACAGTAAGGGATGGGTCAAAGCAGGACATGTTAGAAAATATAAAAATAACTTAGGTGGTTGGGGCACGTACACAATATGGAAGATAAAAAACATTGTGTACCTGAGGAATGAAAGTGGCAGAAGACAGTGACAGGCAATGCTGAATGCTCTGGCATGACCTCAGAAGAAATACAACTAGTGAGTGACTCTAACCAATAGAGGAACAGGACTGAACAATTTCTCTGTGCCATGGAGTGGCCATGGTCCTGAAAGAGTAATTGATAAGGTCAAAACCAAATTAGCTCCTGTATGCAAAGGGTAGAAAACTCAAAACTGACAGCCCACCACTTTTGCTCCAAAATTGGAATTATTTCAAATATTTCTTTCTACTCTGCTATGCCACCCACACATTATTAGATATTTAATTTCTGTGGGGCAAAATACTTGGTGTAGATAATTCCTTAGACAAATATCCTGCCATACCCATGACAGGTAAGTTCATTTACCTTATATTCAAAAGTAAATTTCCTGAACTTTTGGGGACTAAATCCATGATACAATCTACTTATAACCCCTTTTTCTGACAGTCTCAGGCTAGAGAGTAGACTTGTAAGTTAAAAAAAAATCAATGAATTTCAAATTGTGAAATAACCATGCTGAGAGAAGGGGTGCATGTTATTTTCCATTTAAGTCCCTTTGGTTCAATGTTGTTACCCAAATGTAGTGTGGTAAATGATAGAGGAGAAAGAAGATCAGTTTTCAGGAGGAACCTAGTTTAGTATGACACCAAGAATTCACCAATGCAGACTGATGCCTGGCACCTGACAAATTCAAAATCCTGAATACTTATCACCAGCCACAAAGCTTGTTTAAGAAAGTTCTTTCCTTCATTTCTGCCTGCCTTGTGCATCACTTACTGCAAATTAAACTCAGGGTGTACATGGCTTACACTCTTGCTTCATTATTAGAGTAATTGATATCAATAGGGTTATTCGCAGGATAAGGGGCTACTCAGTGTGAGCAAGGGTCCAGAATCTGGCCCGATTTGATTTTATATGAGACATGGATTACAATTTGCATGAAGAAGAAGGACCCAAACTATTAAAGACCCACTTCTAACACCTTTACTTGAGCTGAGTATTTCTACATCCATTTTGCCTGGGTATAAGTGACTACAAATGGTTGGAGGAAGTGAAGAATCATCCCACCATCTGTGCTACCTGTCAAAATCTAAGCACAGTTTAACATACCAGACCAGCATCCCTCACACTCTCATTCATGTCAGTTGAAATGTCACTAACAAGCAGGACTGACGAACATGACCAAGGTCTCCCGTTTAGTTCCTTATTTCCCAGCTATTAGGGAACAGGCTGGGTGGCCGCTTCTGAACAGGAATCCAAGACTTTCCTCCTCCTATACTCTTTTCCCTGCTGTTTTTCACACTTCTAGTCTGGCTCACACTGTAACACAACGGTAGAAAGGAAGATGTGCTACCACTGCTGCTAGCCCCGAGCAGCAGCACAGTCAACATTCTGTAAGTGGTCATGCTGTGAAAACATGAAGCCAAAGGATTATAGTGACACTTGGGGGAAGCCAGGACTAAGGGGAAAGCAAGTCCATGGCAGGAATAGGTTTGGTGGAAAGCAGGATGTGAACAAAGTGAGAGAAAGAGACTGAGACAAAGAGAGAAAAAGAGTGATAAAGGAAAACTCAGCAGATTCTAATAAGGAACAGGTGGCTTTTTGGCAGGCGCTGGACTGGAAAGTAGAATTTCTGACTTCCTGTCCTACCACTGCCACTAACTGTGTAGCCTTGGGACACTCTTATCGCCGCTCAGTCCCTCCTTTACCCAAATGGAAATAATAATGACTCACCTCCCAGGTAAGTTAAAGTATCTTAAGATTCCTAGGATGGAAGTATTGCCATGAATTTGTTACTATTAGATCGAGAAAGACATGCTGACTTTGGAACTTTGCTCACCTCACATGCATTATTGGCAAAATGGTCACTCACAAAGTTATGCAGAACGTGGCAGAGTGACGTCAAGCATCATCAAGAAGTATCCCTTCTTCTTTTTGTACTCTGTGGCAAGGTGGTCTAGTGCTAAAATTGGAATATGTGTGCCATCTGTTGCCTGCCGTCCCTCCCCTCCCCCCCGCCACACACACAGAGATAGGAAAGCCCATGTCTGCAAAGCCAACCACAATAGCATGCACATTTCCCAAAGTTGCGGTCCTCCACAGTGACATGCAATTTATTGCCCTGCACATTTGCAATAACATAGCCCCAGTGGTAGACTTCCCCTCTTGAAATTGATTTTTAACTGACTGGTTCCAATCAGGAGTCACCAGCTTCCACACTGCAATTGCCACACACTTCTCTGCTGAGGGGGGCAGTGCTCATTTGGGTGCCCTTGCATTGAAGGTCGGAAGCCAGCTCAGCACAGAGTGCCAGAACGTTTACTTCATCATGCAGGTGAAGGATGAAGAGCAGTGACTACAGAACTTTAGAATGCATCAAGCAGTCACCACTCAGTGCTTGTTTCCCTAACCCAAAAGCAATGGTCTCCCTTGTACAGGTGCTCTGTGAGTGCCAAACGTAATGAGAAGTTGCTGCTGTCCATATCACACAGAATGTCAGGCAACAGCAACTCTTCCTATCAGTAACTTCAAGATGAACTGCATTGCCATGCTTCACGTCCTCACGGCGGCATTTACAGAGCACAGGAGAAAAGAGCGGGATCCATCCTTTCTCACTCTAGATGCTAGAATGCACAGCAAAGAATGGCAGTTGGAAAAATGGCATATAAGGAAGCTGGAAACCCCTGGAGGGCTGAAAAACAAAGCAGTGCCTGATGGGAAATTCTGCATGGTCGCCAGGAGCACTGCTCTCCATTCCACATTCCCATAAAACTTAGCAATAGATCGTTTTGCCAGGCACTATGGGATACATACGTGTCGACATTTGTTTTGGTGCCAAACTTTGTAATGGAGACAAACCTCTGGTTAAATGTGCAGAAAGGCTGAAAAAATATCTCAGAAGTGCAAACTGTCCCATACATGTCAATGGTGTGGTAATTCTGAACCTTAAACACGGTGACTTAAAATGTCGCTCTTTAAAGTTACGCAGAGGAAAGATTAGGAATATCCATTCATTAAGACTGACCAAGTCTACTGTAGGTGGCCTCTCTTATCGGCTTCAGCAGAGAATACAGCGTGGTTCTGAAGGTAGTTTGAGTGTATTGCCACATTGTTTTTCCAGACTTAGTGCATGGATAGATCTATGAATAAAAAGCTACCCTTTGTTTTTGCTATCCAGTATCTCTGTATAGCTCAGCTCCAGATCAGTTTTATTTACATTCTTATTACTGAAGTTGAATAAAAGAACTTGTGCCTGTAACTCCTCTCTCCCCCTGTAACTAGGAAAGAACCTACTTCTGGATTTCAGACTTCCTTAGATGCTCCATGTCATATGCTCTTATTAACAAATGGCATTACCCACAACTCTGAATCAGGAAAGACACAATAATGTTTGACAGTCTTATTACAGTTATTAATACCAACAAGAAGCTGACCAAAATGCTTAGTCCCACACCATTAAACAACCTCTTTGCACATTACAGGAAGTAAGGAAAATATACTAAAACTGATAGTGTGTTAGAGCTGGACATGGAAAAGGTAGCAATGGAATATGAAAGACACAATGCTTGTTAACAGCTATTTTTCTCATGAAAATAACTGAGCATGAACAACTGCAAGTAAAGCATTTAAAAGAGAAATTAAATTAACATTCAAATGTTATGATTTGATCACATTTTTAACCTAAAATTTATTTGAAAAAATAGTAGCTTTCATAGAGTAAATATCCTTACAATTGTTTTAATCAAACTTTTAATGAGACTGCATAGATTTAATATGTTTATTTTGATTATGCATTGAGGAGTTTCTGTATCTATGTAGAAACAGGAAAGCACAGGACAATTCTGCTATCTCCTTTAGAGCATTCAGATAAGGATAATTTCATTAGCTCTTGTCTAAATGATGTTTCAGACTGAAGCCTTAAGGCCAAAGTACTGGATCTTTAATTGGCTGCACCATACACTCTATTCATGTAGACAAATTAAATTAGTAGCAATATATTGAAAATGCATCACCAACAATTTTCTATCAGAAAACAAGAAACATTCCTCCACAGTTGCATAGGTAGAAATGGACATATGGGCTTTCAGATTGTGTGGGTGATACTCTGTATGATTTAGCTATTAAAAGTGGAACAGAAGGGAAGAGCAAAACCAAAATGAAACAGAACTTTGTTATTTCTGGATGAGTTTGCTGTAAGAAATGCCAGTTTCATTCCATCCTGACAGTCAGAATTTTCATTATCATCATCACAATCCATTATTTATTCAGACTTGCTAATTAGCCCATTCACTAGACAAGTGTCTTGCTGTTCTGACCATCTTCACCTGCACACTTGACCATCTCAGCCAAATGAGATGTGTCGGTGAGGATCCTGCTATTTATTTTATAGAAATCTAACAAACATTCACATCCCTGCCTGTTTTGCCATGCCAAGGTATAGGCAAACAGGGGAATGGTCACAAAATCTGTGTGGCAAATTGTGCAGAATATAGCAGTCATCTTTGTTATAATCAAGGCATTAGCTTGGATGTCTAAGTAATGTGCCCAGCTGATAAACTGTGTGTCATGCACAGACATTTGTTTATATAGGATGGTGTCTACAACTATGTGATAAATGTTACTAAGGGACCAAGTATTAAGCCAAGCAGGAAGAGGTTAGCTTCTTTAAAATATAACCACCAGGAAGAAAGCATCCCATGGCCTCAGAGAAGCTGCTCAGCCTACTTACTGGGATGAAGGATTCTCATCTAGATGCATACAGAGGGGTTTCTACTTGAAAAGACGTGCATTAAAAAGATATATTTTTATCAATTTCATTCATCCTTTGTTTTGGGATGCTTCATATTGCAACCTCGGACATACCGTAACAAGTAACTCTTCTAAATATATAGATGAGAAATTGAGAGTCTTCACCTTAGACCACATCTGCTCATTGCACGAGAGTGAATGTTTAGGTTAGCAGTGTAATTCACATTTTATTCAAAGACACAGAACTAACTTAATGCTTATTGGTTTTACTTCATACACTGACTCTGCTGGGCAACCCCAATGCCATCTCCCAGCAACCTGTGACTTATTCATTTTATGAGCACTGCAACATATTAATAGCAGGAAGAGGAAGCTTTTGCCTTTTGCCACTGCCCTGGAGAGCTCGGATCGTTACGTCAGCCTGTAAAGCATATGCATTGCATTTGTTCTGCCAATAATTAGCCCCTCATAAGCAATCTCAAGAGAGAAGCCGGCCAAGAACTGAACAGAATTATATACATTTATCAGCTCATCCTTGAAACTGATCCCCTTGAGATGCGGTTGAAGCTCATCTGTAAGGCAGCAATGGGAAGCTAGCACTGGTAATGGCTGAACTGTACATAGTCTGTGAATAGTTTGCTTAGCTTAGTTTGTAGGCAGCTAATTCAGCTGGAAAGTCTTCCATTGACTTTAATGGGAGCTTAACGAAGGCCTGGGTTGTTCGATATTATAAAGAAAACATTTTTATAGGCATTAATCATAGAATCATAGAGCTGGAAGAGACCTCAGAAGGCCATCAAGTCCAGCCCCCTGCCCAAGGTAGGACCAATCACAATTAAATCAACCCAACCGAGACTTAAACACCTCTAGAGATGGAGACTCCACTACTTCCCCAGGTAACCCATTCCAGTGCTTTACCACCCTCCTAGTGAAATACTTTTTCTTAATATCCAACCTGGACCTCTCTCACCGCAACTTGAGACCATTGTTCCTTGTTCTGACATCCATCATTACTGTGAACAGCCTTTCTCCAGCCTGTTTGGAACCTCCCTTAAGGAAGTTGAAGGCTGCTATCAAATCCTCCCTCACTCTTCCCTTCTGCAGACTAAATAGACCCAATTCCCTCAGACTCAACTCATAGGTCATCTGATCCAGTCCCCTAATCATTTTGGTCACCCTCTGCTAGACCCTCTCCAATGCATCCACATCCTTCCTGTAATTGGAGGCCCAGAACGGGACACAATACTCCAGATGTGGCCTCACCAGAGCTGAATAAAGAGGAATAATCAGATCTCTGGATCTAATGGCAATGCTCCTCTGAATGCAACCTAATATGCCATTAGCCTTCTTGGCTACAAGGGCACACTGTTGACTCATATCCAGCTTTTCATCCACTGTAATCCTCAGGTCTTTTCTGCAGAACTGCTACTTAGCCAATTGGTCCCAAGCCTGTGACAATGCTTGGGATTCTTCCGTCCCAAGTGCAGGACTCTACTCTTGTCCTGTTGAACCTCATCAGATTTCTTGTGGCCCAATCCTCCAATTTGTTTAAGTCACTCTGGACTCTATCCCTGCCCTCCAGCATATCTACTTCTATCCCCCCTCCCCCCCCCCAGCTTAGTGGCATTGATTAATGTTGTCAGACTAACATACAAATTAGTCTGCTGTCCTAAATATTCACTTTCATGTTCAACTATGACTTCAGTCCCTTCTAATGTTTCTCAACATCACAGGGCAAAATGAGACCAACTGTAAATTGGCAAAACTCCATTCACTTCTCTAGGGTCACAGCCAATTATACCATTGGGATTTTATTGCCTCCTGGGATCTTATCGCATATAGAAAATAAATGGTACCTAAGCACAGTAGAGAAGATGAAATTTAGAAGAAAGAACCCCTCTTCCATCTCAAAAGTGCTATCATGTGGCATAGCAGCACTTTAGGAACAAAGCGGCTCTTGATATATCTGTTGAGCCATACCTTTAAAACTGTTGCCCCTTTTTTGTCTGAACAGTTAAAGCAAAGTTCAGGGCATTGGGGATGTTCCATTTAAGCTAAGAATTAGTGACAATCATATCCCTAGTACAATCTTGTGTTTAAAACAGTGAAAAAGTCTTGTGTCTCTGAACACAGAAAGAATCAAATAGCAGGAAATAACATATACTGTTCTCATCACCTGGAACACTCTCTTCAGCTTATATTCCTCATCCAAAAAACCTGTTCCCTGGTTTCTTCCAAGGTCAAGCCACTGTTCTTCCCTTGAGGCTATCTGCCTGTCTGTCTCTCTTTTTCTCTCTTATGTTATGTCTTTCTGAACAAATACCCCCCATACTAAAACAATGATAAAAAATAGGTTCTGTGTAGGTTCAAATACTGCTCTTGTTTTAAGTGTGGGAGTAGCCTTATAGTGATGTTAACTGAAGAGTGAACTCATTCGTTTCAGTTTCAAAAGGTTTTTACTCAACCCATAACAAAGTTTCACCCAACTCATAAGACATTCAATCCAAGAATCGAAACAACTTCAACATTGAGAGCTACGGGCTTTGAAAGAAACTTTAAGTGTTCCTAAAAATTATAGACCCACACAAGAATATGGACAAACAGAAACTCTGCTGTATATTAGGAACTACTCAAGATTGTTTCTTTTCACTATTAAAAATAGCACTGCTATTTCTATTTATGGTCTAAAATTTCAATAGTTCATTTTATTTATATCTTATCAGCCACAGATAATTGATGATATTGCTTCCTCTGTTATGTTAACCTTCCTTCCATCTCTCACCTTGATGGTGCCTTCTTGGTGCACTCTGAGTATCCCATTACAGAAGGGAGAAGGAAGCTGCTGAATCAGTGCAAGGAGTATTCCACACATGATGGGAAGTAATAAACATAGAAATCCATAAAAAGGAAAGGAAAGGAAAGGGAGACCATAAGACATCCTGCAAGGTGAACAGATGGTGGGGAAGATAAAAAGAGGAATAGAGACAAGTAATACAAAAAGTCAAAAGGAAAATTCCATAGAGTATCAAGTTACTATAAATGCATTAACTGTAATACTATATAGCACATTCTCATATATGTGGTCTCAACTTTCAGCTGTTAAAACTTGCTCCAGTCCATCTTTATGGCCAGAGAATGTAAGGGGCTATATAATCATAATCTAACAAACAGTGCAGTTTCTAGATGGGAAACATTATAGATCTGATTATAAAGCATTGTCCCTTGTATTGTCATTGAGTACAAAGTTGGTATAAAATCCAACCAAGTCAAAACATTTGTACTTGATATTTCATTTGCACAGATATAATGATTAGTCAAAGGTGAGAATAGTGGAGGATCAACCATGCAGCGTGTGAGAGAGAGTGTACATACACACACACATGAAAATACGTTCGTGTATTGAACATTTGAGAAATATTGAAGACAAAATCTGACTTGCACCTGCAGAACAGGTGGAAGCAATATTTATGTTGTTGTAGTCTGGCATGGATAGGCCTGCTGTGAAACTGGCTACAAGGAAAGTAATGCAGCTGGCAAGGAGTGTTGGAAACTGTAGGAGTTGGCACCCAGAATGAAAATCTTAAACAGGCTTCATTACTTAGTATTAGGACTCTAAATGAATTTATCTTTGATGTGACAAGAGAAACACTGCTCCTTCTCCCTCTGCCCGTCCTCCAGGAATCCCAGAAGAAGCACTGAAAGGCAAGTTTTCTATTAGGCAACAGACTTAGATGCAAATTCAGACCTGTTACAAACATGTTCAATTCATTTTATACTTTGCCATTGTCCCATCTTATACTACTCAGAAATAATCGTTCAGCTTTTTATAATGATCCTGAGATGCAACCTATTTAACAAAATAAAAACACCACCACCACCACAAAACAACAGAGTAACTCAGAGTAGTAGGACATGTATTGTACATGTAATAAATGGCGGTTACTACTACTACTTATGGATTTTATTCTTTGTGAGCCCCTCATGCATAAGACCAATTAACTTCAATTAACAAATTCATGTGTGTTATAAGGTAATACATAAAATAAAGAATATTGGTTGGGTCTTTCAAATTCATGCTGGAGTTCACATAGATAGCCTTACTGAGTTCCAGAAAATGACTTGTTACTCACATTATACATGCATGTGTGTTCATAAGATCAGGACTTATTCTTCACTAATGCAAAACTCAGACTGAAATTAATGGAAGTTTTGGCTGAGAATGACTATATGATTTGGTATAAAGAAATAGCAACTTGATAATTAAATTCCTGCTGATTTGAAGTTACTAGGATTTGGGAGCTTCAAGCCCAAACTGGGGAAAAAAATATCTTCTGAAAAAACAGCGTTTGCCTTAGTCCTGGTTGTCTCCATAAACAATGTTTGTATTTTCAGAGTATTCTCTATCTCTGAAGTCTTCATTCAAGCACAGCATACAGGGGTTATTTTCAGTAGGGTCCTGATACATTTTTCCTTGACTTTTCAAAGTTTGCAGTGAGTGTAACGCTTGGATATTGCATGTATGATGAGATATCTTCAGTGTTAACACTCTGCATGCTCAAATTCTTGTGTGACAATTATTTGACAGAAAAATAAACAAACAGAGGGATGTGATACATGCTGCTGAATGTGTGTATGTCATGTTTGGAAAGAGAAGAACTAGATGCTAAGTATTCTTCAGCTTTATATCACCATCATTTCATTCTATAATGTCCTTTGGCATAAGCTACTGTAGTATCACTCATGCATGCTACTGTTACTACATGAATCTCACACTAAACCAAGTGGATAGGAGATTTTGGAAGGGAATGTGAAAAGACTGTTTAGTTTACATGAGATTTTCCAGCTGAAGCCTTCTAAAAATAATCCGGCTGTATTATCTATGAACTGGAAATCACTGGAAATAATTGTTTTTTGTCTGCAGCTATATTCTGTCTGAGGGCATACTTCTTTTCAAAGGATATATGCTGAAGAGTCCCATTCTCTCCCAAACAGATAATTAATCTCTCTCACTGTTAACAGATTTGCCTGTTACTCTAGGGAATGCTCATGTATTAGGGTTACTCTTTTGGAGAGGGGGTCAATAATTCTATCAGTGTGCTGCTTGTGTTCTCATATGAGTCACATCTCCCTTCTGCCAGTTCCCTCCCAATAGAAAGTTCCTGCAGGATCTAGGTTCTCCAGGACTGGGTTCTTCACATGCTGGAATCAAATGAACACACACTCACACCAACTACCAGAGCACTTTTGAGAGGTCTGGGTTAATCAGCACTCACAAGCTGATTCCTTTTATGTCCCTGGACTCAGTAGACTGGGTTACACAGCTCTGCCAAGCTGTGACCCTCATGTGCCATGGACAGGTTTCAACAGCACTCTAAACTGCCACCCTCATATGCCCCCCAGGTTCAGCACTTCCCTGCCTCCGCTTTCATGATGCAACCATTCTATTAGTAATATGACTGAGCAAATCCTGTGGGGACAACACTGGGATCTTTAGATTAGGTACTAGGAGCACTGTTCCAGAGTGAATGGGGAAGTCAAAACAGCACCCCGAAGGAGAAGAGAGAGAGAGAGAGAAAAAAAGACAGGAAAAAGAGAAAAGCAACCAGCTTAACAATAAACGTTATTTATTTCTAGGTAGTAACTATACAAGGGGAACAAGCCAAACAAAACAGTTTATCTGTTTCCAAACATTAACAAACCATAAATGATCACATGAGGAGGCTAGGGGAGAAAAAAAAACAATGGTTCAGAGGTGACACTAGATTTGTTCACGGGTAAACAGATGTTTCAATGGAGTATTCTAATCTTGTTTTGTTTTGGCGAAACAATAGAAACTGATCATTCCTGGCTATAGGTAGTGTTCCTTCGAGGGAGCTCATAATGCAATTAGGCATTTTCAATATTTTGGATATCAGTAGCAGAGTTATTACTAAAATTGGTCATGCACAGGCATGGGTTCATTAGCATTTGGAGCAAAGATTTTCCACTTGGCTTTCCTGCTTTCTGTAGCCCCCGGTTCAGTGCAGTTCTTTCTTTGGATGTGCTGTTCTCCATTCTGTATGCTAATAGGGATGTCTTTCTATCCTATATTCAATACAGATGAGTCCAGGGGTGTTTCCTTAATCCAGGAGTGGGAAACCTTCTCTGGGTGGAGGGCTGCTGAACCCTAGAAAAATCAGTTGGGGACCCCACACAAGTGAGAAGGAAAACAAAAACCAAAAACAACAACAACAAACCAAACCTA
Organism: Apalone spinifera; assembly: GCA_030068395.1. Lineage (NCBI taxonomy): Eukaryota > Metazoa > Chordata > Testudines > Trionychidae > Apalone > Apalone spinifera. The sequence continues at coordinate 142,410,383 of CM057846.1, forward strand.
ATAAATCCTCACTGATGTGGCCCCCCAACTGAGAAAGAGACAGAATCTCCGCACATTCCCCTCACACACCAGAACCTAGGGGGAGCCAAGCTAGTAGATTTTGTGTACTCCAGCCTGCAGCAGGGGTGGGCTCCCCAATGCTGTGGGGGAGCTCTGAGCCTCTGGGACTGGATCCAGGCAAGCTGGGGGCTACATCCAGTCCCTGGATCTTAGGTTCCCCTTCCCTGCCATAATCCTTATCACCCTTGTCTGCAGGGGTTTAGGTGTATTCTCTGCCTTTTCATTGCTTTGGCTTTGGTTCAAGCAGAGGCCCATGGGTGTGTGTGTGGGGGGAGGGGTAAATTCTTCCATGAGTACTATGCCCTGGCTCCCCAAGAACACAGAGCTAGTAGGTAACATTATCCTATGAGTACCTGTGATTTTTAAACACACATAAGTGGAATAGCTGACAAATAACTGCATCTTTCGCTATCAGATTTGAGATAGCAATAAAGCAATACTTATTTCTAGTGCATCTTTTGAAGACAGAACCAGCATAAGAAACAGAAAAACATGCAACAACAAATCTTGAATGAATTTATTCCAGGTTACACCACGTCCCTCAAGCAAAATTGCGAGAACATTACAGCTGAAAGATATGTTTAATGCTTGCCATAACTCACAGGCACTTACTTGTGGTTTCATTTCAGGTGATAGCAACATAAAAGTAATCATGGATTTTTGAGATTCTTAAAATCCATTACTTCCTCAGATGCTTTTAGCTGAGCATGAGACTTTTCTTCATAGTGAACATTATGTGATATCAACTATATTAAGAAAGTTTTGTGTCCACTACATCCATTTGGGAAAAACCTCTAAGTACAGTTAATACGAATAGATTTTCATTTTTCTAAGAACAAAATGAAATTTTAAAATTGTTTTCATTTCAAAATGTTTAAACCTCCTTAAATTCTGCTTAAAAGCAAGAGAAAGAAAGGCATCATGTTGAGGAATAAGAAAAGTTTGTGGAAAGTTCATAGATCAAAAACCAAGGCATAGTTCAAATGGGCAAAATGATTATAAATGGTACACTTATTAATTAAGGGTTAGAGTCTACTATATTTTCTCACAATGGGTAGAAAATTACTATTCAACTCATTCCCTTGTTAACAGAACAATTTGCATACTAAAGTACTACTCAGCCTGAGTAACAGAATCAGAATTTTACCCTAAAGAAGAGCCTTTCTAACCACAAATTAATATTCGCTATTGGACTAGAAAGAAAACTTTTGTTATCGTTGATATAGGAGGCTTGTTAAACAGTCACAGAATAAAGTATCTTGCATTTACTTGTACAATAATATTGTCCTCTGTGAAACAAGTAGCATATGTTTAAATTGTGCAGAAAATGTGTAAATGACAAATGTATTTAATGGAGTCAATCAACTATATTTCTGGTCAGAGATACTTCCTAAAGTGTGAATGGGTTTACTAAATTTGGTGACACAAATAAATCTCAATATTCTCTAACTAAAGTATATGGGTACCTAAAATGGACCTTGCTTAAGGCTGATATTACAGATTTAATATTTAACGTGGTTATTTTCTGTTCTAGCTTCTGTGATTTCCAATAATTGCCTATTTTGTTCTTTATAAGGTGATCTGGTTCTGTTTGTTACATTCTGAGGACTGTATTAGCAAGTTCTGTTGAAAACATTGTATTATGGGAGGCTGATAAAGTTGCAGTCAATATTCTCTTTACTTTTCTTGGGCATAAAGTAAATGGCATGAGGGTATTGCATGGTTCAAAATATATATCTCACAAAGCTGTTTCCTTGAATATGTTTCAAAAAATTAAATATGAAGAGAGTGACTCTGCTACCACTTTGCCTCTTATGTAGCACTTCGTTCATTGCTCTACTGGGACTACCAATGTGAGGAAGGGTGGCAACATTCAGCCTTACTACTTTTCCTATAATTCATGTCATGGTAATAACTACAGGGATGATGATCCTTACTTACTCTCCCATTTATAAAAGTCAGAAGGACACACTGCACTCTGTTAGCAGCTGCTCAGAGCTTTGGACCACTCTCTTCTCTCCTATCCATAATGTGCAATAAGTCTATAATTATGTATGATATATTCAAGGTCCTTATTGCATATCAGAAATCCCAAAGCCTTATTAATTGAAGTGAACAGAGCAGCTGGTTGCTTGTGATGGTATAGTTTCAGTGTTTAGCAGATTTAATTAAAATGAATGCCCTCTCTCTCAGAGGAATTAGCTCATTAAAAAGTTGTACAAGTGAGGAACAGGCAAGAAGAAGAGATTGTGGGCTGGGTACGGCAGCCCATACTCTCTATGCAGTACTCTGTTGTAGGTGCATTCCTCAGTGTTTGGGTAATTCTTACCAACCTTGTGCATCTATCTTACTCTTGCAGCAGATCTTTTGGCCTCTCTCTTTGAAACTGTTCTGAAAATGTAGTTAGACAAACTTTTGGTTATCCTAAAACTTGTTCTCAGGTTTTCATATGATATATTCCAAGTAGCCGAGTATGATAGTCTGCCTTCTGTTAGCTGTTGTTTGAAATACTGAAAACATACACAGCTGACCTGCCATATTTTCCTATTCCATTTCAATGAGCCACATGTTAAACACCTACGCATAAAACCAGTGTGTCCTCAATGATGCCTAATAAGCCTGAAAATGAAGTTCAAATAGAAGAGCTCTAATAGGACATAAAGTTCAGAGTGTCAAAGGTTTTGCTCCCTTTTGATTGCACTGGTATGAACATGCCTAGAATGTTATAATTTTCCTTAGGATTTGATAGGGTAGGGACAGTACAGTGTGGTTACTTGCTTTTTTCTGGGGTTATGCTAAAATGCTCAATGGAGCTTGAATTATTTGGACAAAAATCAGCGCCTGCTCAAATATTTTGTGATGTGAGTAATTCTCAAGTGAACCTCAACATTATGATGCCCTTATAACATTTAGCGGCACTTTTCTCTGTGAGCAGTGCCTTTGAAATTAGTGAAACTACTCACTACTGCACACAAGTAAGAGTGGTAGACTAGCAAAGCAAATATACATCTATTTACAGAACTTTTATACAATATTGGTTTTTTTTCTTTATGACCTGGGAAGCAACTCATACCGGTTTTGTAATTGGTTTTTAATTTTCAATCTCACTGCTGGTCATCTCTGTGACTGGAGAGACAGGGAGTTAAGTTGGGGTGCATTTACACAGCAGGGCTTAACTTGAAATAAGCTATGCAAATTGAGCTACGTCAATTACGTAGCTTATTTCGAAATAGCTTTTTTCAAAATTGGGAGCGTCTAAACAGCACTTATTTTGAAATAGAGCTCTCTTCCTCTGACTTCCCTTATTCCTCGTACAACGAGGATTATAGGAGTCAGAGTCAGAAGGCCTCCAGCTTGTCAGTATTTTGACACTATTTCAAAATAACTGCCTGCTGTGTCGATGCAAACTAAACTATTTTGAAATAATGCTAGTTATTTTGAAATAATGTTGCTGTGTAGATGTACCCTTAGAGATTATAGGGCAAATGGGAAAATACAAATAGCAGACATACTGATGGGAGCATATACACTGATGGGAGCTGGTGGGAGATGTGGGCACAGACAGAAGATAGTGATGCTACAATGTGATGGTCATTTTTCTAGATGGAATGAGATGAACCAATTGATCTAAAACAAGAACATTTTGAACTTTCATCCATAACTTAATCTATGAAGATTTGAAGGTTCACAATAGCTTTGTTAACATGTGTGAGTTTTCTTGTGGGTTTTTTTGTGGGGGTGGAGAAGGGGTTGCTAGTCAGGCTTGGAAGTAGTACTGACAGAGAATGAAAGACTATTCACACAGCATTTTCAACCAGTCCAGAACAAAAATGAACTGTAAGTCATGTAAAATGTCCCATCATTTTCTAGATCAAAGAAGACTGGATAATTTTCAGGAATACCTTTGAATATTGTGAATCACCAAGCTGAAAGAGCTGCAGTTTGGAAGCCAGTTTTATAAAATTGTATAATTGACATGATTAACAAGATAATAAATATTGCATGTTTTGCAAGCAAAGCATTCAGGTTGGTTGTAAGAGGTATAACAGCCACTTATTTCAGTCTAAGGCCTTGTCTACACTTACCTGCACCATTAATCTACTTCAGCTACACAAATAGCATATCTGAAGTCGACATGCTCACCATGACATCATGCATGCAGTAAGGTCAGTGGGGGCTGCTTTCCTGTTGACGCTAGCTACTCTTCGGCTACGTCTACACTACAAGGTTTTTGTGCGAAACCAGCTGTTTTTGCGCAAAAACCTGCGGAACATCCGCACCTCAAATGAGCTCTTGGGCAATTAAATGGGCAGTTACATGGCAGAACACAGGGCTTTTTCCATCGTAGGTAAACCTACTTTTCTGAGTCATAACTGCTTTTAGCACTACAGCTATTGCACAAGAAGGCAAGTGTGGATGCTCCAGAGGGGTTTCTTGCACAAGATAGCATCCACACTGCATGGACGCTCTTGCACAAGAAAGCTCTGATGGCCCTTCTGTGAATGGCCATCAGAGCACCTGTACTTTTTCCCATAGGGGCTTCTTGTGCAAGAGCGTCCATGCAGTGTGGGCGCTATCTTGCGCAAAAGCACATGGCTTTTGCTATGTGCTTTGAGGTGTGGACATGCTCTTGTGCAAGAAGTTTTTGTGCAAAAACTCTTGCGCAAAAGCCTTGTTGCGCAAGAAGCAGGTAGTGTAGACATAGCCTTCTTCTCTTGGTGAAGCACCAGAATTGACGGGAGAGGCTCAGAGACCTATTTATGGCATCTACAGCAGATACGATGAATCGATGGCTGGTGGATCAATGGATGAAGCGTTGATCCACTGCCTAGTGTAAACAAGGTCCTAAGTGACAGGAACTAAAGTAGGAAGAAAGACCTGTGTATCAGAATGTAAGGTGTCCCATGTGTATTATGATCTCTATCATGAAGTGATGCCATACACTTTGAAAATGGTACGATATTAACTTTTACAAAGGCTGGTGTTAGGAATTCTACAGCAGGGATTAACTAAAGATTCAAGACATAACATCAAGATAACAAAAAAGTACAATTAGAATTGTTTCTTCCCACAGAATAATCCCCAGAACAAGCATTAAGTAAATAATCCCCAGAGCAAACAATAAGCAAAGTTTTTCCAAAGTGTCTATCATGTTGCTTTTATTGCATATCTTACATGAAACTTCTAACACCACAATTTGGAGAAATGCCTTCTGCAGATAATTCAGCTCAGGTATGGGACTACCGTAAAATCTCGAGTATAATGAGCACCTATGTATAGTGCACACCCTGAGTTTAGACTCTTAAAATCATGAAAAACCCGAACTCCTATATATAATGTGCATCCATTATACAGGAGAACGGGAGGGAAGGAATGCGAAGGAAACCTGCCAGCTGCCCACGCACCGAGCTCGTGCCTGCTGGGGTGGGGGGTCCCCCACTCAGTGGCCAGCACGCTGAGCTGGCGCCTGCCAGGGAGAGCGTCCCCCGCCCAGATCTCGCACCTGTCAGGGGAGACTCCCCTGCCCAGCTGCTGGCACGCCGAGCTTGCACCTGCGGGGGGCGTCCCCTCTGCCCAGCTCGTGCCTGCCAAGGGTGAGTTTAAAACTTAAAAAAAATACCCTCCTATAGATATTGCGCACCCCAACTTTGATGCTTAAAAAAACGGGCATTATACTCGAGATTTTATGGTATTTATGTCAGAGGTGTTGTTTGTGGAAATGTAGGAAGAGAGCACGGGTAAGAATAAAAATGAGTTGTTTTAAACCAAAGTTTCTCAGATGTCCCTCAGGGTTCTTCTTCCGAGGGAAGGTCAAATGACGTCAGGCCTCAGGAAAAGAGAGGCTTTTCCTTCTCTTTCTGCCATAATTATGTAACCTCTCCTGTTGGCTAGCCTGGTGTGAGGTCGTTCAGCATAGGGAAAGCCTTGTGACTTCTTACACCACTGTGGGAGGCTAGGCCTGAGGTTGCTTGGGGTGCTCTGTGGAGGGGGGGAGAGGATGCATGCATGCGCCTCAGACCAGACTCACTCAGAGAAACCACCAGGAACAGGCTTTATTCTGTAAAAAAAACATAGAAAAGGAAAACAGTTCAGCAGCCCCTCCTCTCATCATGCAGCCTGTGTGCTGCTTCTAGCATAGTCCTTTCTGAAACCCTACTGGGAACAGAAGGCATATCCTGGCAGGAACTAGGAAGTTCTCCCAGCATGCCACAGTTTGTATTCCACAACTTGTAATTCCCAGGGCTGCTGCTGGACCTTGGGCTACCATTAAGACTCATTTCAGACTCAGCAGCAGCCTGTTGTTTATAGATCAGAAAAGCAGCATGGTCTAATGCATTAGGAGCAAGTAAATCCTTTTGTTCTAGTCCTGGCTCTGCCACTGACTCACTGTGTGGCCTTAAGCAAATCATTTTCAAAGGCAGAGGCCTAAAGGCAGGCACTTAAATCTGTATTTAGATATCTGAACAAGTCGCCTGATTTCTAGAAGTGCTGAGCACAAGCAGCTCACATTAATAACCAACTATAATTTGAAAGCCAAATATGATTTAGGCAAGTAATATTGGGGACCCAGCCTTACACACACTTGGGTCTGATTCTCATTTATATTGAGGCTCTTTTGCACAACATTGCCAAAATAAGTGGGTTGCATTTATGTCCGTTTTAAGGCCACTTCGTACTGCTAGAGCTGTATGAAGGGTCCTTAAGATAATTGAGAATTAGGTCCACCACTGTACCCTCTAGGCCAGTGGTTCTCAACCTTTCCAGACTATTGTGTCCCCTGCAGGAGTCTGATTTTGTCTTGGTTACCCCCAAGTTTTATTTCACTTACAACTACTTTCTGACAAAGTCAGACATAAAAATACAAATATAAAACACTATTGGTGAACAATTATCTACTTTCTCATTTATAATTATATTATAAACTAGCCAATTAGCCCGTCATAAGACGGGATTTTCAGGTCTCTCCTCCACATTGGTCTTCTCTCCTGAGCCTCTGGTCTTTCGCTCCGTCGCTCTCTCTCTCTCTCTCCCCTCCTCCTCTTGCCTCCCCCCCCCAGCTCTCCTCCGCCTTTTGCCTCTCTCTCCGTCTCTCTCTTTCTCTTCTCCCCCTCCTGCCTCTCACTCTCCCTTTCACTTCTCTTCCTCCTCCTGCCTCTCTCTCCGCTCCGTCTCTCCCCGCCCCCTTCCCCTCCAGCTGTGGTGCTCGGCTGAGTGCTGCGCCGCTCAGCCGGGCCGCCACGGGGGAGGGGAGTGGGGCGGTGATATACACAGCCAGGGTGCGGAGCCATGTACGTCACTTCCCCGCCCCCTCTCCCTCCCGCCGTGGCACTCGGCTGAGTGCTGCGCACTCAGCTGGTCTGCCACAGGGGAGCCCAAATGGCCGCTTGCTCCCCCACGGCAGCCCGGCTCAGTGGCACAGGGTTACAGACTCACAGACATTGGGCTACTATATATATGATTATAATTATGAAATAATTGGAATATAAGTATTATACTTACATTTCAGTATACAGAACCTTATAAACAAATCTTTGGCTTTATGAAATGTTTAAGTTGAATTTGCTAGTTCTTTTTATGTAGCCTGTTGTGAAACTAAGCCAGTATCTAGGGCTGCAGCTACACTGCACCTGTAGCTCAAAATAAGCTATGTAATTTGAGCTATGCAAATTGCGTAACTTATTTAGAGTTAATTTTGAAATAGCTTATTTTGAAATTTGGCACTGTCTACACAACACTCATTTTGAAATAAACTGTTATTCCAAAACATCCCTTACACCTTGTGAGATAGAAGAACTGACATGCATCTGACAAAGTGAGTCTTTTCCCATGAAAGCTTATGCGCCAATATATGTTAGTCTATAAGGTGCCACAGGACTCCTTGTCATCCTTGTGGAATGAGGTTTACAGGGATGTTGGAATAGCCAGCCCATAACATTTGAAATAATGGGCATGCTAAAAAGATATAGAATCGCTATTTGGGGATACTTCTGTATGCCGAAATAGCACTGCAGTGTACAGGTAGCCTAGATGAGTTGATGTATCCCCCATAAAACCTCTAGGTACCCCCAGGGATAGATGTACTCTTGGTTGAGAACCTCTTCTCTCAGCTAAATTCTGCTCTGGTACAAAAGGACATAAGTTCATTGACAACGGTTGTACTGCACTGATTTATACTGGTAGAAGATCTAACCGTGTTTTCTCAGTTTCCCGGTCTGCCAAATAAGAATAATATTATTATATCTCACCATCACAAATTAGTTCAGTATCTTCATAATGCTGTGAATACAACAAATGTTAAATAGAAACATTCTGATAGTGAATAGTGTTTGCTGAGGTCTAAGTGAAAATAATGCAACAAGAAATTACTTTGTGATTGGTCTGATGACATGTTTATCAAATTCCTACCCAGTTTGAATTTTCTTTTTTAAAGAAGTGGGTAGTGAAGATGATTTGCTGATCTCCTCCTATCCCTATAAAATGATTATTTTCCTATACTTTGCATGAGGCCATCACAAAGCTTGAGAACTTCTCTCTAGTATTCATTATCTTTGCTAAATAAGTACTTTAGTAGGACACACACTCTGAAGTCTCCTTTGAACAAAATTCTTGTTTTTTTAACAGGGGCCAACAGAAAGCTAATACAAAAGCCAACAGAAATCTGACTGGAAAAATAAAAATGTAGGGATCAAACCTACTCATATTAGCCATGTGAGTTGTCTTATTGACAGCAATAGTTAGTAGGTTATGGCTCCTAGTTATTTGCTCTTATGGCAAAAAACAAAATTGTCTAACATTACACATTTAAGCTCCAAGTCAGACATGCATCTTTAATAAAGAAAGCACCTAAGAACATGGCAGGTGCTTTCCTACATAGGGAGGAATTAAACCACAAGAATAGGTGCTTACCTTAATCAGGGCTTTTATGCAACTACAGAAAAACTAAGTAAAAAAAGATACTCCCATCATGGCCCCCCTTTATGAAAATTATCTTATGAATATGTATATGCATAACTTGATGACACTTTAGGCAAAATGCACCATGTAACATTTTTAAAGTTGCGATCTGCTGTATATATATGTTCTGTTTCTGTGCATGTATCATTCTTGTATGTGAAGTTACAAATATGAAGTGTGACTCTGTTTATAAATCTAGATATGTTAATGAGGATGATTAGTGATACTCCAAAAACATAATGGCTTGGTACTCAAACCAATGACCTGTGAATAATCTTGTTTTTCCTGTAAGCCTGGATTGTAGTTGGTCCAATCAGGACCTGTGGCTAGGCTACCTGATGCTGGAACCAATTTTGGATCTTGTATGTTTCCACATAAGGTAAGAAAAGTTTGAACTAAACACAAAGAACTTTTACCTTGAGCAAAAAGGATATAGAAGTGGGAAACCAAACAATAGGGGCATTTGCCAGTTGCCAGTACCACACGAGATACCTGCTGGAAACATTTAAGACTGAATGGGGGAAGGATCGGGCCCAACCTAGGAGGCTGCCTAGCTTGTGAAAAAGATGATTAAAACTACTGTTGGGGAAGAATGTGCATGTATCAAGTGTCTTAGGCTACGACTACACAGGCACCCTTTTCCGGAAAAGGGATGCAGATGAGAGAAGTCGGAATTG
>CM057846.1:142420174-142430653 GCA_030068395.1 Apalone spinifera
CATCTGCATCCCTTTTCCGGAAAAGGGGGCCTGTGTAGACGTAGCCTTAGTGTATTGTTTTTGCTTAGTAATTTACTTTGATCTGTCTTATCACTTGCAATCACTTAAATTATACTTTTTATGTTTAATAATAACACTTTTATTTATCATCAAGTTGTGCGTAAATTCTTGCTACTTGGGGGAAAGGGAGAAGGGAGCCACAGCTGTGTATATCTCTCATTAATGAAGAGAGTGAGCCTTATGAGCTTTCTCCATGGAAGACTTTTGTACAGGGTAAAATGGGTTTATTAGGGGGTTTGGTCCTCTTTTGGGCTGTGTCCCCGGGTGCTGTCAATGGTCTTGTTGCCGAGACCTCCCTGAGCTGAGCTGTTTAAGCATATGTGTTAGTCTGCTGGGGGCCATTGCCCCAGCTCTGTGCCTTTCCTGGGGGAGACCAGAGCTTCTGGCCCAGCAGGACAGAGTGTTGGAGTGCTCCAGAGGGCAGGTAGGTGAGTCAGTGATATGATGAGCACACAGCATAACAGTCCCAAGAGGACATCCATGATACAACCTGTCACAACTCCAAAAAGAGTCCTGACCATATTGCATACCCTATGGCTGTGTCTACATTGGCAAGATTTTGCACAAACGCGCCTGCTTTTGCGTAAAATCTTGCCGCCTGTCTACACTGGCCGCGAGTATTTGCGCAAGAACACTGACGTTGTAATGTACAAAATCAGTGCTTCTTGTGCAAATACTCTGACGCTCCCGCTCAGGGATAAGCCCTCTTGCACAAGTGGCCAGTGTAGACAGCAATATTAATTTCTTGTACAAGAAAGCCCAATGGCTAAAATAGCCATCGGAGCTTTCTTGCGCAAGAGAGCGTCTACACTGGCACGAATGCTTTTGCGCAAAAGCAAATCTTTTGCGCAAAGGCACATGCCCGTATAGACGCTCTCTTGCGCAAATACTTTTAATGGAAAAACTCTTCCATTAAAAGTATTTGCGCAAACTCATGCCAGTGTAGACGCAGCCTAGGTGTAATAACAATTTCCTATTAACAGTGATAGCATGACAATGAATTCCAACGTGTACATTCCAATTCAACATGCAAATCCTGTATTTATAAATTTATCCCAGTAAAGCCACATTATAGGATCAGCGACCATCAAAAATACTTCTGAGACAGGAATAACTTGGAGAATTGAATGAAACAACAAATGCACTCAGGCACTGACATTTATCCAGTTTGAGTAAACAGAACTTGTTTATGCAATGGAAAAAAATGGCATAGCTATAATGGGCAGTACTAATGGCTCCCATCTTCTAATTTACCCAAATACACAGGCAATGATATTGGAATCTTTCTTTCCAGTTTTCTCCGTTTACAGTGGAAGTATTGGACAGTATAATGTGGCAGGTATATAGAGTTACACGGAGATGAATTGCACCAATTCATATATATATATATATATTATTGCACCAATTCATATATATCTCCATTTGATAAAAGTCCTGAAAAGCAAAGTCCTTCCTTTGCAAAAATACCCCTTTTGTTTTTAAAACCAAATATGCGTCTGATGCTGGGCAAGAAAGGGTTAAAACAAATAGCTGACCCAGTTCCAACCTTCAGAGACATTAGAAAACTGGCCATTTCTTGTTAGATAGCCTAAAACTTTTAAATGCAAACCTGCGTTTATTTATATCTTGCTAGATCTCAGAGGGTTAGTCTGTATCTGCAAAAACAAGGAGTCCTGTGACATTTTAAAGAATAAGGCTGTGTCTAGACTGGTGCGATCTTGCGCCAGAGCTATGCAAATGAGGCTCAGCGTGGAATATCGACGAGCCTCATTTGCATAGCTAATGAGCCGCCATTTTCGCGGAAGAGGCTCTTGCGCAAGTCGGAGCTGTCTTCGCTGCCCCTTCTTGTGCAAGAAAAACCCTCTTGTGCAAAGCCGTTATGCCTGAAAATAATCAGCATAATGGGGGAAGTGTACGGGCAGTGTAGACAGCCCCGTCTTGCGCAAGAGCCTTTCCGCAAAAATGGCGGCTCATTAGCTATGCAAATGAGGCTCAGCTATATTCCACACTGAGCCTCATTTGCATAGCTCTGGTGCAAGATCGCGCCAGTCTAGAGACAGCCTAACAGATTTATTAGGGCATAAGCTTTCTTGAGTAAAACGCATTTCATCAGATCTTCTAGATGATCTTAGTTTTATCTCAGGAAGAGGGCTGGTGCAATATTTCAATTCACAGTGTATTCAAAGAATGGTGTGACGTGTTACAATACAAAGATTATTTGATTCAAGTACATAAAATCCTAGAGAGTATATGAAATACCATGGACTTCTCTACCCACTGTGAATTGAATAGTACATGTGATAAGGAAGCCAGTTGTATAAGGTCACTGGGAGTTTTCTGTTGAAAAGTATTGATAACTGGTACCTGTAAACTCAGAAGATATATTTTTGGACACTGGAAAGCTCACTCAAAGTTAGAAGATTATATGTTCCGAGACCTACTCTGCTAATGAAAACATTATATTGGTTCATGAAGCTAAAAGAGATCACTGTGATCATTTAGTTTGACCTGTTGCATTACACAGGCCATAAAACTTGCTTGAATTAATTCCTGTTTTTAACTAATCAGCCAGTGTCAGGCTGATCATTTCCAACCACACAGTCTTCCAATTTTCAACTCCTAAAAGAAAAAAAAGAAAATAACAAAACAGATTTTTTTATTCTTTTAGCATGTTGAGCAATGAAAAGACTCCACTTGAAAAGGACCAAAGAGAAAGATTTTAGAAATATAAAACGAATTTATTTTGAGCAAAACAACAAGGAGAATATTTTGCTTCTAAGAAAAGTATATTAAAGATGATATAATATATACTAAAAATATTGCATGACTACTTTCTATATAATGTGTGACAAAAACATATGGGAGTCAGGGACTATACTAAATGCTGGAACTTGAGAGTTTTTTGTTTGCTTACATAGTCACAGTAAACTGCAAAGAATGTGATCAGCTCTTCTATAATTTCTGGGTTAAGGAAATATGCATGTTTTGTTGATTTTTGTCCATTTCTATTTTCTCTTAAAGGGTGTGTTTAGACTACAGGGTTTTTTCAAAAAACGTGGCCTTTTTTTCAAAAAAACTACCTTAATCTAGACTGCAGCCGTGTTTTGTCGACAGTAAATGGAAAGAATGCGATGGTTGTGTCAACGGCGGTAAACCTTGTTTTATAAGGAATAACGCCTTTTTTGACAGAGATCTGTTGAAAAAAAGGTGTGTATGGACGCAGGGAGCCTGTTTTTTTTGTTTTTTTTGGTTTTTTTTTTTTTTATAAAAGGCCTCCAGAAAGAAGTCCTGGTGGACAGTCCATCCTTTACATGCTGAGCACCTCTATGGTTCCTGTCCGCAGCCTCTTAAAGGCCTCTTAAAGGCACAGGCACCTAGCCAGGCATTGCTGTCAGGAAGCCAGCCAGAGCACCCATGTAGCCATGTCCCAGCCTCAATGCCCCCCTGGCCCTTCTCAGGACAGTGAAGAGAACCCACCCAGGGGCACCAAAAGGCGGGCACCAGCCTGGTCAGGGCCAGATATTAAAAACCTCCTGGAGCTCTGGTCCCAGGAAGAATCCCTGCAGGCCCTGCAGTCGTGCCACAGGAATGAGGACATGTATGGGCGCATGACCCAGGGACTGGCCAAGAAAGGACATCACCCCCGCACCATGGACCAAGTGAGGGCCAAGGTGAAAGAACTGCGGCAGGGGTATGCCAAGGCCCAAGACCAGAGCTCCCGCTCTGGGGCAGCGCCACAGAGCTGCTCATACTATACAGAGTTAGAGCAGATTCTGGGCGGTGGGGAAGCCCAGACTCCACTGCATGTGGTGGAGTCCGGGTTATCCCACCATATTGTGCACCAACCCCTGAGGGACAATGACCAGGAAGGAGGGACAGGAGAGCTGCACCCCGAGAAGGAGGAGGAAGAGATAGCAGGAACCCTCTCCCAGGAGCCAGTCCTCCAGACTCCAGAGGCCTTCCAGGTGTCCGTGAACATCAGGGAGGGATCATCAGGTGAGTGCTTCGAGGAGTCACCACGCACAGGCGGTGTGGGGGGCCATCTATTCCCATTGCCACTGTGGGGTCCCTGTGATGCTTTCAGGCTGCTGCCCAACTCACACACGGTGTCAGATATAACACCCCTGAGTCTCCTGTCCAAAAGAGAGCCCCTGACAGCGACGGCATGTCGTCAGGGACAGCAGGGATGCACACATGCATTTATTATCTCCTCCTCTTTTCCTCCACAGCCGGACCTTCCACCCAAGAGGGAAGTCCCTCTTTCTCCCCCAGCCCTCACAGGCTCAACAGCTGCTCCCCCGCCCAGGCCAGGACTGGCTCTCGCTCCACCCGAGCCCAAGGCCGTGGCGGTGCCAGGATACAAGAAGGTGGCAGAACCTTGCAATCAGGGAAGCAGCGGCCCACTTGAGCCCCCACCCCGGTCCAGGTTTTTAGCCCCCCTCCAGGTTTTCAGTCCCCTACCACCCCAGTTAAAGGACATTTCGGTTATGTAACAAAATCTTTATTTTTGAGTGAAAGATTTACCTTGTATATAAACAGTTGAACAGAAGAAAGAGAAAGTTTTTTTAAACTGTTAGCACATTTTCCTTACTGATGTTTTTTTTTATTAGAACCACTATGTCTGTTTACAAAGAAAACCAGGTGTGTATGTATTCTTTATGGGAAGAGGGTAAGGGTACTGGAAGGACAGGTAGGGATGGGCCAGGCCAAACCCCTCATGGTGGAGGCCCTCGGGAGAGTCAGTGGGTTCCTTCTGAGAACCTCTCCCTCAGAGCCTGTCAGATCCGGATACCAGACTGGTGAGCCTGGCGGATGGCAGGATCCAGGGCTGCTCGAATTGCCTCCCCTCACCATTTGCACCTGTCCCCCACCCTGACAGGAAGGCCTCCCCTTTCCTCTCCACCAGATTATGGAGGGCGCAACATGCGGCGACCACCTCCAGATGGGTGTCCTGGTGTTGCAGTGTGGGGGCGAGCCAGGCGCACTGCTCCTGGAATGTGGCCTTCTGCATCCGGAAGTTGCGGATCCACTGGTCATTGTCCCAGAGCTCCATGATGAGCCAGTCCCACCAGTCCGAACTTGTCTAATGCCTCCAAATCTGTCTGTTCCCAAAAAAGTTTGGGGGCAAGGACAGAGCTCCTGCATACCGGACAAAGGTATCATAGATCTGGTCCTAGTCCACATGGGGCAGGAGATTCATGACAGAGTCATGAAGATGCAGCAGAAGCTGCAGTATGGCAGCGTGGGACCATCACCTGCCCAGGGGCAGCTCAGGCCAAAAACACAGTGAAAAGCAGGAAAACAAACCAGAAAATAAACTTCTGTGGTGTCCAAGAAAGCAGGGCAATGAGAGCAAGCACTGCAGCAGCTTTGCTTTCCCTCTAGGAGGTAGGCAAGCCAGAAGCAGGAGCAGAGCAACAGCTGTCCAGGGATATCCCTTTAAGCATGCGGCTCTGCAAAGGACATGCAGCAGCACCAGGAAGTATAGGCTGCCCCCATGCCCTGCCAGAAGCAGTTCCAGGTGCCTTTTTCTTTCCTCCAAAAGAGCGTCCAGAAGTTCGTACTCTCTTTTTAGAAAAAGTGGATCAATTTTTTGATTCGCGTAATGCAATCTAGACGCTCTTTTTCAAAAGAGGCTTTTTCAAAAGTAACTTTCGAAAAAGGTGTGTAGCCTAGATGTAGTCAAAGGTAGACACAGACAAAAATCCAGTGTCTAAATACTTTCACACCTCGATGGTTTGAGTCTACTAGGTGTCTAAGGCACTATTTAATGGCTGTGTCACTAATGGGTTTAACCAAAAGCCCAAATATGCTTCCCCCACCACATAACCTTTTGGGCTGCCCCGTCTCTAATATCATTATCATTTTTAGGCCTCACACCTGTTAGGATTCACTGTCTTGTTCTTCTCTTATTGGAAGTTGAGTCAATGAAGCTGCTTTGAAAAGGAGGAACACAACAGTGGTATCTGTAACAGACACTTAATTAACTCCCCTCCACCCCCCCTTTTATGTTGTTAGATTTATTTAGGCTTTGCCTACACTGGCAATTAAGGCACAAAGCTTGTGTTATTCCCAAGTGCTTAACCCCCTTTCCTACCCCCAAGAATAAAATCTTTTCCTGGTGCAAGAACTAGTGTAAACAGTGCTTTGTCAGTAGAAGTGCTCTCCCGGGGAGAGGCATAAGGATCTTGCGCAAAAAGGAAATGTCCACATTGCTTGTTTTTGTGCAAAAAACTCTTGCACAAAAATGGATCAGAAGAGATTATGCAAATGAAGTGCGAGAACATGCTGATCTGCACTTCATTTGCATTGCCTCTTCCAGCAAAGCACCTAGTGTAGCCGTAGCCCTAGGGTATGGAAGATTTTGGCAGCAGAAGTGCCAGCAAGAGTGTTTACGCTGCCTGACTTTTGTGCCCACAAAAGCTCATGATACAATCTACATGTTTTGTTAGTCTCTAAGGTGCTGCAAGACTATTAGTTGTTTTTTAAGTTTTTCTACTTACAGACTAACTCTGTTCAGACTATTCCTCTGAAGCTGATGTTATTTCACTGACTGTGTCCACAGGAGTGCTGTGTAGTGTAGACATAGTGAGTCATCTGAAAAAAAATCATCCAACAGTATCCAAAGATGACAAACAATATACCTGTGGATTTTTTTCTGTGCTGATTTACCAGAAGAGAGAGTGCCAAAAGTAATGGGTTCTTCAGCTTCTGGGTAGAATATACTGTAAACACAAAAAATCGTCCATAAAATGTTATACAAGAGCCCTGTCGTTGGATTACATTTTACACCTTTGTAAATCAAGGACTGTGCTTCATTTTAGATTGAGTTTCTTTGAAAGGCCAGGCATTGCACTGAAGAAAGGACTGTGACAAAGCCATGAATCAATACTATTTAAAAAATCAAAGAGGTAGAATTGAGGCTCAAAATTAAGTGAATGTTAGAGACCAGTCCTTCAATGAGATCTGCACAGCTGTGGAACTCACATATAGACTTCACTGCAGAGCAAGCTCCCAAACAGTCTACTTCCTATAAGTAAAAACAGTTAAGCTCGTAACTCATTTATTACCAGTTGCCACTTAAGTACAGCAGTAAAAAGAAGTATTGACTTCCGAGAAAATGAGAAGTAAAGAATTATTTGATTTATTATAAAGAGTGGAATTACTTCAGACTCTATTGCAAAATTGAGCTACACCCACTGTGCACTCACACAGAATCCTTAGCCTTAAATTCAAGAAAGAACGGGCATGTGAGTTCCTCTGACCACAGTGGGTGGGCAAGGAATGGAGAGAAAGAGGGGGACAAATGTAGTCATAGATCCACCCTTCAACCCTCCCCCCATATAATTCCCAGTTCGCAAACACTGAAGTCATGTAGCTGATCAGACAAGAGACCAAAAGGGAAGGTTGACTACCTTTGGTAGATGGAAATAAGGGGAAAATTCACTTGACAAATAAAAGGGACATTACTTTAGTTAAAAGGGATATATGAGGGTATGTCTACACTTGCACCCTCTTTCAAGAGAGGGATGCAAATGAAGAGATTCGAAATTGCAAATGAAGCAGGGATTTAAATATCCCACGCTTCATTTGCATATTCACATTATGGTGCTATTTTGAAATAGCGCTATTTTGAAATAACAGATGCTGTTCAGACATGATTATTTCGAGAGAAAACCCTTCTCTCAAAATAACCCTTATTCCTCGTACAATGAGGTTTACCAGTTTTTGAGAGAAGGGTTTTGTCTCGAAATAACCACGTCTGAACAGCATCTGCAATTTCGAAATAGCACCATAAAGTGAATATGCAAATGAAGCGTGGGATATTTAAATCCCAGCTTCATCTGCAATTTCGAATCTCTTCATTTGCATCCCTCTCTCAAAAGAGGGTGCAAGTATAAACATACCCTTAGACAAACACCATTTTTCTTATGGTATTATGTATTTTTTTCTTCTCAATTGTACATATCCAGTGTCCTCAGATACACAATGCAATTATCATAAACTTCAATTTAATATTTTAAATGGCACTTATTACCAGTTTTAACATGTTCCAATATATTTCAAAATGCAGGATGATCAGCTAAGGGACATTCCCTTGGTGACCGAAGACAAGAGGGACATTCCCTTGGTCACCCAAGATGACAGAGGAGAACACATTTAAAATGCTTTGATTTAATTTTTTGTTTGACTACATAGCTAAAACTTTTCTACTGTAGAGTGGAGCCTATGTACAGAAGGGTCAATTTAAATAAGGCAAGAGGCCTATCTTCCTTTTTCTGGATGCATATTGCAGACATAAGCAATTCCTAGAGCAAAGGAGATGAAAGTGGTTAAAACGATATGAAGCTTTTTAATAAGGCAGGCTTGACTAGGTAAGGTCTAACAGGCATGGAAAAACCTGAAAAAGGTACAGTGGCAGGCATAATCGTGAGAGAAACAGCATTTCAAAGGTAGGTGAACCAATGCAATATAATCAAAGCAGTGTCATTCTCCTTAAATACCCAGAAGTGCTATTAGGCTTGGCAAGATGGTGACCTGAATTAGCATTTTTATGTTTTATTAAATCATCCAGCGGATGAAAACAATGACATAAGCACTAAGAGTTCTCATGATTATTACCCTTTCAAAGTTACATTTGAACGTGTTTTCTCTCTTTCTTCTTGCCACTTTTAGAGATTAAAATGTCCTTTCTCTGGTCACAAAACCAAGCCATGCAATCTGAGATCGTGTGTCATATGACCACAATAATGCTTTAGGTTATATGCTTTATGCCATAGGACACCGTTTTGACAAGATCACCTGCAGCAGGTTAGAAGCAGCAGGTTGTAAGTTAACATGACGATCAATTAAGTGAAAATGAATGTAAATGATGTGACATATGGCTCTTGCAGCCATCTGATCAAAATGCATGACTGGTTGCAGTGCGACAGAGAGTTAAACTAGAGCATTAATTCCAGTTAGTTATGTTCTTATAACTCTCCCAGATCCTCAATTCAAGATCTCACAGCTTGTTCAGGATTTATCAGACACACCACAGTAATTACTGAGGCATGATGAGGGAATAAAGTGAAGTGTGTGTTTTATGGCAGATCTGCTGTAACAGTGGGGGTCTATATCTTTCTTGAAGAATGGCTATCACAGCAGGTGCTTCTTCAGCTATGGGCACAGCAGATGATTCTGCTCCACCTTCAGCCTGATACTCCATCTAGTTAGAAGTGGTTCAGATATTGCAACATACAGACATAACCAGAAAATCAAATTAATTTCCGCTGAATCTTTCAGAGAGTGACTGTGTGTGTGTGTTTGTGTGTGTGAGAGAGAGTGCGTGGAAGGGAACCACCAATCACATCTTCAAAGAGGAACAATTACATATATTGGTGTCAGAGTCATCTGGAAGAAAGCATCTATGGATCAGCAGTGCTGGTCACACATCTATAGAGAGTTATTGCCACTGCTGAGGGAAGCTCTTCTCTTCCTGTCACACACTTTCCAATACATTTGCTCCATTCCTTTGTGCCATTCCACAATAGCTATCTGGTCACCCTACTTATAAGCCTCTTCTTAGTAGGAAACATGCAGCATTTTACACTGTATAATTATATGTAGTATGCCCTGATCTTGTACATTAAACCACCTGGGTGGGTCAGAGAGCTCCACTGTCATCAGTAGGGCCCTGCATAGGTGCCCGCATCCACCTGCATTGAATAACTTTCATGGGAGAGACTTTATTTCATACATTCTCTGCTCTGGCAATTTTAAAAACACTTTATTTCATTCCTCTTGCCCCCCAACTATATGCTTGATTCCCATCCCAACGATACCACAATGGGAGTAGGCTATACCTTCAGCAGTTGGACTTGTGTACAGAAGGCATAATCTCATAATTTTAGAACATTCCAGAACCCACCATGCTCCCACCATGGTTAACAGCCAGACTACAATCTACAGACATGGGGGCATAATCAGACCCGCAGCTTTTTGAAAACATATCCTAATGTCTACACTGACTGGACTCTATATTTGTAATGTTTGCTAATGTCCATGGCATGGCAAGGAAACTTTGTGACATTTGAAATTTAATCAATTTAAACCTTCCTTTCTTTAAAGCCTGTAAATATTAATCCCCCTGTTTCATGTTTTTCTTTTTTCTAAATTCATCCTTAGCTGTCTTCCTCACAAATTTGATTTTTAGTAGAACAATTCTAGAGGGTTTCCTGTCCCTGAATCTGATATCAGTGTCCTGTCCTGCCACTAGTATCACCCCTCTGCTGAGAAGGAGGAGATGTTTGGGGCCCTGCCACTTTGGTTTTCTGTGGGGAAAAAAAATCACTGACTCAGAAGCTGGAATAGTCTAAGGGTATATCTAGACTACATGGTTCCGTCGACGGAGCCATGTAGATTAGGTTTCTAGACATA
>CM057846.1:142430753-142441108 GCA_030068395.1 Apalone spinifera
GATGTAAATGAAGCAGCGATTATTTAAATCGCCTCTTCATTTTCCTATGTCTAGAAACCTAATCTATGTGGCTCCGTCGATGGAGCCATGTAGTCTAGACATATCCCATGTCACTTGCTTTATTTACATGGACATATGAATTCTGGAGTAGAGGCAGTTAAACAGCTTGCAGGGCAATGCTATCTTGCAGAAATCTTGGCCCATTTCCGGTTACTGGCTCTCTGGAATCGACTCTGTGACAAGAACTTATTTCAGTCAGAAACAAAAGTAATGTCTGGATGGAACAGAAAGGAGGCCTATGCCTCAGCCGGCGCCTAGCAGCTGACTTAGAACTGGTGCGGACTTGGGGAATCTGACTATTTAATTAAAATAAAGCATCACAAAAGCCTGTTGTGGGTGTTGATGTGATGTGATGTGTTTTCTGCCCAGTGCTCTGAAAGTCAATGTGAAGAAATTCAATGAAGCATGGGTAAACGGCAGGAACAGTGTCCTTTACCCAGAACTTTATACAACCAAATATTAAAACCACAGGCATTCTTCACAGACTAAAAACTTGTTCTCGCAATCCAAAACTTGGAAGACTATGTAAACACATGAAATATTAACTGATAATACCTGTCATATGAGGTTTAAGCCCTCTATTAGCTCAGTAATAACTACTGCTAAACTAGGGGCTCTGAATCATCTGTTTGTTTTTACAAAATCACCCATTTCCCTCCAGAATACTTTGATTCTGTAATCTAAAGGTTTCCATGTGGTCAAAGTAGATATTTTTCCAAGATGTGTGATGCCGAAGTTAATTTTTTTTTATTCTCCATTGCTTGTTTTCCAGCATGACATCCAATGTTTTTTAGAGCAAGTCTGTGTGAAGAGTTGTCATTTGTCCAATCAGCAGTGCTAACATACTGAAGCTGAGTATTGCTGTGCCACGCTGAGTGGAGAATTTTGCTTTAAGATAGTAAACAAACGAGGAGGTCAACAAGAGAATGTAATCAAGGGTTTGCTTCTAAGCACAAGTAAATCCTTGGTGTACTCTGAGGTGCCAATTTGCCAGTGTAGTAAGCTTCTCAAGAATGTGGACACCAAAGATATTTATCAACCTGATTATTTCCTGCTTTACAAACTGAGCTGGTGCCTGTAACAGGTATGATGTGCAGTTAACTCCCATTCTCAATTGCAATCCCTTCTTACCCCAGTTTCTGATCTACGCACAAAGAAAATAATGACGCAGCTGGGCATATCTCCTCCCAGCAACTTTATCTCATTGTGAATGCACCTTCACTGGAGTCATTTTAAACTAAACTGAATAAACAACTAAAAGATACCCTGCAGAACAATCCTTTGCAGGCAGAGGGATGGATTAATCCTTTCTAATTTCTGTTTTAATGCAGAGACAGCATGCAGTAGAAGTCCAGTCAGATCAGAGATCTCCCTCACAGCTCAGGTTAGTGCATTCTGGGAGGGTGCAGAGGTACCTCACACCAGCTATGCCACCTATAATGCAGGAATAGCATGTGCACTGCACTTTTCTTTGGGAAGATTACAGATTCACTCTAAGTCAGGTGATACAAACCTTTCCCTCTATGTGATACTTCCTTGCCTTGTATGCAAGGAATACAAGTGCAGTAAAATTCCAATAGTCCGGCATCCAATAGTCCATCACTCCTGATAGTCCGGCATCAAAATGGTAAGAGCCTAGTGAGTGAGCTTTGGCAAAAAATGAGTCACAAGGTAACAGCGGCAGCAGCTGAACTGAGCAAAAAGGGTAAAAAAGGCTTACAAAAACTGAAATATTACAGTATACTATATATAAGATGTACAATAAAAAAGGTTAAGAACACTTTATATACAGTATATAATATATATATATATATACAGTATATAATATATATATATATATATATATATATATATATATATATATATAAAACCTGCTTATAGTACCTCCTGATAGTCCGGCATATCTGATAATCCGGCATAGGTTCCGGATTATCGGAAGTCTACTGTACCTCCATGCCCTTCAAGAAATGCTCCCAGTGTTTTCTGCTCACCTATGTAGCGTTCCACTGTACAGAACGTCCTCTAATGGAAATAAAAGAACCCTTTTAGTCTGGAGCTGTAACTTATTCTTTAGAAGGGACCACTTTGCCACACGGGAGGTGCTTGAAGACACAGATCAGTCTTTAACATTTGATAAAAAGAACATCTGAAATGGATTGTATTCTTAATGTATAAAGCAGATATAAAATCACTATTGCACCTCTCCCCCTAAAACACCCAGGCACTAATACAGTGCGTGGGCTTGTGGAAATGTACAAAGTGGAAAATAAAGTCTTTGTGAAACCAGTTGGGATGCCGCTCCATGGAGACTCTATGTCATGGTACAAAGAAGATTAAATACCAGAAGTGTCATAATTTTGTTTACAACTAAATGGTAATCAAATAGTCCGGTCCCCATTCAGGCAACATTTCAGGTTTCATTTCTCCCTCAGTCCTTTTTTGACTTTCAAAAACCTGTTGGTATTTAGTTGCCATATAGAACTCTTATTAAATTCACTTTAACAGCACAGCTGGGAATTTTACATTCTGTTGTCTTATAAGTTTTGTTTGTTGGCTTGTCTTATTTTGGAATGTAATCAACGTCCTGTTGTCCCACTTGCCGTCTGTCATATGGTTTTCATTATAAGACCCTGTTTGAGCTGCTTATCAACTTTGTTGAAAAAAATATTTAGGCTGCAATCTGCCATGCCGAGTGTCTGCCTCAGGCCGAACTGATTCAGAATATTATAGCAAAAGCAGTTTGGCCATTTCCAGGATGAAGATTTGCAGGGAGGGGAACCGTATTGTGCCCATGTGAAAAGTTTCTAAAAACCATTTAATTGAAAAGTTTTAGTGCCCTGATACTTGGAGCAGAGATTTTAAACTTTGCCTGTGTATCAAAGTTTTTTGCTGTCTCTATGTTGAGGGCCTAGCCCTGGGGACCAATTTACTTAGGTAGATGGCCCTCATCAACTACTGTCAATCACATTTTAACCCCCACCTCCACATTCCAAATCCCTTCCTTTATACTTCCTGCACAGATTGCCATTTCCACGCTCCAAGAACTCACCCATCTCCCAGAGTTTCCCAATCCCCCCAAATCACCTGCTGGTCCCATCACCAGCACATTCAGATCTGCCTTAGCATTCACCAATCCTCTCTGCATTTCACTGTCACTGAACTCCTCTAAACATTCCATGTCCTCTTTGTTCTTTGTCTATCAGCACCCCTGAAGCTCATCTTGACAACTCTTAATCCTCCTTTTAACACCACCAGAAATTCTAAAAGGCAAAAAAAGGACTAATAATTTCTAGTATTAGAATGGTGCCTGAAGACCCCCATTGTAGGCCCTACATTGCTATGTGTACTCCTCTCCTAAAGGGAAAATTAGAATCCCTATGGTTTGGAACAGTATGCTACTGCCTGCACAAAACATTTGAAAATTACCAAATGTTGTAAGGAATAAATCTTTACTGGCAAGAAAACTGATAGATGGCAGTGGCCTTGCCTCAGTAATAAAACACTTTCCGCTCACTTTAATGGGACTTAAGCTTGTGTTTCAGGTTATGCATATATCTAAATGTTCTGTTGCACTGGGGAGGGGGTCTATGTTGGTAAATCTATGTTGGCAATTTATCTCTCTAATTTTCAAAGAAGCCTCTTAAACATTTTCATTCCCAGAATATAGATTGTCTTTGCCTTTAAATTTTCACCTGCCTTCCCCTCTTTGCCCTCTGCCTTGTTTTAAAGCAGCGTGGGCACATATGGCACTATGTTAATAAAGAGAAATACATAATTGAACACATAATGCATCTAACAATAAAACAGAGCCATCCAAACACAATGTCATTGCTCTCATGCATGAGAAAGGATATTGGAGAAGGATCTGAAAACCTGTGAAGTTACGGCCAAATAAAAATGTATATGGCTCAAATAACCATTAGAGATAACTCTAAAAGCATTACTAGTAATTAAAATTGTACATCGTCCAAACCAACTGCTCCATTTCTTGCTTATGTCAACAGGAAAGCTGCAAAAGTTTATTAAAACATCATTAGCTTTTTGTCTTATCTAAATGTCTGTAGTTAATTAATAAAAGGAAGAAGGGGAACAGGGAAGAACATTACATTTACAAAAGAGCTGGGCCTGCAATTACCAGTCTTACTCTCTCATTGACATTATATAAACACCTGAAAGTACTCCAGTGAGCAGCTTGGAGGACTCTGTTTTCCTCCTATTCTCTCTCTCTCTCTTTCTCTCTCTCTCACACACACACACTGGAAGAAAAATGTCATGGGTAAGTAGATCTGTTGCAATGACCCACCACCACCACTGTGACCGGGTCCAAGTACTGTATGTTGCATACATTATCAGGACATTCTCTATTGCAGAGTAGCAGATTGAGGAGGGGGAGGAAGGGAGGAGGGATTTGCAGGCCAATTTCCTGTTTGCATCAGCAATTGATGACACAGAGTCAAGTATTTTCTTACTGCAATGTGTTTACTTTCAAAATGTACACATCTCCTGCTTTTCAAAGCAGGGTTTCCTCACAAATACAGTGACCAGATACCCTGAAATCTTACAGGTGTCCTGACTTTTTCTAAAAAAAAAAAATGGACAAATTGTCCCATATATTTTGTCTTCCCCCATCAGTAGTGGTGGATTTTGCTGCTGGCCAGATCCCTGATTACCAGCTGCCCACCCACAAGTGGTGAAAAGGGGATTCAGTGGACAACAATGGAATGAGTGGGCAAGGCTGGTTGTGGGGCAAAACCGCATTGCATGCGGGGCTGGCCATTTCCCCTGCTGCTCCATCAGTGCAGCCCGTTGCATGCCAGTTCTTGGCTAGTGGGGTCCTCCCCCACATCCCATTACGTAACCCTGGTTATGTATTGCTTCTCCTACCCACCCATTTGTCCTTTAAGTGCTCCCTCTTTTGCTATCCTCTCCCTGCTTCACCCCTTCACTCCAACTGCTGTTCCATATCCCCCCTTGTGGTGCATCCTGTTTCCAGAATTGTGCAGAGAACCAGCCCCTGGTCAGAGCCCTCACCTCACCAACAGCCTGGCTGCCAGGCTGCTTCCTTCATCCCACGGTCTATGGCTGGGCCAGACCCCAGGCAGGAGGAAACAAGTCCTGCATGTGCCAAAGCCTCACGTAGTGCTGGCATGGGGAAAGCTTTCTGCTTTTCAGCTAAGCTCTGGAGTGGTAGGGGGAAGTGATTTCCTGCTTGTTTATGCCCCAATCTTGCAGGCAGCAGAGCAGCTCCCCAGACAGAGGCTTAGCACCCTCTTCACCCCTCTGCTAAGCTATCTCTGTGGCTGGGTTCACTGAAGCCCCGGTAGTCAGGTTTCCTGAGCCCTGGTGCTCAATGCATCTTTAGGGCTTAACCCCTTCCTGCCTAATGCTATAGCCTGGGGACAGGAGGTGGCTGAGTTATACTGGTGACCAGCAGCAGCCTGGAGGTGTTAGCTGCCTTCCAATACTGTGCAGGCAGAAAGGGACAGGCTGTTTCCAGCCACAAGGAAGCAGGGGAGGAGGAGTGTAGAGATGAACTCTGTAAAGACAGGGGCCAGACCATCTTTCCCTCCTCCCCCACTTCCTTGGCTGGAAGCAGCTCCAATCCTCTCTCTCACTGTGCTGAAAGGCTACTGCTGGCCACATTCTGGAGTGCATCATGGAAGAAATCTGGGGAGGGAGAGCATGTGATCCTGTGTGTCCCTCATCAAGTGTTGCCTCGGGAAGACACAGTGCTAGAAAGGCACCAGGAAATGCAGGTCCTGGGGCCCAGCCAGGCATAGAGGGCAGAGAGTGTTGGTCAGGGAGTAGCAGACTGGTCAGTCACCCCGTTGGCCTTTGTGGGAGAGGTGTACAGGCATGTATGTGTCCCCCTCTCTCCATGTGAATGCTAAAGCTTTAAAATTCAGAAAGTAAATAAAAAGAATCCATCTAGACACTTTTTCTTTTTTTTTTTTAAAGGGATTCAGACAACTTAATGTTATTTTGAATATTTGTACACAGTTCTGATTGATTACTGTTGAACTCGCTTAAATATGAGTAATTTTATCAGGTGTCCCATATTCAGAATAGGGAAATATGGTCACCCTAATCACAAACAGCACATAGACAAGTCTTCAGCAGAAATCTCATGCCAGGCACTCCCTCTGCCCTGTCAAGAATTAATCTCTCTCTCTCCAGGAACAAACAGACTTTTTGCAAAAAAAAAATTACTGTTACAGATTAACACAGTCTCCTTTCTGGGTGCCACTTAATTCTTAATAGAAAGAGTTTTGTTCTGCGTCAGTACAACAAACTCAACCTAATTGTGAGCTCAACTGTGAAAAGTAAATAAAATTTACAGTGTCACCAAAACGTGTTACAGCCCATGTTGATAGGAAAAGTGCAGAAGGAACACAAAAAGACTGAATTAATCTAAACAAAAAGGACTACTGATATAAGTACTGATATAAGTCAGGGTCTATGCTAAGATCATGCATGACAAATAAGACAAGTATGGGATCAGAAATCTATGAACCAAAATAGGTATGTGAGATATTAGATCTAGCTGATGGATAAATAATCAGGAAATTGACTCCTTTTGGGGTCCTTAAGGAAAAAGTCATTGGGAGAAAAATTGGCTACAGGAGGAAGCTACATTATCATGGCTGTTATCTCCTCATCTCATGGGATCCTGGACTTCCATCTTATTTCCGAGAGATGTCCTGACTAGATCTGACCAAAGAGAAAAGGGAGCCAGATGGCATCACCATCTCAACTAGTTACAGCTGAATCTACAGCACCAAGAGGGATATCATATTTCTTTCTCTCTCTCACACGCACCATTTCCTTCCTTATTTCTTCTCTCTACTGTCCCTCTCTTTGTTGCCTTCTATCTTAGACATGCAAGACTATAGAATTTAGAGTACTCCTCTAGGCTTGTCATCAGAAAAAAGGCAGCTGAAAGCAATGGCTAAATAATCTGATAATGGTACAAGTTTGCCAGGTGTTCAAGTGGCTGAAAGCATTGTGGGGCCTATTTTTCCAGCAGTGATATAGAAGTTGCATTTTCTTTCTTTGTTCTTTTCTTCTTTTCCTGTTCTTAAAGTTTGATCCCATTTCCTAGAAAACAAGACAAACGCACATAAAAAGCAGCAGGCTATAACAGCTTCAACTAGCTTTTTCTTTCCCCCCAAAGGAAAGGTTACTAACCTCTTTGATACCATTTAAAAGTTTGTTTAAGGAGAAGTTCTTTTTAAGATTCCAAGTAAAGGGAAAGAGAGTAAGGGATGTTATTAAAATGAAGATCTACTTACTACTTTACATTTCAAGTGCATTAATTGTTTTTTTCCACTTCTCTTTCTATATCTTTAATACATGGTTAAAGAGATTTGTAATAATGTTTGAAACGATCCCATATTAAATAGTTTTAGACCTTAGACTGCTTAGTACCCTGGCAGAGTCATGTTTACACCCTTTACTCTTTGGGCCCATATATTCCATGTAAATTAATACAACCACACTCAATCCTACATAGAATCAGAAATGTTGAACTGCGCATCATAGGTGCTTCTTGTTCTTTGGAATATAAGGATGATATCCATGTTGCTGCCATGAAAATCCATGAAATCATCGGTGGCCAAGGATTTGTTAGAAAATTACTGGATTTTAATGTGGCCCATGCATTACAAAGATAAGCCTGAACTCTAATCACGAATGCTTAATCATTAAGGGTGTTTGAAATCCAAACCTAGATCGAATCCAAATTTTGCAAAGAAACCTTATCTTTCTAAAAATAAGCAGTAGTCCTGTGGCACCTTAGAGACTAACAAATATATATTATTATTTTTTATTTAAAATATTTTTACTCCGCCTCTCCAGTTAAAATATTCAAGGTGGCACATAATATTATGAGCTTTTTTGGTCAAAACCCACTTCTATAGATGATCAAGTAAGCTGAAGTGAGAGCTCATATCAAAATTCCTTGAATTCAGAGATGTTCAAATTCTAAATTTAGATTATGTTTTGCAGCTTGAAATTTTTATTAAATAACTAAAGGCAACAATATATCTTGAAATTAAGCTAATTGGGGAAAAGAACAAGTGCAGTTATAACTCTCAAATTCAGAGTGTGTCCTGTAAACTGAAACCAACACAACAGAGCAATCTTATAAAACAAGCAATTGTAATTAACAGGAATGAAGCAACTGACCTTTGAATAGTTGGAAAGCTGAAGCATGTACCAACACTTCTGTAGAGGTGAGATTTTATAATGTAGTCCTCCACTTCCACTTAGTCTTGATTTCTGTGGGGCTATTTATGTATGCCAAGAACTCAAATATTCTATGTTAAACTTTGTTTTGAATTTCTGTGTCTATCTTTTAATCTGGTGTTGGTTCTGTTACACTACTTTCTCTCTTTTGAAAACTAGATGGTGTTCTTTCTGACATGTAATGGTTCAAAAGTGTCACAGATATCAGAAAAAAAAGTATTGCAACCACACATTCTCCGTCTCCGAAGGCAACACCCCTCTTATTCTATTGCTGACAAACTCCAATGTTGTCTGTCCTAACGTCCTCAGAAATCCCTTAAAATCCCATTGGAGCTCAGGAAGCTTTATTTGTTCACAAATCAATCTACTGAGATTCAGTACACCTTACTGTGGGTGCATCTGTCCAAAAACAGTGACGTCCTAATGTGAAGCAGAACTAAAGAGAGTAATTGGTCTGTGTGCAGTGAAGGCCTTGAACACATACTGCTGCCACTCTTTCTGCCTATAATTGTTTGTGAGCAAATACCCTGCTTTATGAACTGATACTCCTCTTTTTATAGTGTAATTTGGAGGGGGGAACTTGGCAAGTAGTTTCTTAATTTAATGGATTTATATTCCACCACAGCTGCCAAATAATTTGTAGAGACACATTATCTTTTTGTGAATGTGCCCTATGAGAGAGACAAAAGTAGAAGGGCTGTTTGCTAAATGTATGGCAAAGAAAAATAAACGTTGTCTTCTGGAAAGCAATTAAAGCAAATCATCTCTCTTGGGTATGGATTAATTAGCAGCGAAACACAAGTAGAATTTTTATTTAACTTGCCAAAAATCATTAATACAATATGTAACACTGCGTCTGAATGTTTAATCACAGGAGTTCAGCATAGGTCAGTGGAAAGATGGGCTCAGTCACCCATGTTGGGCTGCTCATCTAGTATTGCTTTTCCAACACTCTCTAAGACTGAGCTCCTTTGGTTTAGGCCACTTTCTAGTTCAGTTATTATTGGGAGAAGAATAGTAAGTAGAGAACCAGACTGAGCTTGGATGGCCATTTCTAACAGTCATGAGGCTGAGAGTTTACAATCTGAATAGACAGACTGGCAAAAAGTAGGAGTGCAAAACATGGAGTGGCAAAATGATTTTCTAACAATAGCAAGTGAATGGCTGCACTAGTAAGAGAAGCCAAGTCTCTCAGCTCAAAGACCTAACATATGGACATGCTTGGGTAGGGGATCACAAGAAATGAAGAATTCATTTTTTACAGAATTTCTTTTTCTAGTTTTGGAAGGTTTGTAAAACTAAGTTTTGTGCTTTGGAAGAAAGGGTGTGATGGTTTGCGGCTCATCAGGGATTGTGGCCTAATCATCAGGACTTAAGCCTCTCAACATGGGAAGGTGGGTGTTTGGCAGGAGATCTCAGACCTTCTCACTCCACTAGGCTGGCCCAGCGGCCTGACTGGCTACGAAGATTTGACAGCCTGCAGCATCTTAAAGCTACCCTCTATCAACCACTTCCTACTCTCCCACGATTGCCCAAAGTTTGCTGTCTATGACAAGGAGGTGTAAAGGTGGTCAGCTCACCAGTGGGTACCTCCTAAAGGCTGTGCTTAGCATGGCAAGTGTGTCTGTCTCTTGAGGAAGTAGCTGCCTCTTCCTTTCACATGGCCCTCCAGCCAGCTAAGTTCCCCTGTTGTATAGTTTATAAACAACACAAACCAAATGAGTTCAAATGAGAAAGAGAGAGAAGGAAATCCCTACCTTTCAGGGTGTACCTGAAGCAGGAAGGGACCATCAGGAAGTTGCTGTAGAGAGGTATCCTGCCTTCCCTCAGACCTTTCCTTTGGAGCTGCAGGTTGCAGATGTGTTCTCTTTCCTTGTCTGCCCCCAAGTGAGCTGTTATTCTCCTGTTTAACCCTCTCCAGTCTGTGCGGGTGTGGCAGAGAGGAGCTGGCTGAGCCCAGAGCAGTTTTGTAACCCCTTATTGACCAGCATGGTCATATATTAAATTCAGCAAATTAGTTTATGCAAGAGGAAGTCAGTCATCTTAAA
>CM057846.1:142441208-142454552 GCA_030068395.1 Apalone spinifera
TCTTATGTTATGTTCTTTTCAATTATGAGTCTTGTTTAAAAACTAAGGGCACAAGTGCATTGTTATATGCTTTCTTTTACATCTAGATAATACAAAAAGTGTTCAGATTCTAAACATGAAACTACCTATCTCATAGAACTGGAAGGGACCCTGAGAGATCGAGTCCAGTCCTCTGCCCTCATGGCAGGACCAAGTACCATCCCTGACAGATTTGCCCCAGATTCCTAAATGCCCCCCCTTAAGCATTAAACTCACAACCCTAGGTTCAGCAGGCCAATGCTCAAGCACTGAGCTATCCCTCCCCCACAAATATATGAAGATATACATCTCTCACAGAACTGGAAAGGACCTTGAGAGGTCATCCTATCCCCTGCCCTCACACAAGACCAAGTACCATCCCTGTCAGATTTGCCCCATATTCCTAAATGGTCCCCTAAAGGATTGAACGCCCAATGCTGCATTTAGCAGGCCAATGCTCAAACCACTGAGCTATCCCTCCCTTCTGTATGTATGTTCATACTCCCTAAGAACATAAGAATGGCCAAACTGGGTCAGACCAAAGGTCCATCTAGCCCAGTAGCCTGTCTACCACCAGTGGCCAACACCAGGTGCCCCAGAGGGGGTGGACCGAAGACAATGATCAAGTGATTTGTCTCCTGCCATCCTTCTCCAGCCTCTAACAAACAGAGGCCAGAGCCACCATTTCTATCCCCTGGTTAATAGCCTTTTATGGACCTAATCTCCATGAAATTATCTAGTTTCTCTTCCCTTGCACTAGGCTCGCTATGAGGTCCATTCCTAACTCCTGATGGGTTATCTGCTTTTCATCTTCATCAGCAGCATTCTCAGCATTTGGGCATGCCACGGTCCTGCTTGATGCTGTTTTGCACAGATGAAATGCCCTTGCACTGGACAGTAATATCATTTTACCATGAAAAATATGTTATTAGAGATCGGGTATTGAGGGAGAGGAGCAAGATTTTTTTTATGTCTTCCATTTTTATTTTCTCTTTA
This sequence comes from Apalone spinifera, assembly GCA_030068395.1. Classification (NCBI taxonomy): domain Eukaryota; kingdom Metazoa; phylum Chordata; order Testudines; family Trionychidae; genus Apalone; species Apalone spinifera. Next base: position 142,442,223 of record CM057846.1, read on the forward strand.
AAAATGGTGGTCAGTCTCCCGGGTACCATTTCCTGCCTGGAAAGGGTGGGGAAAGAGAAAAGGCGGGAAAGAGGGAAAAGGTAGGAAAAGTGGGTCACATGACCCTAATCTGCCCAGAGATAAGAGAGCTTATTAGGGATGTTCATTCGCCTCTCTCAGGGCTCTCTGTGTGCATGTCATCTGCACAGATCAGAGGGCTGGACTGACAGCTAGCAGGCTGTTTGGCTCAAGAGACTGTCTGAGGCAGAAGCCTGTCACCACAGTGGCTGTTAGACTCCCACCAGAGAGAGTGTCTGGGCCAGACCTCTGCGGTACGGCAACCCTGTGCCCCACACTTGTAATGATGTTTGTTTGTGTCAGGTTAAGGAGATTGCAACAGAGCCAGTCAGACGCATACATAGTTACCATCACTCATCTTTCAGTCTTCATGCAGTATGTTGTGTCGAGACAGAAAAGAAAGAAAGACCTTTAACTCTACCTGAATCTCTGCAACTCTATCCTGTCTCTGTGAGTTCCCCTTTCCACAACCAGTAGACATTCCCTATATCTCCTTCCCAGAACTTACGATGGTGGTAGGATCCCCTGTTTAGACGATTTATTTGGGGAGTTCTGCCTTCAAGACATATAGGCCACGTCTACACTGCAGGCTTCTTGCGCAAGAACTCCTGCGAAAGAGACCGTCCACACTGCCATGTGCTTTTGCACAAGAGATGTGCTTTTGTGCAAGAGCATCCATGGCAGTGTAGACACTCTCTTGCGCAAGAAAGCTTTGATGGCCATTTTAGCCATAGGGGTTTCTTGCGCAAGAAATCCATGTTTCCTGTCCACACTGCCTTCTTGTGCAAAAGGGCTTATTCCTCATGGGGAGAGGAATAACTCTTGCGCAAGAAGCCCCATTTTCCTACGCTTTACTGTAAATTTACTTGCGCAAGAACGCACATGCAATGTAGATGCTCTGCAAGTTTGCACAAGAACAGCTGTTCTTGAGCAAAAAGCCTGCAGTAGATACGTACCCCTTGATTTTTATCAAGTTTAGTTGTGTTAATAAAGCAGTTGTGTTAATAAAGCAGTTATTTTTCCAGTGATTTGTGTCTGACTTGGCTAATAACTGGTGACACAGATATGGAAAGGGTGGAGAACCTGGGTTCTCATAAACAGGATTCAGTTGTTGTCTAACAGGGGGATTTCTGTGAAAAAATGTCCATTAATATTCGCTCAGTTTTTTTAACTGAATTCCCTTCCACCATGTTGTGGACCCTTTCTTGGGTGTGTCCTTAAAACTATTGCAGCAGTGAGGATGTACCAGCCTGAAAGTTCTCAGAAAGAAAATTTAGAAGTTGCATTTCAGTTTATTTAAATCAATTTTACACTGATGGAATAAACCCAAGAATGTTCCCAAGAAATAAATGCAATCTGACTATAGATACTCCATAAGCCAAATAAAAAAGCCTGGATACATTATTCATTACAATTGTTAACTCATTCCTAATCATTATATCATTTCAAAAGCACTCTGACCCAGGCATCTGGTACTTTTTTAAAAATTATAAATATCTGAAGTTTAATAGAATGGCATACAGCATAGCTACACAAGAGCACTGACTGGCATGATTTTCCGCAAATGCTTTTAACGGAAAAGTTTTTCCGTTAAAAGTATTTGTGGAAAAGAGCGTCTAGATTGGCACAGACGCTTCTGCGCAAAAGCACTTTTTGTGGAAAAGCATCCGTGCCAATCTAGACGCAGTTTTGCGCAAGAAAACGCCGTTTTCGCCATTGGGGCTTTTTTGCGCAAAACACTTTTTAGCTGTCTACACTGGCCTTCTTGCACAAATACATTTGCGCAAGAGGGCTTTTGCCCGAATGGGAGCGTCATTGTATTCGTGCAAGAAGCACTGATTTTGTATATTACAAAGTCAGTGCTCTTGTGCAAATTCCAGCATCCAGTCTAGACACAGCCCATGTGAATATGACAGTGATGTTAAATGTCTCTGAGTATTTCCATTACAAAATCCATTTTTATGCATCCTGTTTTCAGAGATCCAGAAGTTGGTTTAGCCAAGTAAAAAACAAGCAAAAAAACCCAAAACAAAATGTGCCCTGGATTGAAACACACTGCATTGTACTTCATATTAGGGGAAAATTGGTTTTAATCAAATGTTGAGTGATTTCAAGAAATACAGGAGTATATTGAACTTGGCTTGTTTTTCACAACTGTCCTTGCCTGCACAGAGCTCAGTATGAAGTAGATGAATATAATGAGTACTACCATTTGTGAGAATACTATCCTATCTCTTACTCTTTTAATCATCTGGCAACTGGACAGAGTACACAACAGGCTGAATATTTTTGAGTGCAAATTTGACAAGCTAGTCGCTCAAATAAATATAATCAGTTAGAAGGGACAATGGATGTGAATGAGAAACAAATTAAATCACTGAGTCGTAAGGCACAGAAAACTGAAATTATGCTTACAGAAGGCTGTCCAGCAGGACTACTAAAAAGAATGGAGTTTGGCTGAATTAAATTCAGAATTATATTTCCATGAAAAATCACCCCATTGAAGGCTTATTTGAAAAACAGGGCTTGATCCTTAATGTATATTTGAAGAAGCTGAACCTTAACATTTGAAATTCAGATGCAGTGAATAATCTAATCTTTGTATAAAAGGAATGCTAACAAACTGAATGAATGCAGAAGGTGAGGAGGGAACAATTATCAGTAATTTTGGATTAGGGCTCGATGAATGAATAATTTGAACAGGAATCTAAATTCCTCAGAACCAGATATAGGTGTTTTTTTTTAAAATCAGGAATAAGTTTACCAAATATTAAAAACATATGCAATGTCCGTAATGCAAAGCTCTGAAAAATTCTGTTCCAAAGACTTTATCCCATCAGCACCAGCTTTACAAAACCTTTACACCAAAATTTTCAAAAGTGGATGAGTGCCTATAAAAGGGTCTGACTCTTTTAAAAGTGATGAATACCTGCCCTCTGAAAATCAAGGTGTCTAAAGTTGGGCACCCAAAAAACGAAGGCACCCCAAATATTTAGATATTTTTCAAAAAGGTTGTTTTGATGAGCACCTAGTTCCATACACCCAGGAAGGAGGGATGCTGCAGATGCTGCATCACTCCTAGGCTTTGCACCCAGCATGATGCTGTGCCGGGGTCCTAGCCACAAGCTTGTGCCCAGGGGTCCTGCTGCACAAGCTTGTGCCCAGGGGTCCAGCTGTGGCCCCAGCATGGGACAGTGAGAAGCATGGATAGGTCTAAGGGGGTGCAGCTCAGGACCCCAATACTAAAAGTTTTTCTAGCCCACTGCTTAAATCCACATCCAACACTCTCCAGGGTCACTCAGATACTCCTCATAACTTGGCAGAGTTCCACTGACTTCTGTGGAACCACACCATTTTATGCCTGCTGAAGATCTAGTCCTAGATGTCCAGCATAAAAATACAGTGGCAGCTCTTCAGATGGTATGTATCATCATATGTCTATTAAGTTCAGTGGAACTGTACAAAGCTATATCATCTAAGGACCTGCCCATGAGGTTTAATTCTACAAAGATTTGAGACAAATGAGAAGGTACTCACTTAGTATAGATGTAAATGACAGCATACATTGGTCCGCTGAAGAAAATCAGGGCCATGTTATACAAGCAGGGAAAGAAAACATTGCATAAAAGTAAATATTGTTTCCAAGTCTCTTCATGCTGGCAGAAGATTCAGTGATTCCCTTTAAATAGAAAAATTAAAATTGCTAACAACTACTGTTAACATGGGGGAAAAAGTCCATCCAGTTTATGAAATAAAAGCTATAGTGTTAACATATTTATATGGATACTCTGAAATTACTACTGTCAAATTCTGTAATTCCCAGTTCACTGCATTTTCTTACATCTCTTACTTTAGAGCACTAAACATTTTAAAGATTCTGATAGAAAAAATGCCACACATACACACACACTTTACACATACTTTGACAATCAATAGGTATTTTTCTCTCTTTCCCTTCAGAACTGCCTATATACTAAATATAGATGATGAAAAAGTGACTAGTTGTATTGTAAATTTTTGAGTTTATGATTATTCTATTTACTTATAGAGCACTATTTGATCTTAATCTGATCTCTTTAGTTACGCAAAATTTCCTTTGGCTGCAATGACACTTTTCCCTGTTTAGAAACTACACGTTCAGCCTCTTTAGTCTGGCACTCTCTGTTCCTGCAACATCCATGATTCAACATAGTTATAGTTAGCTGGATGTCTGCTTAGCATGGGTGCGGCCAAGTTTCTCATGGTCCCATAAACTTTGTTTACAGTTGCCAGTTCTGGTTCGCAGTGCTCTCTGCTGTTAGTTAGCTCTAATTTACCCCTAAATTCCAAGAGCCCAGTAAACAGTGGAAGCGTTGGTAATGCTGCTAAGCATACACACATTTGTTATGTTTTATCTACTCATTTTCTTGTGCCAATACAGTAAAATTGTGTAGCAACAGTAACACTTTGTTGTGAAGAGAGCTGATAAGCCTTGGCTAGGCGTAAGCTTATATAGTGTATATCAGTATAGTCATTCATTACTAAGCAGCGTTGCAAGCATTGTTCCATTTCTTCACCTCAGTAAAATAAGGAGAGACCCACTCACTACAATAGTGACCTCCCATGACTCAGCAAATTTTCTGGTTCGGCACCCATCAGGTCCCAAGGGTGCCGGAGTAGAGAGGCTCAACCTATACACAATTGGACTACGTATTATTACGCTTGTATTTCCAGGTGTAAAAATCAATTCATAGAATGTTTTTACATTCCGTTGTTTACATTTACAATGTTAAACAACTAAAGTTCATTTGGCTTCCTGATGCACACTGCCTTACAAATATGTATGGTATCTTAAAAACAGCTGAAAAGGGTATAGTTTTGTACAAAGGCTTGGAGCATTATTAATCAATGATATCTAAATAACCTTGGTGTGACACTTAAATCTCATTATTTTGCTCTTGTAGGCAGCTATGGTACTTTTGTTGTCCCACAGCTATAATAATGCATTTATTATTTACAAGGATGCTTGCTTTTCTGGGAAATATCACCTACGTAAGTATGAAAAATATTGCATTATACAGAAGCCTTTAAAAATCTAATTAGTAAGTTAAAACTAGATTATAGCAACTACATTATAATGTGTCTTTTTTACTGAACAGATTTTTGTTCTCCTTAGGTTCTATCTTCAAAGAACCCAAATATACTGAGGATGTTAGGATGGCTTATTGTTTTCAACATCTGAGAAATTAATTATCATAACTTTGTTAGTGATAATTTAGAAGTTATCTCATTGTTTTCAATCCAAAATAGAATTCGATTCAGTCCGCTTCCTGGCAGGTAAACTACAGGCTCCAGAAATCTTAAGTTACTTTTACTTTTTTGGTGGGCTGGTTTTGGTTATGTTTTAAATATAAAACTGGGTCAAACAGAGATTTAGTCCTAATCCTGTAATTAGCTGTGCCCACACAGTACCCCATTAACGCCCATTGAAAGCTGCTGTTTCATACTGTAGACAAGTTAGTTTAGTGTAGATATTTAAAAAATACAAAGACAATCCTTTGATTTACTAACAAAAGAGACTATTGTATATATATGCAATCGCTTTCAAGAAATGCCTCAGCAGGATTCTAAATATGATACACTTCATCCATCCATGTCCTTCCTTTTGACATTAATAGAAGTTCTGCTGTGTAGTCACACTAATATATAGCATTTGGAATGGACTCCCTCTGCATGAGAAGATCCATGAAGTTTCACTTTGGGAATAATCCTGAAGAGATGCCAGTGGAGCTTCCAGTTGTCTGTGGATACCCGTAAGAAGTAGAGCAGAAAACATCTAGCCACTTGCAGCCCTGGGTACTGAGTGTATATATCAGTTTGACTATACAATGGAGGATTGAATATTAGGTACAAAATTTAAGAGAGGATGATAATTTGAAGAGCTTTGGCTGGTATGAAGTGCTTGACAGGTTTGTTTTTAAAGATTTCATTGTAGCTACACACATTTACACCAGCTGGGGATCTGGCCTTGTAGATTGTATTCCCTCATCAATTTCTATGCTGAGTTTCTTATTTAGGATTTATTTTATCTGAATAACAGGTGTGCTTGTCCTGGAACACCAGATTTTTTTCTGATGATGATCATTCTGGATGTTTCCTAAAAATGTTATGCATATCACAAATGCCTCCATACATTAGAACACAGTCGGTGCTGCTGGATTTACAACAACAAAGTAATAAAATTCAAGATAATTCAGCAAACTATGCTGCTTTCTTATCATGTCACATGCTTTATGCTGAAGTGGAAGAGACACCATGCAGCTCCTGTCCTAGTCCTTGGGCTGTGACATGTGAATTAATGCTGCAATACTTGTTCCTTATTTCATATAAATGATTGTGTTTGATTGGACTCTCTCACTCATGGGGCTCTGAAGCAGTCTGAAAATACAATTTCTTTAGCTTCTCCTTAAAACTCCAATTGTCAAAATGTGATGCCAAAATTGGCCATTTTTATGCAACAGCAGATAATTATATTATGTCAGTTGGATTAATCAACTACAGAGAAAAGGTTGCATTCATGTGTCCATCATACAACTGATCAACACTCATGGCAGTGGTTTGCGAATAACAGATTTTCACTAACATCGCTTTGGACTCAAAAAACTTGTACAAATTTATGTCCAGATTTTGTTATTAAGGCATCATCTGGCATTGAGGGGGTAGTGTGGCGCTGTAACACCATGAGTGGAAGTCAACAAAACGCATTGGACTTAAAATGACTGCTCAAGTTCCTCAAACTGCAGGTAGAATGTGAATACTGCTTCATCCTTTAGGAAGGTGCACCTTGTGATTCCCTTGTAAGCCTGCATTTTTGCTCCACCTCTACTCCCACTTTGTATATCTACAGGACAGAGTTTTGATTCCTTTTGGGAGTTGGTTTCCTGGGTTCTGTGCACTAGAACTGCATTCTCCCAGATCTGAAGTCGTTCAGCAGCTGCATTACTCTTCGAGGGGAGAGGGGGCATGGACGGGAGATTGTAATCGCAGCTCTGTGCCTTGTCTGGGGAAGATCAGAGGGTCAGATCCAGAATATCATCTTCTGATGCCCAGTTATAAACTTGAAACATTGGAAGGAAAATCCAATAGGCAAAGATTTACTGTTAGAAGAACATGCATCAAAAGGTAATCCATCATAATTTAGATTAGACTTTAGCCATAGTCAGGCCACAGTGAAGCACTATAGTCCGTGCTACTGATCACAGCCTTCTGACTATGGTCCAGGCCAAATTCATGGGGAAAGAAAAAATGCATTTAATGAGTTACTTTCTAAAATTAGGCAGATTTTTGCTTCACTTTTGAGTTTGCACTGCCATATGTTATAGGGGTTTGTGTGTTTAATATTATCTGCTCAGCAGTGGACAGGAACTGGTACTTTATTTAAATTGTTTGTGTGCCCTTTAGTAATGCTTACTGTGTTCTGTGTTGTGAAGGACACTAGAAACCAGACTAAGAAATATTTACAGACAGATAGGCCTTGCATGACTGAATATTGTTAATACACAGTTGGGAACTGTACCCATGTGGCTTCATCATATTGTTGATTACTGTGTCAACAGTACAACAAAAGACAACATGCCATCTCAGCCCTTTACAGAGGGATCATTCAAGATGGGCAAAAGTACCATTAGCTTCATTGGGGGAAGGATTTCATATTAGGAACTTTTCCACGGACCTTAATGGAAGCAGGATCAGTGCTAAAAGTCTTTATTGCTGTTTTGTTTTATACTAAAATAATAAAGCCAGGGTTTTAAAAAGAGTGATATCATATTGTATCATTTTGTCCCTTAATACCCTTTCAGAAGCTGGTTACTGCAGAGAAATATACAGTAAGTTACAAGCTATGGGTATAATTTTCTCCTGAAATGAATAACTAGACCATCCAAAGGTTAGATTGTAATAAAGTATTTCTTTGACAGTAAACACTATTATTATGTTCTATAATGCCTTCCATTATAAAATCAGAAGCCTGACTTGGCTCAGATATCAGTGTAAATCAAGATTAATTTTAAGTCTTTAGAACTCCCTTGGGTGAAACCAGCATAAAAGCAGGATTCAGACTTTCTATTTTAACTTGAAAATTTCCCTTCCAATTTTTCATGTTTGGTTTCTCCTCCAATGTGAATCTTCTTGGCAAGTTTGACCCACATGCTTTCAGCTATTTTAGAGTTTGGCAGAAATAAAACCAAACAAAAAGCATTTTCCCCAAATAAAAAGCTGAAACCATACATTCTAGTCATGGCTGCAGTAAAAGTGGTTGAAACTTGAAGTTTGACAAATGACATCCTTCATTGAGGGTAGTACCAATCAGAGTAATTGGATAATTCTGTTCTTAACTACATTGCTCTTCTTGCTGTTCTTAACTACATCTTAACTACACCTCTGATCGGCATAATTAAGCAGAATTTAATTTTAATGGTCTACACTAGAGGAAAAGGCCGACATAAGCTGCCTTGTATCAATCTAGATGTGGAAGTGTCTTCACTTAAATTTGGTTCCCACCAATATAATTGGTGATTTTGTTACATCACCTCCTGGAGTGGCATAGAGTAATGGTCAATGTAATTAAGTAAATACCGCATCAATATAGACACTGCATTGCTTCCATCAACTGTTACTTGCTTTCAGGAGCCACCCCACAATGCTCACATTGGCAATATAAATTTATACAAGCATACTGAGTGAAGGAATAAGCTGCTGACACAAAAGAACCAAGCACGCACACACGAGTGATTTCATAACATAGGTTAGACTGACATTTTGAAATGTAGACATAGCCTTAGTTTACCTGAAATGACAACCAATACAGAACTTAAATCTTAACACCACAAAATCCCTTTAGCAAAAGAACAATTTGCTACTGTTTTCAGCACTGAAAGTGTTAAGAGTCCCTAAATAATCTTTGACTAAAAACTAAATGGTACCTTCATTTTATTGTGTTGATAGTCTCATAAGGAGAGAATCAGAGCTGTTATATGCCATTGATTCAGTAGTGCATGCATTAGTGTCCCTAAGTGCGTATTTATGGGGTAGACCATAATGACAGCAGAGGAGCAATAACTGTCTTTTAAGTCAATGATGCATGTATTAAGGAGTCCCTAAGTACTCATTGACAGTGTCTTATTGTACAATTCCATTGTGATGATAACAGATCTGAGGGAGCTAATGTGGTCTTATTGGGGGCTGGAAAGCAAGCTGTAATATTATTTTGTACAAGCACCTTCAATGAGTTTCCTTTTTATTAGTTCAATGTTACCATAAAACGAGAATTTTTGTCAGGAAAAGAAGCCCTGAGTATTGAATGTCTAGCTCAAGGCCAGATCAAGGGTATTAAAGAACGAATGCTACAATTAAGGTAAATAACATTTTGTTTTTAAAATGTATATTTAAATTCATGTAAATGTTAACGTAGTTGGTGGAATTAAAAAAATGGGGGAGAACATTACAAATTGTCCTGAATCAGATTATAACAAACCTCAAATCTTTCATTTAAAAAAACAAACCAAAAAAAAAAAAAAAAAAAAAAAAAAAAAAAAAAAAAAAAAAAAAAAAAAAAAAAAAACACCACACCTGAAAAGGAGGCAAAGAAAAAAAATCTCTGCTGAGCCTTTTCTTTTTTTTAAACACATACCCACCAATTAATATGTTTTAAGCTATACTCAGACGTATTTAAAAAAAAACAAACAAATAGAGGCTATTGTTTCTAGTGTTGGTAGAAGTGGGAAAATGTGCTTGCTAGACCTTATGACAGCTGGCCTACTATGGGCATAGTTGTGACAGTTCTGTTTCAAATTATGAACTCTATTTTTAATTATGTGTTAAACATATCTAAACTTGCCTGAAAACAGGCAGTTGTCCTGCCTGGGAAACACGCTTCCCATCCTGTTGAAAGATTATCATTGAGAAGCCTCTCAGACTCCAATCTAGAACCAACAACTTTGACTGTCTGTCAAGTATTGGAATTATTTTTTCCTACACGGTGGGCCCACAGGTGGGACAAGCATGACAAGAGGAGGGATACTGATGCTTTTCAGTTGTGCCCATGAGACAGAGGACACACTCTACTTCAGACTGACCACAACCAAGATGGGGTTTGGGGGGAGGGGGAGTAAGAACAGACTCAGTCCAGCCTAAAATGCTGACAAACAGACTCACAGGAAGGGTGAGACCAGACTAAAAGAGAGTGTCTCAGGATTTGTTACTGTTAAGACTCATAAAACATCTGAAAGCAGAATTTTTTAAGCTTGGCTTTAGATTTTTAATTTATTGACATTTTCAGTTTTTGAAAATAAGAATGGAGTCCAACAGTGGGAGAGAGTCGAAATAATTTCATGACAGGAGACACTGAGATTTAAAAATTGAAAGGTTTATAACCATTACAACACAAAATGTCATCACATATAAAAAACACAAAGTAAATCTCCTTAAATCAAACTCTAATAAGTTTTCAAGCAGCATTTTTTCTGCTTTGGCTATCTGTACATTTATATCATCGTTGATGGAAATATCTTTTTGCCAGTTTGTGCGTGCAGAGTGAAGTCAAAGTTTACATAATTCCACATTTGTTAGGTCAATTATCATGATAAAGAGATTTCTCTACAGTATGTGTAGTAAGAGAATTGAAAACTAATGTTTTTATTTTTACAGTTCAAATATTTATAATAAAAATATAAAATGAGCACCATACACTTTGTATTCTGTGTTGTAATTAAAATTAATACATTTAAAAACATGAAAAACATCCAGAAGTATTTATATCAATATTATTCGAGTATTGTTTAACAGCATGAGTAATTGTAATTATTTTTTAAATCTCTTGACAGCCACTAGATCTACTGAAATCAACAGCAGCCCCTGGGACAGTTATGACACCAGAGAGGCCAGGGTCTCCATCCAAGCCATCCTTTCTTACTCCTTCTGTGGAGCCTTTGGAGGACAAGAACAGCTATGATACCCAGCTTCCTGCCCCCTCCACAGACTTCTGTATCATGAGGAAGATGGAATAAAATCTTTTCTTCTCATTTTCTAAGGAACAGTCTCCATCGCGCCCATATCCAAAAGATGAGCTATCTTTTGGATCAGATGTGTTTTTTATGGGGTTGTTGGAGCTGGGAGATTGCAGCTTGAAGATTGCTTACTCTTTCTGTGATTCTCTTGTCTGTGGTCAATGAAAATGATTCCTTTAAGAAATGGAAAATCTTGTCTGCAGCATTAGTTCCAGGAGGAGGCATACGTGATTTTTGTCAGAAAATGGATTCTGGGGTAGGTTGAACACTTCTCCCTCTTCCAAACTGCTTCCACTATTTTCCCTTGGAGAATCTGCTGTCCCTTCATTAGTACCTCTGGGTATGTCTAGACTGCATCCCTCTGTCGGCAGAGGAATGCAGATTAGGCAGGTCAACATTGCAAATGAAGCGGGGATTTAAATATCCCGTGCTTAATTTGCATAAAAATAGCTGCCATTTTTGCCAACTCAGCACTTTCTTGGCAAAAAGCAGCAGTCTAGAGGGGGATCTGTCAAGAAAGAAAGTCTGCATAAGGGACGCATAAAGGATCTGTTGAAAAAGGCTTTCTTTCTCGACAGATCCCTCTCTAGACTGCTGCTTTTTGCAGACAAAGTGCTGAGTTGGCAAAAACAGCAGCCATTTTTATGCAAATTAAGCACAGGATATTTAAATCCATGCTTCATTTGCAATGTCGACGTACCTAATCTGCATCTAATATGTCCGGTATCCCAAAATATAGTTTTCACATCTTTACAGCACACCCATTATTTCATAATGCAATCAAAATAATGGACATGCTATTCGGACATCCCTTAAACCTCGTTCCATGAGGATTAAGGGACTTCGTGGAATAGTGGTCTATTTAAAAATAGGCTTGAAATAAGCTAGCACCACAGAGAATATGCACCTTATTGTGGGGAGGGGGAGAAATCATTTGGGAATTCAGGTTTTGAGGATAATGATTTGTATAAAAAAAGTCAGTGTTATATTGGAGTTCAAATTTTCACCAGCCAATTTTTCCTTTTTGTTATATACGAGTCTAAACTGTGGCATTAATCCACAGCTAAAGGGAAGAGTGGGGGGAATGAAGGTGCCTAGTTGGAGTTCTTGGAGACACTGGGTTTATTTGACTCCTGGATTACTCCTGTTAGATGATCATGTAACTGAACTGAAGTTCCCAAAATCTGCACCGTCCTTTGTGGGTGATGAATCTGAGGAACTGTCCCAGATT